>BOPN01000190.1:652233-657721 GCA_017312705.2 Penaeus japonicus
AAACAAAGACAAATAAATGGATAAATCTAGAAATAAACTAGAAATAGGACCAAAAAAAAGGGACCAGCTCCATTCCCCTGAAAACAAAGTCCTCGACAGATCAACCAGCAGTTAAAAAAAAAAAAAAAAAAAAAAAAGTCCAATGCGTAAGAGGATTCAAACTAAAGCCATTTCCCGGAGTCCTGCGAAGCGAAGGGAGCATGGTGCCCTCCCAGTCCCGAACCCGAAAATATGGCGGCGCGATGAGGTCAACTTTCGGGCTGAATGTCACAAGTTATGAAAATTGTGTCGTGCTTTCTAGGCCTTTATCGCTTGCCGCTGGATTTCGGATTTCGGGGGGGAGGGAGGGAGGGGGTTAGGGGGGTGGGGGGGGGAGGGGGAGTTGCTGCAATGGGATATGTATTCGCCGGAACTTGGCGGAGATTTTTTCGAGTGGATTTTGATGATAAGTTTGAGGGAATGGAATGCGTCTATTTTAGTATATCGTTTCGTTTCAATTGATAGCGATAGGTTGTGCAATTATCAAATACACAGCAACGAGAGAGAAAATATGCGAGTAGAAGCCTCAGAAGATAATGCCAGCAGGGTATCTTAAGCTTCGTACATACTGTCTGATTCTGTGTTTGTTTTTGAAAATGTGTTTGTTGCGGCTCTTACGTAACATTCGGTTAGTGAGGAGAGATTCGTGGATCTGGAGGACTTTGTAAGTCCTTATCAGTTGTATGTATTTATGCTTGTGTGTGTGTGTGTATTTGTGTGTGTGTGTGTGTTTATGTGTGTGCGTGTGCGTGTGGATATGCATATACAAATACATATACATATGCATATGCATATACATAGAAATACATTAGTCTTCCTTTTTACCTTAACTTACACACTTTTGCGTGTGTCAAATTGTGTTGCAGAAGCATATACTGAAGCTATTTCATAAGGATATGATCAATTAAAATGAATTCCAATGACATAAAAGGTCAAGAAAATCTGACGCTCTTTTCCCTCGCCATTTTGAAGAGCATCGTGAGACTCGCAGAATTAAGAAAGACATCCTTCCCAATTTGAGCCTCAACCCTTGCTCCCAATTTGGCCAATTACAAGACCTTTGATTGGTGACGCGACCGGACGACGCGCCGGTGTGAGGGCGCGCGCGCCCGGACTGTGAGCCTCCGCTGTCTGAACACTCGTGATAAATTCATAGGTTGCTTTCCTCTCCTCCCCTTCCACCTCCTCTTCCTCTCTCTCCCCCGTCTTCTCCGCCTTCTACTCCTCCCCTTCCGGGTCGTTCTCCTCCGCGTCCTCCTCCTCCTCCTCCTCCTCCTCCTCCTCCTCCCCATACCTCATCCTCCTTCCTCTCCCATTCTTCCTCCTCCTCCCCATCCTCTTCCTCCTCTCCCATTTCATCTTCTCCTACTCCTCATCTTTCTCCCTTTCCTCCTCCTCCTCCCCCCCTCCTCTCTCTCTCCTTCCTCCCTCCTCCCCTTCCTCCTCCCCTCTTTCCTTCCTCCCCTCTCCCCTTTCTCCCCCCGTCTCTGCTTTTCCCCTCTTTCCCTCTCCTATTCCTCCCTCTACTCTCCCCTCTACCACTCCCTCCTTTGCCTCCTCCCCCCTCCCTCCCCCGGCAGCGCGCGTTGCTAGGCCAGACTCCTCGGCTACGCTTTAGTCCCCCCTTCAGCCACAGGGGATCGGGGTGAGGTCGAGTAGCTCTAGGGGTGGGGGTGGGGAGGGGTGGGGGTGGGGGTGGCTCGAGAAACTACTTTGCTTTTGGTTGTTGATTTATAGGTTATTGTCTTTCTTTGTTTTGTTGTTGTTGGTTGAGGGTCGTGATTTTGTATCTTTCTTTTTTTTCAAAGGAGCTGTAAGTGTGATGAGACGAGGTGAGCATAGTCGAAATGGTAAAAGAGGAAGGGAAAAGGAATACGGAAAATAGGAATAGGTAGGAAGCGGTGCGCACGTGGCGAGGTGCGAGCAACTGCAGCCACACGTGAATTATGTAACGGTTCCAGACCAGCCTCAATTTCCAGAACACCTCCCCTCCCTTCTCTCCCCGTGTCCCTCTCTTTGTCTCTCTCTATCTATCTATCTATCTCTGTCTCTCTGTTTCTCTCTCTCTCCCTCTGTTTCTCTCTCTCTCCCTCTGTCTCTCTCTCTCTTCTCTTCTCCTCTCCTCTCCTCTCCTCTCTTCTCTTCTCTTCTCTTCTCTTCTCTTCTCTTCTCTTCTCTTCTCTTCTCTTCTCTCCTCTCTTCTCCTCTCCTCTCCTCTCCTCTCCTCTCCTCTCCTCTCCTCTCCTCTCCTCTCCTCTCTCTCTACTTCTTCTTCTCTCTCTCTCTCTCTCTCTTTCTTTCTCTCTCTCCTCTCTCTCCTCCCCACTCCTCTCTCTCTCTCTCTATCTATCTCTCTTTCTCTCTCTTTCTCTCTCTCCTCTCCTCTCCTCCTCCCTCATCACTCCTCCTTTTCCCTCCTCTCTTCCCCCTCTCCCCTATTCCTTTCGTCCTCCCCTCCTCCCTCTTTCCTCTTTCCCTCTCTCCCCTCTTCCTTCCCTCTCCACTCTTCTTCACCTACCCTCCCCCTTGTCTCCCCCTCTTCTTCTTCCTCCCTTCTCCCTTCTTTACTCCCCTCATCCCCTCCCTCTCTCTCTGTCTTTCCCCCCCCTTCTCCCACCTCTAACCCCCCCCCCTCTCACTCTCCCCCACTTCCCCCCTCTCACTCTCCCTACTCTCCCCCACTTCCCCCTCTCACTCTCCCTCTCTTTCCCCCCCTCCTCCCACCTCCACCCCCCTCTCACTCTCCCTCACCCCCCACCCCCCCACCCACCCTCCCGTCTCTCTCCCTCGCCATCTCTCTCGCCGTCCCGAGCGCGTGTAAGCAAGGCTAGTTATCAAGGTGAAGGATAGGCAAAGAGATAGACCCACTCGCTGTTACTGATGGCGCACTTGCCTCTCACAAGCACCACCTAATGAAGGGCACTCCAAGACATACCCCCGGGGGAAGCCTGCCACCGGGGCACTCGCTCGCTCACTCGCTCACTCGCTCCTTCCTCGCTCACGTGCGTGTCTTTGGATTTGTATTCTTCTTTGGCTTTATTCTTGGAGGTGGTACTTCTGGTGTTTTGTGTTATTTGTTCTTTTTTATTTGTTTGCGATTGTTGTTTTCGATTGTTAGGATTGTTGTTGTTGTTGTTGTTGATTTTCTTCTGGTTTATCTTATCCTTCTCTTGATATTTCTTCTTCCTCTGTCTCTTCTCTTTATTCCCTTTCTACTTCTTCCTTTTCTTCTTCTTTTACATATTTCTCTTCCTTCTTTTCTCTTTCTCCCTTTCCTTCTTTCTTCCCTTCTTCTTTCTTCCCTTCTTCTTCTACTACTTCTCCCTCTTCCTTCTCTTCTCCTTCGTACTTCTTCTTTTTCTATTCCTCCTCCTCCTCCTTTCCCTCCTTTTACATAGCCGAGAAAATGTCGACGCACGCTCTCCGACATGATCATGTCAATAAACACTGCAACATTTTATGCAACTTTAATGCGATCGTCACGTATTTCACTAATTATACCAATTGATCTGATTTCTTTTCTTTTCTATCCTTTTTCTTCCTTTTTTATTTTGTCTGTAGACATTTTTCTTTCCTTTCTTTTTTCCGGAAAAATAAATGCAAGTTGGCGATTAAGACTGGCAACGGAAATGTATGTGTTGACAGAAAAAGCTAGATGTTGGCAGCAGGAAGTCAGCGAGCGGAGGTGTTGGCAGCAGGGTGTTAGCGAGCGGAGGTGTTGGCAGCAGGATGTTAGCGAGCGTAGGTGTTGACAACAGGAAGTCAGCGAGCGGAGATGTTGGTAGCAGGAAGTCAGCAAGCGTAGGTGTTAGCATCAGGAAGTCAGCAAGCATAGGTGTTAGCAGCAGGAAGTCAGCAAACGGAGATGTTGGTAGCCGGAAGTCAGCGAGCGGAGATGTTAGCAGCTGAAAGTGAGCGAGCGTAGGTGTTGGCAGTAGAAAGTCAGCAAGCATAGGTGTTAGCATCAGGAAGTCAGCAAGCGGAGGTGTTAGCATCAGGAAGTCAGCAAGCGGAGGTGTTAGCATCAGGAAGTTAACAAGCGGAGGTGTTAGCATCAGGAAGTCAACAAGCGGAGGTGTTAGCATCAGGAAGTCAGCAAGCGGAGGTGTTAGCATCAGGAAGTCAACAAGCGGAGGTGTTAGCATCAGGAAGTCAGCAAGCGGAGGTGTTAGCATCAGGAAGTCAACAAGCGGAGGTGTTAGCATCAGGAAGTCAACAAGCGGAGGTGTTAGCATCAGGAAGTCAACAAGCGGAGGTGTTAGCATCAGGAAGTCAGCAAGCGGAGGTGTTAGCATCAGGAAGTCAACAAGCGGAGGTGTTAGCATCAGGAAGTCAACAAGCGGAGGTGTTAGCATCAGGAAGTCAACAAGCGGAGGTGTTAGCATCAGGAAGTCAACAAGCGGAGGTGTTAGCATCAGGAAGTCAACAAGCGGAGGTGTTAGCATCAGGAAGTCAACAAGCGGAGGTGTTAGCATCAGGAAGTCAACAAGCGGAGGTGTTAGCATCAGGAAGTCAACAAGCGGAGGTGTTAGCATCAGGAAGTCAACAAGCGGAGGTGTTAGCATCAGGAAGTCAACAAGCGGAGGTGTTAGCATCAGGAAGTCAACAAGCGGAGGTGTTAGCATCAGGAAGTCAACAAGCGGAGGTGTTAGCATCAGGAAGTCAACAAGCGGAGGTGTTAGCATCAGGAAGTCAACAAGCGGAGGTGTTAGCATCAGGAAGTCAACAAGCGGAGGTGTTAGCATCAGGAAGTCAACAAGCGGAGGTGTTAGCATCAGGAAGTCAACAAGCGGAGGTGTTAGCATCAGGAAGTCAACAAGCGGAGGTGTTAGCATCAGGAAGTCAACAAGCGGAGGTGTTAGCATCAGGAAGTCAACAAGCGGAGGTGTTAGCATCAGGAAGTCAACAAGCGGAGGTGTTAGCATCAGGAAGTCAACAAGCGGAGGTGTTAGCATCAGGAAGTCAACAAGCGGAGGTGTTAGCATCAGGAAGTCAACAAGCGGAGGTGTTAGCATCAGGAAGTCAACAAGCGGAGGTGTTAGCATCAGGAAGTCAACAAGCGGAGGTGTTAGCATCAGGAAGTCAACAAGCGGAGGTGTTAGCATCAGGAAGTCAACAAGCGGAGGTGTTAGCATCAGGAAGTCAACAAGCGGAGGTGTTAGCATCAGGAAGTCAACAAGCGGAGGTGTTAGCATCAGGAAGTCAACAAGCGGAGGTGTTAGCATCAGGAAGTCAACAAGCGGAGGTGTTAGCATCAGGAAGTCAACAAGCGGAGGTGTTAGCATCAGGAAGTCAACAAGCGGAGGTGTTAGCATCAGGAAGTCAACAAGCGGAGGTGTTAGCATCAGGAAGTCAACAAGCGGAGGTGTTAGCATCAGGAAGTCAACAAGCGGAGGTGTTAGCATCAGGAAGTCAACAAGCGGAGGTGTTAGCATCAGGAAGTCAACAA
>BOPN01000191.1:0-2500 GCA_017312705.2 Penaeus japonicus
TGTGTGTGTGTGTGCGTGTGTGTGTGTGTGTGTGTGTGTGTGCGTGTGTGTGCGTGTGTGTGGAGCGAGAGAAAAAGCTAGAGAGTGCGAGCGAAAGAGAGCGCGAGCAAAGGCCGGGGAGGGGACGCAGCCTGGCACGCAGAGTACGAAAAGAGCCACTCGACTCTTTCGAAGCTCCCACGAGTGCCTCACCTGGGCAGGGGAGGTGTGGGCAGGGGGCAGGATGAAGGGGGGAGGGGGCAGGGGGGAAAAACTCGATAAAATTGAGAGCCTACATTCGTGACGACAGGCGCAGAGCAGGACTAAAATACAACGGGCCTTTTTCTGACACTGACATAAAAAAAACATTACAAAGAAAAAACGGGAAAATGAATAAATAAAACCGGGAAACGGGAAACGGGTAACCGACGCGACGTCTATTTCGTTGAGGGAATGAAAGGTGGACAGTGTCGGAGTTGAAAGAAAAATGAGGAATTGAATGAAGGGAAAAATAAAAATGAATGAGGGGGGGGAGGGGATACGAACGAGGGTGAAAAAGGAGTGTGGAAAATAATAATGAAAAAAAACGAGTAAGAAGAAAACAGAGATGAATCAAAGAAAACGTAGAAATGATGAGGGGAAATAGAAACTGAATAAGAAAATCACAAGAATGATTGAAGGAAAGTGGAAATGAGTGAGTGAAAATCAAAATGAAAACGACAGGAAAAGTGATGCATAGCGAGGGTGAAAACAGACTGCCGATAAAGAATAAAACACCAACCTACAGTTACGGAAAAGGGGAATTCTGAATGTACACTACGGTACATACACGAGTTTTCAAATGTAAACAAAAATAATGACGAAACGAAAACTAGGTACATCTGTCTGTATGCCTGTTAAGTGTAATTATGTGTCTTTAAACAATAAATTTAACGTTTGTATGAGGGTGTGGGCGGGGGAGGGGGGGGGAGAACGAGGGCGACAGTCTCTCTTCTTCATCTACCGCTTCTCCTCTTCTCCTCTTCCCCTCATCTCTCTCTCTCTCTCTCTCTCTCTCTCTCTCTCTCTCTCTCTCTCTCTCTAAACTGAATCAATTACTCTCTCTACAGCTGGATTGATCCCGCAAATACCAACCGTTCTGCACAACCCCCTGTCAGGCTGTCCAATGCCACAGCCTCCCCCTGGCATTGCTAAAGTGTTACTTCCCTTGTTGACTCCCCTTTCTTTTCCCTCCATCCGTCCATCCTTCCCTCTCTCCTCCTTCGCATCCCTCCTTCCATCTTTCCTTCCCTCCCTCATCCTTTCCATACCTCATTTCTTCCTTGTTTTCCCCCTCCTTCCCCAACTCCTTCCTTCCTCTTTCCTCCTCCTCCTTTTTTTCCTCTCACCCTCGCTGCCCCTCTCCCTCGCTCTCGCTCGCTCTCTCTCCTTCTCTCTCTCTCTCTCTCTCTCTCTCTCTCTCTCTCTCTCTCTCTCTCTCTCTCTCTCTCTCTCTCTCTCTCTCTCTCTCCTTCTTTCTCTCTCCTTCTTTCTCTCTCCTTCTTTCTCTCTCCTTCTCTCCTTCTTTCTCTCTCCTTCTCTCCCTCTTTCTCTCTCCTTCTCTCCATCTTTCTCTCTCCTTCTCTCTCTCTCTCTCTCTCTCTCTCTCTCTCTCTCTCTCTCTCTCTCTCTCTCTCTCTCTCTCTCTCTCTCTCTCTCTCTCTCTCTCTCTCTCTCTCTCTCTCTCTCTCTCCTTCTCTCTTTCTCTTTTTCTTTCTCTTTCTCTCTCTCTTTCTCTATGTCGATATTTTCATCTCTCTCTATATCTACTCCTCTACATATCTACTTCTTATTCTCTCTATCTATACTTTTTTCTCGAATCCCATTATTCTCATGCCGGCCTGGCGCATGTTCGAGGCAATTGTAACCCCATCTGCGCCTGCCGTGGCATGAAGAAACCTCCCATCTATACCGCTCGTATTTCGCAAATAGGCATAGTTTATAAATAACCACTCTTCTATTTCAGTCCATATCTTCCATTTTACCATTATTGATGTACTTTGAGTCCCTCTTTTTCTCCCGGAGGTAACAAAAAAAATCGTAAGCCAATGAAATTTAAAAAGGATAAATTAAGAAATTTGAAAAGTAAAACAAGAAATGTAACACTTTTCAGAAAGGAGCTACTAAAAAATAATACATAAAACTCAATTAAACAATATAAATACATAATCAAACAAATAAGCAAAATCTAAGTGAGTAAAACATTGAGAAGAAATATAGTAAATAGGCAAACGTGTCCGTGCTCCGAGGCCGCTTCATGCTGCCCTTTGTCTCATGCCAAGGCACCTGTTTTCTATGCAAACATTTGTTTCCTGCCAAGGCAAGTGGTAAGTGTGACTCATACCAAGGCACCTGCATTCTATGCCAGCCTCATGCCTCAGCCCCTATCCGAGCCACGCCCTCCGCCCCTCGGCCCCACTGGCCATCCATTCCCTCTTTCCGGCATCAGGTGAAGCACCTGTTTTCTGTCATCCTCGCGCTC
>BOPN01000191.1:30000-35000 GCA_017312705.2 Penaeus japonicus
ATTGTATTGAAATCTACATCCGTAATCATTTTGATATAGATAATGATTTATCGTCAGTTTCATTGTTATCATTATCATTAGTATCATCATTAATATTATCAACATCCGCGTCATTAATGCAATATAATCATTATCATTATTGGTATTATCATTATCGTCAAATTCATTATCTTTATGAGTTTTATAATTGTAATAATCATTATTACCGTTGCCACTGCTGCGGGTATTTATCATTACTGTTGTTCTAGTTCTTATCATCATTATCATCATTTTTATCATTGTCATTAACATTACCATATCCTCAATGCAATCATCAATATCATTATTTTCATTATCGTTATCATTATCATGAAGGTAATTACTATCCATTTCTACTATCATTATTGATATAGATATTATTATTATTATTATTATTGTTATCATTATTACCAACATTATTATTACACCAATGTTATCATCATTTCCCGCAATCTCAGTATCACAGAAAGAAGAAAAATCAAATAATGAAATAAATCAAATTATCAAAGAAAAATCGAGATTAAAATAGCTCGAAATAAGAAAGAGTTGGAGAGAGACAATGACAATGACGAGAGCGAAATAAGGACATGAAACCAAGTTCTAAAATGGAACGAGGGTATAGCATAGCGAAGGCTATAAATCACCATAATGAAGAGAGAGAAAGACAAAATAGAGAGACGGAAAAAAAAACTCTCATAGTTGTACCTCTATTAATCATCCGAAGAAGGGAGAAAAAAGGGAGAATATGAGAAAAGAAGAAGAAGAAGAAAAAACGCTGACGCATATGTACTGCCTTAATATATGTGCATATACAAGAAGTATACATTTAGAAACGCTGTTTGGCTGAGATATTTATTTTTTTTCTTCCCCAAGGCATATAAAAAGGGAAAAGAGAAAAAATGAAGAATTATCATTTCTTTGCATACTATTCTCTCTTTGTCCTCGTATATTTCATCAATATTCTTCATATATAAAGTAAAGAAAATATCTGCGACCAATAGCCACGTTAATACCTACTGCATTATAATGATTTTTTAAAAGGGGAATACTTCAGAGAATTTCTAATCCAGACAAATCCCCTTGAAGCTTGCAATGTCAGTAGAGGAGAGAGACAGAGAGAGAGAGAGAGAGAGAGAGAGAGAGAGAGAGAGAGAGAGAGAGAGAGAGAGAGAGAGAGAGAGAGAGAGAGAGAGAGAGAAAGCGAGTAGAGAAAAAGATGGACGGAAAGAGAGAGAGAGAGAGGGGATGGGGGGCAATATAAACGGATAGTATGTATATAAACCAAAAAATGATGAGCGCATGCGTACATAAATCATTCGATCATTTTGCAATTTAATTTGGAAGTATTCGTCACTCACAATCCTAGTGAACAAAGAGATCTTAATTCGTAAAAAAAAATCATGACAAAAATCTTAAAGACTCCTGCTACTAGAACAACAAAGAAGCAAATACTTTTTTGGTCATTTATGTATGTTTTCCCCCGTGTTTCCTCGCCATGCTGGTTGCTGGGTTGGTTCGAGGTCCATTTATCAGCGGAGAACCATATGCTACCGCTTAGGCAAAATAATTTGGGCAATTTTCAACCTCACTGGCACACACACCATTACAGCGCCGAGGCCTTTCATAAATCACTAATATAGAAGGTTGAAAATATCAGTAAACGGTGTGTTTCCGGCGACGATAACACGAGCGGCGGCCATCGTGGTGACAGTCTAATTTGGAATATTTGGGACGAGGAGGTTATTGCGGTGGAGTGAATGGGGGGGGGGGGGGGTGGGGGGCGGTGGCTTAGGGGAAGCAGAGGGGGGTGGGGGGGGGGGGAAGAGCATGTCGCCGCGATCACTCTTGTGTCACTCACTGTTACGCCCCGGGGCACGAGAATGGGAAGCTGTTGCGGTTGTTTGTAATACACGTGGGGAGGATATCACATTGATAAATAAATGAATAAATACAACACACACACACACACACATACACACACACACACACACACAAATTATTCAAATGTAGTGAAATACATCTCCAAAAGAATATAAGCTCTTTCACTCCCTTCAAATATTTAGGTGTCTGAGAGCGAGTTCAAAGGCCCAGTTTCGCAAAGGCTTTAGAAATCTCATCGACTCACACGGAAGAGCGGAGACCTACGCCAAACAAGCTCAAAATGACTCGTTGCAAACGCTGTCTCTTTCAACGCCCACAGCGCGCGGAATTCGGGGGCTGTGTGCTCTTCTTCTCTGATTGATTGAATGGCCGAAAAAAAAAAGATAACGTGAAGGGTAAATATTAGATACAGGTAACATGTATGCGATATTATTATAGGGCAAGGAAAAGATGACTCACTCCCCACCTTCGTGTTTGTAATGTTTTATATGGTAATACCTGTTTGAAATCTCGATGAATTGAGGCACAGCCACAAGTAAAAAAGATAAAAAATCGTGAGGTTTCGTGTCAGAATAGACGCATAAGACGTTAAAGCCGCAGTGGGTCGTCCGTTTCGGTTTCATCAGACACGAAACGTCACGATTCCTAATTCCGTTCTTTTTTTCTTTTATTTTTTAATCTTCGCATATACGTTACAGTGCTAGCAATTTACTTCAAACGACCTGGGGCCAACGCACACAAGCTAACATCCCCCCTTTACTCATAGCCTGGCCTGAGGCAACACTAACGCAAAATAACCCCGGATATGTTGCTGTTCCAACAGCGTCTCCTTGCCAGAGACGGTTTGTTTACCTCGGCCATCTCAACACAAGGGCAGAGGCGCCATCAGAATGCCGGAGTGTGCTATTGCGTCGCTAAGACAACCCTTCAATAGCTTTGATCATATTGTTATTGCAGATTCCTGTAGTTCTCTAACGATAGATTTCCTCCTTATCGTCTGTCAGTTATCCTTCTCAAAGGAAACTAGTACTCCAGGATAATAACCTGTCGCCATTGAATCATGATGTTACATAACCCTCCTGCATGACAACACAGGCAGTCCACAGGTAAACGTGGACGCATTTTCACTTTCCTGCCAACTCAAAGACCCTACACCGAAAATAAAATAGAGCAAGGAACTCAAAAATTTGGTCTCGCCCATTTTCTTACAAAATAACGGAGAAGAACAAAGACTTCGTCAGCATTAGGGATCTTGGCAGAAACTCTCTAGAGGTCTTTTGGCGAGCACACGGGGAGGTTCTTCTATTTGTTATTCGTTTAGTATCGAATTCAGGTGACAGCGATAGGGGAGAGATGGGGAGTTAGAGAGATAGATAGAGAGATAGGTAGATAGATAGATAGATAGAGAGAGATAGAGAGAGAGAGAGAGAGATTGAACGGACATGAATATCATCTTTCATGGATATGGTTCACATCGTCTCGCCGACTAAAGCGCCGAGGCAGAGACAGCACGAAAAGCGGGGTAATGAGAAAGATTTCCGGACGGCAGCCACATTGCGTCCTGATTAGTTAATAGAAAATGCAACAGCCTTTTCTTCTCTAATATAATGACATTCGCTTAGTTTGGACGACGAAAACGTAATGCTTTTAAGTATGCAACAGAAAACATTTTTTTTTTTCTGTTCATATTTCTCGAATACTTTGTTAGGAATTCGTAAATGAACTATAAGTCTACAGAAGATATATATTCGAACGGAATATTGCTTGAATCTTGCACTGGTATAAATGACTGATAGTGTGCAATGTGGTTTCATGATGGCGGTTCATCATGATTCTCTCCCACCAAGCTGACAAACTTATGCAGTTTAGATTATTTATAGGGCTAGTGATTACAGCAGCCGACAGGGTTGGTACGCCTGGGAGTTGGTTGCCGGTATAAATCATATTAGGAAGAAACATTTTTTTCAATGAATGAAAAGCTTCATCTTTTGCATCTAGTCCTGCAGCGATTTCGTTTTTTGATGAGTCTTTCACAATTATGAATCCAAGTGAGTGTTGAGTGAGGACATCCGTAAGGTTGAATCTATTGGTTTAAAAACTATTGTACTGCAAAGGCCGTTGATTATTTCATCAAACATTCATTAATCTAAATTTGTCATGCAATGATATTTGCACAGAGCAGAGCTTAGACACATTGAATTCACTAATAAAATCATGCGTTTCTATTCTATCTCTCTCTCTCTCCTCTCCTCTCCCTACCTCCCTCCCCCCTGTCTCTCTCCTTTTCCTACTTGCCTCCCCTTCCCCCCTCTCTGTGTGTCTCTCTCTATCTCTTTTGCTCTCTCTCTCTCTCTCTCTCTCTCTCTCTCTCTCTCTCTCTCTATCTATCTATCTGTTTGTCTGTCTATCTATCTATCTATTCATCAATCTATATATCTATTCATCTATCTATTTATCTATCTATCTATCTATCTATTTATTCACATAAATGTATATATACATACACTTATGTAGATATATATATATATATATATATATATATATATATATATATATATATATATATATACATATATATATATATATATATATATATATATATATATATATATAT
Source organism: Penaeus japonicus (assembly GCA_017312705.2). Lineage (NCBI taxonomy): Eukaryota > Metazoa > Arthropoda > Malacostraca > Decapoda > Penaeidae > Penaeus > Penaeus japonicus. The sequence goes on from BOPN01000191.1 coordinate 34,514, forward strand.
ATATATATATATTCTTTTTTTTTTGTGTTCGTGTGTGCGTGTGTATCTGTGTGTGTGTGTGTGTGCGTGTGTGTGTATGTCAGAGTCAGAGTCAGTGTGTGGGTATGTGAGTGTGTGCAAATGTGTGTGCAATTGTGAGTGCAATAGAATGACGGAGGGAAAGAGAAAAAGGTACATATATAAACACACAGACAAAACAGATCAACAGATAGATAAACCTTTACATTACGAGAAATGCATAGACAAACAGAAAGTCACAGACAGACAGACAAACAGCCAGCCAGCCAGCCAGCCAGCCAGCCAGCCAAACAGACAGTCCAGAGTACCTCACCAGAATGGAAATGAATAGCAGCTCCGAACAACAACAACACATCCCGGCCGGAAGCAGAGATTTCATCACCGGGGAACGAGAGCGAAATCGAAGCGCGCTGGCAGCTTGTTAGGGCGGCCCTGAGAACTAAGGGCCTCGGGCAGCGTCGTCGTTGAA
>BOPN01000191.1:80000-82500 GCA_017312705.2 Penaeus japonicus
TGTCAGTTTGACTCTAGAGAGCAAGCACGAGGGTGTTACAGGCAACTTTGCGGTATGGTATTGATATTCGGCTTCACTTTTTATGGGCAAATTAAATCCTATTTATGAACTGTAAGCAGAAAATGGAAGAAAACACAAAATCGCATAAAGATGTGAAATATTTTCGAGCTTCTGTAGAGGGAAGGGAGGGAGGCGTGGCAATCCCAGTTCTTCCTCTCTGTACATTTTTTCACTTGATCAGTGTAGAGACTGGATCATTGAAGTTAGCATCTGCATGATGGCAATCATGCTAAGTGGTAGCTTGCCGCAATATAACTCACTATAAGACATAAAATAAAGAAGTGTGGTAAAAGCGGTATTTACAGGCAATGTTACATAAGGGATTTCCTATCTCTCCCTAACCAGAACAGTTAAGTGAGGACCCTCCGCAACACCCCACCTGGCCGTAGAGGTAGCCAGAGCTTAAGTGAGGTAATTAACAACATCCGGTGGCACCTGCCTGCAGATTGTCATCAGGTAATAGGTAATTCAGGGAATTGTTCACGTGTTAGATTAGCTAGTGTCTGCAGCACCCATGTGGGAGGGAGCGACGGAGAGTCAGATGATCTAGATTCATGAATGAATTTGATCATTACGGTGATGTTCACGAGGAGAGAGGCGATGGAGATACTGAAGGCAGATGTAGGAGAGGAAAAGAAAAATTCCTCTGGAGTTTATATATAGATTGTGATGGAAATTGAGTGATGGATGGAAATTCATATCGGAGGGTCAGGTAAAAAGCTTGAATAGAATCGTAAAGTTAAATCAAAGCTAATAAAAAAACAAAAAAAACAAGCATAAAGGAGACATAGCGACGGAGGGGATGACGAAGATGAAAGGGATGAGAGAGAGATAGGATAAAGGGCAAACAGCAACGGAAGATAAAAAGGAAAGCTGATTACATAGACCGAACTGGCTGGGTGACTATGGTTGCATGTCCTCCCTGTCACGTTATTTTCAAACTCGATTGTGTATGATTGCAGGTCAGAACCTTTCCATGTCTCCCTCTGTTATCTTATTCCCCTCACACTCCCTGTTCTTCTTTCTTTCTCGCTGTCTCTCTATACCCTTCATCCTTCTCTCTCTCTCTCTCTTTCTCTCTTTCTCTTTCTTTTTCTCTTTCTCTCTCTCTCTCTCTCTCTCTCTCTCTCTCTCTCTCTCTCTCTCTCCCTTGGCAGTTGACTTTGCCTCGGCCCACTCTGCTAGCAATAGACCTGGCAGTTGACTTTGCCGCGGCCCACTCTGCTAGTAATAGACCTGGCAGTTGACTTTGCCTCGGCCCACTCTGCTAGCAATAGACCTGGCAGTTGACTTTGCCGCGGCCCACTCTGCTAGTAATAGACCTGGCAGTTGACTTTGCCTCGGCCCACTCTGCTAGCAATAGACCTGGCAGTTGACTTTGCCGCGGCCCACTCTGCTAGTAATAGACCTGGCAGTTGACTTTGCCTCGGCCCACTCTGCTAGTAATAGACCTGGCAGTTGACTTTGCCGCGGCCCACTCTGCTAGTAATAGACCTGGCAGTTGACTTTGCCTCGGCCCACTCTGCTAGCAATAGACCTGGCAGTTGACTTTGCCGCGGCCCACTCTGCTAGCAATAGACCTGGCAGTTGACTTTGCCACGGCCCCTCTGCTAGTAATAGACCTGGCAGTTGACTTTGCACTGACCCACTCTGCTAGCAATAGACCCTGGCAGTTGACTTTGCCTCTGGCCCACTCTGCTAGCAATAGACCTGGCAGTTAACTTTGCCGCGGCCCACTCTGCTAGTAATAGACCTGGCAGTTGACTTTGCCTCGGCCCACTCTGCTAGCAATAGACCTGGCAGTTGACTTTGCCGCGGCCCACTCTGCTAGTAATAGACCTGGCAGTTGACTTTGCCTCGGCCCACTCTGCTAGTAATAGACCTGGCAGTTGACTTTGCCGCGGCCCACTCTATAGTAATAGACCTGGCAGTTGACTTTGCCTCGGCCCACTCTGCTAGCAATAGACCTGGCAGTTGACTTTGCCGCGGCCCACTCTGCTAGCAATAGACCTGGCAGTTGACTTTGCTTAGTCAGTAACCTGTTAGACGATCAGGACAACTTAGGACATTTCGCAGATGGGTTGGCTAGACCCACTCCCTCCGTTGTGCCATTTGATGCGGTAGATGTTTTTGAAACTGGGCTATGGTAGTCAGGTTTCAAAAGGAGACTCCTGAATGAGGCTTCCGCATATTACCATTGATAGGAATGTAACATAATTCCGTGTATCAGGGGAGGCTCTCCTTCCCCTTTGCGAAGTAAAGTTAGAAACCTCGCTGATTGAACATTACGTTTTTGGGATGAAGACCATCGTTAGCGAGTCTGAAGTTCACGGGTCGTCGGAACGATATGCTGTTGATGGTCTTGCAATGCCATGGTGTCAGTTTGACTCTACAGAGCAAGCACGAGGGTGTTACAGGCAACTTTGCGGTATGGTATTGA
>BOPN01000191.1:112500-115000 GCA_017312705.2 Penaeus japonicus
AATTGTTTCTTGCACGGATTGTAGTTAGGATACATGCATCTGTCTCTATTTATCTCTTTCTGTCTCTGTCTCTGTCTCTCTGTCTCTGTCTCTATCTCTCTGTCTCTCTGTCTCTGTCTCTCTCTCTCTCTCTCTCTCTCTCTCTCTCCGTCTCTCTCTCTCTCTCTCTCTTTCCCTCCCTTTCTCCCTCTCTTCATCTCTCTCTCTCTCTCCGTCTCTCTCTTTCTCTCTCCATATTTTATAACAAGCAATTTCTTAAGCCTTAGATTTGCCTTATTGGATATGTATGTGTGAAGATCTAAGAATCCCATAATCTCCATAATGACATATATTAGAGATGATTAAAAGCTGTTACAGATTTGATGGTAGTGAGTTCTGATAGTGTTCGGTTCGTTCTTAACTTACCATGGAATTTGATGTGAAAAAAGACTGCTTTATAGGCCTGTCTTGTGATGAAAAATGAAAGCAATAGAAATTAAAAATCTGCTGATAGAACGAGAGGAGGAACACTATTACATGAAAAAGTAAACGGACGTGAAAAAGAAAAGACAAAGAGGATAAAAAAAGGAATAGAATAACGATTTCGAAAAAAAGGAATAAGATGAACGAGGAGAACAATAGAAAGCCTGAAATGGAGGATACTGAGAGAATAGTTCAGTCACATCAAGATGTCTTTGCCCATCCCAACACATAAAACGGTTTATCATGCGAAAATGTACACAGAGGAAAGAGGATTATATTTGCCAGGCCGGCCAAATGGCATTCCTGGAATAGTTCAATTCGGCAGGATAGCTTGGAATAGAACAGGCCTCTGCTGAAGGAAGGGAAGAACAAACCACACAAAAGCACCGGAGTATGGTAACCAGTATGGAAACTCAGATTTGTTGTGATTCTCCGGTGTCGTTTCTTTCTGGTTTTCATGAAGGCTTGCTATCTACAATGTTTTAGATCATATTAAGGAGTTTAAGGAATCGAAAAAAAAAAAAAAAAATGGCCAAAGGCTCATTTTTGGCTGGTAACTGGTTAAAGAATATAAAATGAAAACGCTTGCTAGCATAAACACAAGAAAATGATAAATGTAGATAGCAAATTTGTATATATCAGGTGGTTGCCTTGATATCAATTCATCGTTTACAGTTAAGTTTGCCTTTCAACCTTAGAACGAAGAGAAGCAAAAATGTAGTGGAGTTTTCACATAGTATCAGAAACAATAAATAAAATAAGATGGATATAGACATTTTTGCCTCCTATATTGGGAAAATCAACGCCTCATTATATCATTCATCAATACTAGAGCAGTAAACTGTTGACATATCATAATATCTGAGCTACTAAGTGCTATTAAAAAGGGAAATTCTACACAACCAAGCGAAAATAGGATGCCATGAAAATTTTAATTGCCTCAGTAGTTTATGACAGAGATAATCAATTCTCAAAGGCTTTGAAGGCAGCAATCATAGTCCCTGTCCCTAGAGGAAAGAGTAACACCAACCAGTGCCTTTATCATCATGGATTATAAATATAGTAGAAGGGATGATAACAGCAGGACTGCATTTGTTATCATTATTATTCTTATTTATTTATCATTGTTATTATCATTGTTATCATTATTACTATTATCATCATTTTCATTATTGTTATTATTGTTATTATCATTCATATAATAATAATAATAATAATAATAATAATAATAATAATAATAATGATAATAATAATAATAATAATAATAATAATAATAATAATAATAATAATGATAATAATTATCATTATCATTATTATTATCATTATTATCATTATAATCAATTAATTATATATATATACTCTTTTTTGAGGGGGTGGGGGGTAGTAATCTATCTTTCAATCTATATGAACGTTTCGTTCTGTAATAGAATATATCTCTGATGATGCAGATATATATGGACTTTTTGTGAGCGTAAAAGGAACATCAGACGAACCCCACAGTGAGGTAATTGGGTATCAGCTTCAGTAGGTGTATCAGCTCAACCCCCTGCTTACATTGAAATTTACTCTCTGCTTCATTTATAATGAAACCCATATTCGTAGCTTTACAGTTCAGGGGAAAATCTTTGAAACGGATTATCATTTGCACGTGTGATAGATGTTCTAGCATGTGCACTAGAAAATACGTTCTTCATTAAAACATGGAACAGGTTGGTTGTCAAATGCCCTTGCAACTAATTCAAGTCGCTTTCTCTAAACAGCACAGATATTCAACACATACTTTCCTATCTTGTTCTTAATCAAATGGAAAAAAAATATGTATATATGTATGTTTATATATATATATACATATATATATATACATATATATATAATATATATATATATATATATATATATATATATATATATACATATATTATATATAAATATATATATATATATATATATATATATATATATATATATATATATATATATATATATATATATATATATATGCATGTATATATATATATATATATATATATATATATAT
>BOPN01000191.1:122500-145000 GCA_017312705.2 Penaeus japonicus
TCATTGTTATAATGTCTTTTGAATATTATTTGATTATGCATGTTTTTTGCTATTGTAATCTATATAATGCACTCGCTAGACAAACCAGTGTAATTTTGCCTTTCCTTTCGCAAGAGCTATGTGCATATGCAACACTTCCTTCTTCACTTTGCAATGTCCCATACCACACACGCGGTTCCTACATATCCTCAGACAAATCATGCATTGTGGCAGAGAGTCTCCTCTCGGGGAGGAGAGGAGCAACACTCCGCTCAGCCTCGGAGCAGCAGCTTTCACTCCAACACACTACAGTTCAAGCTTAAGAAATAAATGAGCTGAGTTCATTTTGACAAATGGATAAAAGTGATATGAATGAGACAATATTTTCACATCACAAGAGATGTGTAATTTACGCGTTTCGGGTTACCTCGTCTTCAGAACTTGTGAAAATATTCAGTCTCATTTATACCACGTTTAAGAAATAAAGCTTAAAGCTAAAAAAAAAAAAAAAAAAAAAAAAATACAAATGGTTATGTCAAGGTTACAGAAAGGCGACATGAAGGACGAACAGTGAAAAGCAAACGAAGCGTGTAAGAATGAGGTAGACGCGAAAAAGTGTGAGGTAGGGCGAAGAGGGAAGGGGAGAATAGAATGGATGGAAAAAAAAAAAGAAAAAAAAAAATCCACGAGCTCCTTTTTCACCCTTCCTCTTCTTTAGATTTGTTCCCATCATCATTACCACCACTCTTTTTTCTTGCTGTTCTTCTTTTTTCCGATCTAAAATCATCATTATCACCGCTCTGCCACGACGGCGAGACTCATTACCATCATTAAGCGAGCGCGTGCTGGTGGGAGTCACATCGATGCCGCGCTGTTTGATATTTCACATCGAGGTGATAGAATGCAGGAGAGAAGGAAATCAAATAAACGATGGAAGTGGAAGAGGAAGGGAAAGAGAGTACGAGGATTGTGATGGAGATGGATATAAGAGGGAGAAAGAGAGGGGGAGTGAGTGAGTGAGAGAGAGATAGATAGAGAGAGAGAGAGAGAGATAGAGATAGATAGATAGAGAGAGAGAGAGAGAGAGAGAGAGAGAGAGAGAGAGAGAGAGAGAGAGAGGGAGAGAGAGAGATACAGAGAGAGAGAGAGAGAGAGAGAGAGAGAGAGAGAGAGAGAGAGAGAGAGAGAGAGAGAGAGAGAGAGAGAGAGAGAGAGAGAGAGAGAGAGAGAGAGAGAGAGAGAGAGAGAGAGAGAGAGAGAGAAAGAGAGAGAGAGAGAGAGAGAGAGAATACTCCAGTGGAATAGCAGTTGGAAGTAGGCAAAAATATAAAAGAATGAAGGAAAATCAAGGATTAGAATAAGAGAAAATACTAAAAGAGCAGATATGAAGACATTAAAGACCAAAAAAGGTAAAAACTATAAGAAGAAAGACAGGAAAATCAAGAAGAAAATGAAAGAAAAAAAATAATAATAAAGACATAAAAGAGAAATACGAAAATCGAAAAAAAAGGAAGAAAGAAAATTAAGAAGAATATAAAAAAGAAGTGAAAATATAAAGTGAAAATATAAATTGAGAGAGAGAGAGAGAAAACAAACAAACAAACAAAAGAACTTAAATGATATCATTACACCAAAACCTGTAGTTTGGAGGGAATATTATGTAGTATTTATATGTAATTTCATTTCATTTTTATCCCTCTTGTTTTTTTGTTTTGTTTTATTCTTATCAGTTTAGTTAATTAGATTGGGTGATTTATTAACCTGATTCATTTTGATGGATTTGGTTGAATTAAATTATTCTTCTGGTGACATAAATTAATGTAGATATCATGATTATTTCTATTTTATCTTATAATTCCCAATGTTGACTATCATCATGGATTCTAGATTCCAACACAAACAGGAAATTTCTAGATATGAATAATAAATATTACTTAATTAAACTCTCCATTAATTTCTAAATTGGACAGCCATTACTAGCATAATTTTCAGATTTGTTATAATGAAGACAATCACTCACTATCTGATTTTTAGAGTACAACGTTTTGGCTAATAAGTGGTTTCATTGGTCCGTGAAATTACTATAATCTATTATAATCATAGATTATGTATATCTTATGATGTAGGTATAAAAAAAAAAACAAAAAAACATGCGGATTCATTTAAAACCGCCCTCATGCATGCGTTGATAAAATTGCGGACCGCTAATGATATGAGGCATAAATAAATGTACTGATATTCCATTTATCTGCTTCCATGGGAGTGGTCAGTCAAAATTACTATTTTTCATCAGAACTAATGGAATCAATTTACTTCATGGGATGAACATGAATTATTCATGTGTGTATGTTTTTTTTTTTTAGGGTGAGGGGGGGCTTGAAAGAGTGAAATGAGGCACTGGGAGATGTTCCCCATCTCTCCCTTCCTTCTCCTCCTTTCTCTATTTCCTTCTTCCTATTTACTTCCGTTTCGTCACAGTCTATATGTAAATTTTCGAGATCAAATTTGCATTAATTTCCCTCATAATTAGCGACTCCATAGTCACAGTTGTCTGACAAACTTGGGATAATGTTTTGGAACTGAAGCTGTGCAATCAAGTGGGAATGATCATAAAAACGCGATAATCACGGTGGCAATAACGATAACTATAATGACAACGATAACCTTTTGTTAGAAGGTAATCTAACAAAGAGTTGCGAGATACTTCTTTCCTATCATCCAGGCCGTGAAAAGGAGTGTTAGAAAGTAAACTTGTGTGTCTCAAAGCAGCAAACATTAAGGGAAGAAGGAAGAAATTCGTCGCCACAGTACTGGAAGGGGCAATAAAACTGAGGAACAGATATCATATCCGGCGCGCCACAAAGAGTGCCAACAAGTTTAAGGTAAAAGGATGTAAATAAAGAACATTTAGTTTGCTGTGAATAGAGTCACTGGCTGAAAGAAATATATGGAAGGAAATTATAGAAGCAACGATGAAAGCCATCCAGCTGTGCGAAAGGTTTGTGCAACAGAACCAGGAAATTATGTAGATTGACAAAAAACAATAGAGTGGAAGCGTCTTAGGGCCTGATAGTGTCCAATTCATGTGGCATGAAGATTACAGGACGATAAGGAAGGAAAAGAAGAATGAGGAAAATTATCATAAAACGTCATGTCAGGAAAGACAACAGGAACTTGCACGAACATGTGATGAATATTAAATTACCATTTGAATGAACAAGAAGGCAGCTGGTAAAGTTCAACCTGTACGAGATATTTGCTACAAATTCATGAATAATTCTTATGAATATTTTTTTCTCAAATTCTAAATGGGGTGCACGAACATGCGCTAAAAAAACTCAGAATGTCGAGAGATTTCTAAATGGCAACATGAGTCAATAGAAAACAGAGCTGACGTCTTCTGGTATCGGCGTAAGAAGAGTGAATATTATAATGAATGTGATTCCATTAAAGTTGCAGCTTAGGATTCACCATTTGCTCTTAATGCATGATTTTTAAAAGATAGGACACGATACTGATTCTCCAATTGTAAACGTTTACAGTGTCTGCTTATGGATGCCATTTTGATCACGAAATGTGGATTAGCCGTAATAAATAATATAAAAATGCACATTTTTTAGGAAGAAATAGCTGTCATCACATGAAAAGGTCATTCAAACAGTTGCAGACGAGGGATACAACTCTCAGAAATACCTCGCAGTACCACTGATGATGGTCGGAGCAAGAATGATAAATTGATCAAAGGAAGAAATACGCGTCGTTATGCGATGGCAGAGATGTTAATGCACGGTGTCCTTCCGTCGGCAACATAAAGAGTTCTCGGCATCATGTGGAGGGGGATGAGGAAGCAGAGTTCTTGAGCCGTAAAATCATTCAGGCGTAATGTTACCAAAGCCAAGAGGAAGCAAAAGGAAAGAATGTATATATGAAAAAGAGAGAAAATAGTGGTGTTGAAAGACAGATGACATGTGGACCATTTAAAAGAAGAAAAAAAAAAGAAAAAAAAAAAAAAAAAAAAAAAAAAAAAAAAAAAAAAAAAAAAAGCGATTCCAACTCTGATATCAAGGCCCTTGCACGTTTGATGCAATGTCAGATGCTCAAGATGAAGCATCGATATCAAACCGACAAATTGGCAAAAGGGTAACAACGTGTAAAACTTGGTATGCGAATGCAAAAATCTTGCACAAATTGAATCTAAACGAATGCATGGTAATGTAGCCAAAACTGTACGATGAGAGCTTATATGGCGCATATTAAGTGGAAAACATCCGATTTTTTTTATAAACTGGTTAAGTAGGGCAACGGAAACAAAGAAAAAATGTAGTATTTTGATTTTCAGCGTGATGCCGTTCTTGAATGCAACTTGTTATAGACAGTGATTACTGCAAAATAATTCAAGAGGAAGATACGCTAAATGATCAGTATTATTCTTTCGATAAAACAGTAGAATAGGCCAAAAAAATATAGGAGAAATAGAAAGTCCAAAATAAAAAGGAATTTGTTAAAGGTTGGATTGTAACAGTTGTGATCCGGGATTTATTGACGACATGTAAGAAAAAGCAACAACAGACTGCTGAATATTCAAATGAGAATGGAACACCTCCAAATGGCTGCTTTGTCAGGAAGAGTTAGGGTTTTATGAAGGACATTGGCTTTCGAAACCCTTACGACCAGAAAAGCATTTGTGAAATATCGCTGAAGTAGTAATGGCAGTAGAAGTAGTAGTAATAGTAGTAGTAGTAGTAGGGTAATAGTAGAAATAATGATGATAATAATATTATGTTGATAGTAATAATAATGATAATAATATTGATAATAGTTATAATTATTATAAGAATTAAAATAACAGAAACAACAATTATAATGAGAATAATAACAATAATAATAATCATACTTATAGTGGCATTGATAAAGACACACGGAATTGGATGAAGACCAACACAAAAAAAGGAAAAGTAAAGTAAAGTCAACACTAAAGGTCACTCATGTACAAACGAATGACGTCATCAGAAAAATGTCAATCAAATGGGAAGGAAATGACGCACAAGTGAAGTGAAAAAGGTAATGCTCTCATCATTTCCCAGGATTTTTTTTCTCGAAATCACTTATGCCTCATATCTATGACTGAGAAGAATGGAAATTAGGCAGAGACGAGTTGATTGGTAATAAAAATCCTGCTCAGGGAAAAGGCTCTATATGTTGAGGGAAATGGGAGGGGGTGGGGGAGAAGGGGGGGAGGCGGTCGTGGGGGCCGGTAGCTATGTGCCCCTCGATGGAATATGTTTGCGTGTATGTCTGTGCACACACACACGCACACACACACACACACACACACATATATATAGATAGATAAATAGATATACACATATAGAAATATAGATATATGTATTTCCATCTCTCCCTCCGCCTCCTCCATCCCTAAATCCTTCCCTCCCTTCACCCTCGCCCGCAATAACGGTCCCCTTCCCACGCCCTCAACCCTGCCGTGTCAAAGCGTATCTGACGAGGTCGCACCACACCCCGAACTGTCCCGAAATATTGAAGGCACTTCTCAAGAATCCCGGTGATATTGGGCAAGACTGGGCCTTTTATAGTTTGTGCGGATTCGCCTTTTGTTTCTTATCGTATGCTTCTCCACTCGCTCTCTCTTACTCTCATTCTTTCGTGGTATCCCTTCTTTATTTCTTTTGAGTCTCTGCTCTATTCTCTCTTTCTTTATATATACACAGATATACCTGTATGTGTGTATATATATATATATATATATATATATATATATATATATATATATATATGTATATGTATATATATATATATAAGTATATATACACACACACACACACACACACACACACACACACATATATATATATAAACGCAGGAATCACGCGCTGCAGAAGATGCGTTATGCAACCCTCCTTTTGTTCATTATCTCGAAACCTTTCGAAAGTCGTATCTCGGTTCAGCTGTCCTGTGAAATGACAACGGAATATGACTCCTCGTGTCCTTTGTTAGCGAATTTCTAATCGTCTCCTTAAACAATGACATGACTCTCGTGTAATATGCTCCTCTGGTGCTGCAGCAATTGGTCTTTTTTTTGTTACGTTTTTTAAAAATAATTTTATATATGTATTTGTCTTACACTCTCCAAGCTGACTAATCCTATTGCTTTCTTCAGATAAGGCGTACTTTTCAATTTCAAATGTGTTTCCTGTTTGTTTGTTTTCCTCTTCAAATATTATTGTGTTACATTTTTTTTTTCAAATTCATTTTAATAAGTGGAACTCCTTACTCTACAAACACCTTTGAAGCAAAGATTCAATGAACGAGAGCATGTTCCTATTGCAATAAGATTCTACGCATTCTACATGACGGAAGGGAAAAAAAAGAAAAAAAAAAGAAAAAAAGAAAAAATGTATCAGAAGATAATCATAGTCATATTAGCAAAAAAGGCGATCGAAGCATTGCTCATATAAGTATCAAAACAAGAAGCAAACTTTATGAGTGGCAAAAAGTCATTTAATCTTTTCCTTTTAATATCCTTTTCCGACGCAGTAGATATCTACGTTTATATAGTTTTTTTTTTCTTTCTTTCTTTCTGGGTTTGATGAAGTATTTAATAATTTCTCTAGTTCTTGTCTCTTTGCATGGCGGAGGAACATGCAAAACGAAGCACACTGCGGGCGTGGCTAGAATTAGTGCAGTAATTGAATGGGAAGATATAAAGATAGAAACTTGTTGAAGCTATAAAGTCCGTTTTGCTTTCTCGAACTGCAAACAAATTATTAGCAATTCTGGCTTCGCTGCTTTGTTCTGATAATAAATGTACTTAAATCCCTATTTTCAGGAAATGATTTTATGAATAATGTTTTCTTTCTGTTAGTTAATGTGGTTGAATATTTGTTTTTCATTAAAAACAAAAACAAATGTTACATTTTCAGAAAGAAACTATATAGAAGGAATTCGATGGATTCTTTTTGGTAGCTGGTACAGTGAAGAGATTATTTTTCACCAAATAACTATAAGCTGACAGTTTTCCTCCATTGGCTAATACACTCGAGTATTTTCCTTCCATCCCTAACAAATGACTATAAGGATAATGACTGACGGTAGAGGTCACGGGTACAACTAGGGAGCAGAAGTGTCACCAAGCGAAACGGCTTCGAACCCTCTCAGAGACCGAGGTTCGGGAAATGCATTCGAAAGAAGGTTCTGTCGTAGCCCTTGCGAGCGTGATCGTAATGTCACTTTAGATCAACTATTATGATACTGATTGTTAGATTCCTTTGATTAGCCTTTACAGTACGGTGTTTCCTTTGTAATGAAGCGGAAGAAATGTTCGCTTGCGTTCTACATTCCTGAACCTTTGCTAAACTTTCTGTGTATATGAATAATACACAGAGGGATAATTTCATGATTTTGTATAAAGAAGACTCTTTTCTACGTTCATTGCATTGTAACTACCAACGGAACGGTTTCAGCTCCGAGATTCCGTTCGTTACATTTGCTTGTACACACAATCGCTTCAGATTTTTTTAAGCGCTTTTCACTCGAGGTCTTTTCATGTGCGTAAAGGGTATGGATGGAGACTACTTCTCATCACCTGAGTCGACCGAACAGGTGAAGCTTTCAACTTCGGAACTGCAATGAAATGAACACTTCCGTTTTGATTAGGGAACTTCTGGAAGCGTTAAAAAGTTTTTTTGGGGGGAGCATTTATTCATTAAGATCTCAACCGGTAAGTCTCTTTAAATTGTGAAACTGGAACTTTTGTTGATCCACACGTATTGCTACTTGATATGAACAAAGACGGTTAACGAATACAATGATACCAATTAAGATTTACGAGATTCTGTAAAGGCCCGAATATGCGTAATTATTCAATCTTACTACTGCAGTTTCTTACGCTTTCTTTGATTGGATTTTTTCTTTCCCTATTTTCTTCTCTCTTTCTTCCTCCTCCTCCTCCTTCTTCTTATCATACTCTTCTTATTCCTATCCCCCTCTTCCTGCTCCTTCTCCCAATAACTCTCCTTTCCCCCCCACTGCTCCATCACGCCTCCTCCCCTTCCCTCGCCTCCTCTTCTTCCACCACCACCTCCTCCTCCTCCTCCACCTCCTCCCCTTGCTCCTCCTCATCTTCCCCCTGCTCCTCCTCCTCCTCCTCCTCCTCCTCCCTCTTGCTCCCTCTCATCTTCCCCTTGCTCCTTCTCTCCATCCTACCCCTCCCCCTCCTCCTCCTCTCCTTGCTCCCCCTTATCTTCCCCCTGCTCCTTCTCTCCACCCTACCCCTCCTCCTCCTACCCCTCCTCCTCCTCCTCCTCCTCCCCCTGTTCCCCCTCATCTTCCCCCTGCTCCTTCTCTCCATCCTACCCCTCCTCCTCCTCCTCCTCCTCCTCCTCCTCCTCCTCCTCCTCCTCCTCCTCCGCTTCTTCTTCTTTTCGTCTCCTAATTCTTCTCTCCTTATTATCCGCTCTCATGACCCCCTAAATCATCTAAGACAAAAGGGCTCATCTCTCAGAAGGGATAATTAAATCTCGGTTATACAGTGTGCAAAAGCACTTTGGCTTCAGCCAGACTCACGAACCTTTATGGTCTAACTTCAAAGTACGTGTCGATCTAATCTTCGTTTTATGAACTTGATTTGAAATACTTTTATGATTTTTCCCCCACTATGAGAGTATCAGTGTTGTTTTTTTCCCCTTTATCTTTAAAAAAAATCTTTCTGTTATTTGGTTTTTATTGTTGCGCTATCCGTTTTTTCATCAATGTTTGTGTGCTTGCGGTATATCTGCAAACTATTTCCCGAAATTAGTTTTACTTTGTTGCGGGTGTATGTTAACTTTTTTCCCGAAATTAATTCAATGGCTGAAGCAATTTAAAATAACACATCTATGTGATCACAGGTATCATAAAAGTATAAGAATTCAAGTGCATGAAACTGCATAGAATATCCAATATCCAAATATCCGTTTTTTCATGATATCAAAAGCATGCAAACACACAAGAGGAACAAACAAATGGTGCTCATAAATCACCGAATATTTCTTTAAGATGATTTGTTTTATATAAAACCTCTTAGCGACAGTAAGTAAAGACAAGACAGATTGATAAATAAAATAATTAGTAAAGATGAGAGTACATCCCTCACGCAGTTATTGGATCCATAAATTTGTAAGGCAACAAAAAATATCACAACGCTAATTAACATGATAATGGGAACGCTAGCATACTTAAAATATTTCGACCACTTTTGCACATTACAAATTACCTCTCAAATGTAATGACATCCCATTACTCTTATTTCATGAAAACATTTTGAAAAATCCTTGCGTAATATTTGACCTTCTGCAATTAAATGAAGCGCTGACATGAAATCGCCGACAGATACTGTGGCGATCAGAATTATAAAGAGCAAAAGGAGTGAAAACCTCGAGCCATAAATTTTGTTTCTTTCTCTCATTTTGTAGGCAGTATACATGAACACGCACATGTATGTATGCATATGCGCGCGCGCGTGTGTATGTGTGTGTGTGTGTGTGTGTGTGTGTGTGTGTGTGTGTGTGTGTGTGTGTGTGTGTATGTATGTGTGTGTGTGTTTGTGTATGTGTGTGTTTTTGTGTGCACTTGTGTGTTTGTGTATGTGTGTGTGTTTATGTGTACTTGTGTGTGCATGTGTCTGCGTGTACATATACTTATGCATACATAAATGTAAATAGACGATGTAACTTAACGTGCATTATGATTTATCATATTATATCTACCCACCCTTCAGTAAAGCTGGATATTACATCCCATAAAAACATTTCCATGCTGCAGTCTCTTCTATTTGATTAATGAAATTAAATTATTCTTCTGGTGACATAAATTAATGTAGATATCAAAAGTGTTGTATTGCAGTTGTTTAAGTCATTATCATTGCTATTGACATTATCATCATTATCACTCTTGTCATTTTTATCAAGATTATTGATATAATAATGATAAGAGTGATAATGATAATGATCATAAAGATGATAATGACAATGATAATAATAATAATAACAATGATAATAACAATAATCATAAAGATAATGATGATGATGATAATAATATTAATGATGATTATGATAATAATAGTACAAATGACAATAAGAACGATAAGGACGATAATATATTTTAATAATAGGGATAATAATAATCATAATAATAACAGTAAATACACCAATAATGTTAAGTTGATAACATGGATAATAATTGATAACAGTAAAAAAAAACATTGATAATATTAATAATGGTGCTGATAAGATTTGTGATAACAATACGGATGATAAAGATAATAATGATAGCAATGATAACAATAATAATGATAAAGATAGCAATGATAGTGAAAATAATAATAGTAATAATGAGAATGATAATATTAATGATAATATATATAACAATGATAATAATAATCATCATAAAAAATAATGACTTTCTCAGTCTTCATCATCATCATCAGCATCATTAGATTATTATTTTGATCACTTATAATCATTATCAAGATTATTTCTATTTTATCTTAAAATTCCCAATGCTGACTACCATCGTGAAATCTAGATTCCAACACAAACAGGAAATTTCTAGATATGAATAATAAATATTACTTAATTAAACTCTCCATTAATTTCTAAATTGGACAGCCATTACTAGCATAATTTTCAGATTTGTTATAATGAAGACAATCACTCACTATCCGATTTTTAGAGTACAACGTTTTGGCTAATAAGTGGTTTCATTGGTCCGTGAAATTGCTATAATCTATTATAATCATAGATTATGTATATCTTATGATGTAGGTATAAAAAAAACAAAAAACATGCGGATTCATTTAAAACCGCCCTCATGAATGCGTTGATAAAATTGCGGACCGCTAATGATATGAAGCATAAATAACTGTACTGATATTCCATTTATCTGCTTCCATGGGAGTGGTCAGTCAAAATTACTATTTTTCATCATACCTAATGGAATCAATTTACTTCATGGGATGAACATGAATTATTCATGTGTGTATGTTTTTTTTTTTTTTTTTTTTTTTTTTTTTTAGGGGGGGGGCATGAAAGAGTGAAATGAGGCACTGGGAGATGTTCCCAATCTCTCCCTTCCTTCTCCTCCTTTCTCCATTTCCTTCTTCCTATTTACTTCCGTTTCGTCACAGTCTATATGTAAATTTTCCAGATCAAATTTGCATTAATTTCCCTCATAATTAGCGACTCCATAGTCACAGTTGTCTGACAAACTTGGGATAATGTTTTGGAACTGAATCTGTGCAATCAAGTGGGAATGATCATAAAAACGCAATAATCACGGTGGCAATAACGATAACTATAATGAACAACGATAACCTTTTGTTAGAAGGTAATCTAACAAAGAGTTGCGAGACACTTCTTTCCTATCATCCAGGTCGTGAAAAGGAGAGTTAGAAAGTAAACTTGTGTGTCTCAAAGCAGCAAACATTAAGGAAAGAAGGAAGGAATTCGTCGCCACAGTACTAGAAGGGGCAATAAAACTGAGAAACAGATATCATATCCGGCGCGCCACAAAGAGTGCCAACAAGTTTAAGGTAAAAGGATGTAAATAAGGAACATTTAGTTTGCTGTGAATAGAGTCACTGGCTGAAATATATGGAAGGAAATTATAGAAGCGACGATGAAAGCCATCCAGCTGTGCGAAAGGTTTTCGAAAGAAGTATCAAATGATGAGGCTGTACAGGATAGGCACGGAGAGTGTCGGGAGGAATTGCAACAGAACCAGGAAATTATGTAGATTGACAAAAACAATAGAGTGGAAGCGTCTTAGGGCCTGATAGTGTCCAATTCATGTGGCATGAAGATTACAGGACGATAAGGAAGGAAAAGAAGAATGAGGAAAATGATCATAAAACGTCATGTCAGGAAAGACAACAGGAACTTGCATGAACATGTGACGAACATTAAATTACTGTTGAACGAACAAGAAGGCAGCCGGTAAAGTTCAACCTGTACGAGATATTTGCTACAAATTCATGAATAATTCTTATGAATATTTTTTTTCTCAAATTCTAAATGGGGTGCACGAACATGCGCTAAAAAACTCAGAATGTCGAGAGATTTTCTAAATGGCAACATGAGTCAATAGAAAACAGAGATGACGTCTTCTGGTATAGGCGTAAGAAGAGTGAATATTATAATGAATGTGATTCCATTAAAGTTGCAGCTTAGGATTCACCATTTGCTCTTAATGTATGATCTTTAAAAGATAGGACACGATAATGATTCTCCAGTTGTAAACGTTTACAGTGTCTGCTTATGAATGCCATTTTGATCACGAAATGTGGATTAGCCGTAATAAATAATATAAAAATGCACATTTTTTAGGAAGAAATAGCTGTCATCACATGAAAAGGTCATTCAAACAGTTGCAGACGAGGGATACAACTCTAAGAAATACCTCGTAGTACCACTGATGGTCGGAGCAAGAATGATAAATTGATCAAAGGAAGAAATACGCGTCGTTATGCGATGGCAGAGATGTTAATGCGCGGTGTCCTTCCGTCGGCAACATAAAGAGTTCTCGGCATCATGTGGAGGGGGATGAGGAAGCAGAGTTCTTGAGCCGTAAAATCATTCAGGCGTAATGTTACAAAAACCAAGAGGAAGCAAAAGGAAAGAATGTATATATGAAAAAGAGAGAAAATAGTGGTGTTGAAAGACAGATGACATGTGGACCATTTAAAAGAAGAAGCAAGAAAGGCGACAGACAGGATAAACACATGACTAAAAAAAAAAAAAAAAAAAAAAAAAAAAAAAAAAAAAAAAAAAAAAAAAACAAAAAAAAATCCCTCACCTGTGCCTCACACCTTCCGTTAACTCCTCATTACAGAGACGGATGTAGCAGAGTGGAGGGAGGATGAAAGACATCAAGGTGACGGAAGAGCCGCCGATAAGGTCGAGAATCTTGCCAAAATCAGGTACAGCCAGACCCATCAGGACAATGAGCGCCATGACGACAGAGCGGAGGATACATCTCTTGGGACCGAATTCTGGGAAGAGAAAAAGGGAGAAATGCGATTGTAGTGAAGCAGAACCAAGGGACGGGTGTGTGATGCAGCTGAGGAAAGGGGTGAATGGAGCAGAAGAAGGGATGGGTAAGTCGCGAAGCAGAGGAGGTGAGTAAGAAGAAAATGGGTATAGTGAATCAGAGGAAATGGGTAAATGGAGCAGAAGAAGGGATGGGTAAGTCGCGAAGCAGAGGAGGTGAGTAAGAAGAAAATGGGTATAGTGAATCAGAGGTAATGGGTGAATGGAGCAGAAGAAGGGATGGGTAAGTCGCGAAGCAGAGGAGGTGAGTAAGAAGAAAATGGGTATAGTGAATCAGAGGAAATGGGTAAATGGAGCAGAAGAAGGGATGGGTAAGTCGCGAAGCAGAGGAGGTGAGTAAGAAGAAAATGGGTAAATAGTGAACCAGAGGAAATGGGTAAATGGAATAGCAGAAGGGTTCAGCAGGTAGTAAAGTAAAGATGATGAGTAAGTAATAAAGCAGAGGAGATGAGTAAGTAGTGAACTAGAGGAATTGGGTAATTAGATAAGCCCTCCGGAGATAAGCGTAGGTGGTAAAGGAGTGTAGATAAGCGATCTGCGAGGCAAAAGAAATGGGTAAATAGTCAACTAGAGGAACTGGATAAATGGGGGAGAAAAAAAAAGCTGGGTAAGTAGCGTACAAAAAGAAGACCTGCAAGTGGTGACCCGAATGGGATAGGTAAGTGGAGAGTAAGTGAGATAGGTGGGTCGAGAAGCAGAGATAGGGAAGTGGTGATTGAAGACATCTCTCCATACGTGTAATGATAGAAACCCTTCAGGTAACATTTGAGCATCTAAGGTTGGGTAGCCTATGCTGTCTTTGTATTCTGTTGGATTTTCATGCTTTATGTGTTGGTATTTCGTGTATAAAAGCGCTCCTTCAAAGATGACTCAGCTTAGGGTACATTCTTGTATAAAGTCTTGCGGAATAAGACTTCTCTCATAAGTCTTCAGATATTCATTTGTGAGAATTTTAATGAAGGGAAATGGAGCTGCTGAGTCCTACGTCTTTATTTTACCATTTAATGAGTTTCAATACATTCAAGTGTTCCATCTAATCCTTATAATTTCATTTTAATGTATATTTGCTAATTCACCGTACCAATAGAAATAGCAAATGCCGTCATAGTAACTGAAAGTAAGATATATAAATCCGTAATTCTACAACCTTTGACACTAAACTGAAAACGGACTTAACCAAAAAAAATCCATCTGGCACAAAGAACGCTTACTAATACAGTACCACACAAAAAAAGGAGAATGATATACCAAATAAAGTAATTCAGAATTATACACCCGTATCACGTTCACCTGACAATGACGTAGAAGTGAATGATGATGAAATGCCATAACGTGAGGTCTAAAGTCATTGTACGTACATGAAATCACGTAAGATTTGAAGATGATGCTATGATAGCAAAGTCATGTTAAGTATGATAGAAATTTATGTTACGTTAGTCTCTGTAGCATTGTTAATTAGGTCACCTTAAGACAAGAGAGAGGTCCTTGAAGTTACGTTCATATAATAATGAATAATATTTAATAAATAGATAGGTAAATATAAGAATGCAGTTCTATTCATATATGTGTTTATTTCTTATAATTTTATTGCAACTTTCTTTATTTTGACAAATCTTATGGTGACATTAAAAAAGTATGCATTTGAAGTCACTTCAAGCTATATTGCGCAACATTTTCAGTGAAATTATGATTATTATCATATTTTATTATCATTATTGCAATGATTTATCATTATCATTTACAGTATTGTTATTATCATTATATTCATTACTATTATCATAGTTGATATTACAATCATTACTGTTATTGTTACCATTATCATCAATATCATCGTCTACATGATCATCATTATCATCATCATTTTATCATTATTATTTCATTATTGTTATAATTTTCATTATCATTATAATTATCATTACCACCATTGCAATCGTTATCGTTAGTGTTATAATTATCATCATTATCATTATAATCATCATCATTCTAATCATAATCATTGTAATCATCATCATCATTGTATTATTGAGAGAGGGAGAGAGAGAGAGAAAGAGAGAGATAGAGGAAGAAAGGGAAAACTGCATGCTGTAACAAATCTCATAAGATTTCTTTTCATCTCCTTGAGAAAGAACATGTCTGAATGCTTATATATTTTATAGTGAATCCTATGGATGAGAGATATAGAAAGTCAAAATTCAAGGGAGAGAGAAAGAGAGAGAGAGAGAGAGAGAGAGATAGGGCATGACAGAGAGAGAGAGAGAAAGAGAGAGAGAAAGAGAGAGACAGAGAGAGAGAGAGAGAGAGAGAGAGAGAGAGAGAGAGAGAGAGAGAGAGAGAGAGAGAGAGAGAGAGAGAGAGAGAGAGAGAGAGAGAGAGAGAGAGAGAGAGAGAGAGAGAGAGAGAGAGAGAGAGAGAGAGAGAGAGAGAGAGAGAGAGAGAGAGAGAGAGAGAGAGAGAGAGAGAGAGAGAGAGAGAGAGAGAGAGAGACGGGAAGAGACAGACAAAGAGAGAGATAGAGAAAGACAGACAAAGAGAGAGAGAGAGAAAGAAAGAGAGAGAAAGAGAGAGACAGAGAGAGAGAGAGAGAGAGAAAGAGAAGGCGAGAGGGAGACAGATAGACAGAGAGAGAATGAGAGCGAGACCGAGGGACCCTTTATAGTTTCGACCTTTCCTTTCTTTCAGATCATTCTGGTACTATAGCCTTTCATCAAAAGTTATTCTCTGCTATAAAAGAAATATTCTTGGTAGAATAAAAGACGTAAAATGCCTTTGTTGCAAGTGCACTCGGAAAACGCCATCATCCCTATTCGACATTCAGAGTTCGCGGTGCTATGCTTGTAAAGTTTTTTTTTTTCCTTTGCCTTTGTCTTGGGTGAATCTAAATGACTACATCACCCGAGTCTTGCTCAAAAACTATCTATCTAAAGATATATTTGAGTGTGTGTGAGTGTGTGTTTCTGCACACACACACACACACACACACACACACACACACACACATGTATATATATATATATATATATATATATATATATATATATATATATATATATATATATATATATATGTATGTATATATATATATATATATATATATATATATATATATGTATGTATATATATATATATATATATATATATATATATATATATATATATATATATATATATATATATATATATATATATAAGTTGATAAATCCCCTCGAGCATCTGAAGAAGAAAAAGAAAATGAAGGTGATGAAAAGGAAGAAGAAAAAGAAAAGACGAAGAAAAAGAAAAACAAAACAAGCAAACGAAGAAGAAAAAGGACTTACTGCTGGGCAAGTTGAGAATTCCCTCGAGCGTCTGCATGACAGGGTTCACGACGATGGTAAGAGCGAAGACAAAATGCACGAAGATTAAGGCGTTGACCAGCGTCACCACCACGCCGGACACGTTCATGAGAATGTTGTCCTTCACTCGGGATCCCAGGACGCCGTAGCAGATCGTCATGAGAGGCAGGTACAGGGCCAGGAGAGCTGCGGGGGGAGGGGGAGAATGNTTTTTTGTTACGTTTTTTAAAAATAATTTTATATATGTATTTGTCTTACACTCTCCAAGCTGACTAATCCTATTGCTTTCTTCAGATAAGGCGTACTTTTCAATTTCAAATGTGTTTCCTGTTTGTTTTCCTTTTCAAATATTATTGTGTTACATTTTTCTTTTCTAATTCATTTTAATAAGTGGAACCCCTTACTTTACAAACACCTTTGAAGCAAAGATTCAATGAACGAGAGCATGTTCCTATTACAATAAGATTCTACGCATTCTACATGACGGAAGGGCGCAAAAAAAAAAAAAAAAAAAAAAAAAAAAGTATCAGAAGATAATCATAGTCATATTAGCAAAAAATGCGATCGAAGCATTGCTCATATAAGTATCAAAACAAGAAGCAAACTTTATGAGTGGCAAAAAGTCATTTAATTTTTTCCTTTTAATATTCTTTTTCTACGCAGAAAATATCTCCGTTTATATAGATTTTTTTTTCTTTCTTTCTGGGTTTGATGAAGTATTTAATAATTTCTCTAGTTCTTGTCTCTTTGCATGGCGGAGGAACATGCAAAACGAAGCCCACTGCGGGCGTGGCTAGAATTAGTGCAGTAATTGAATGGGAAGATATGAAGATAGAAACTTGTTGAAGCTATAAAGTCCGTTTTGCTTTCTCGAACTGCAAACAAATTATTAGCAATTCTGGCTTCGCTGCTTTGTTCTGATTATAAATGTACTTAAATCCCTATTTTCAGGAAATGATTTTATGAATAATGTTTTCTTTCTGTTAGTTAATGTGGTTGAATATTTGTTTTTCATTAAAAACAAAAACAAAAACAAATGTTACATTTTCAGAAAGAAACTATATAGAAGGAATTCGATGGATTCTTTTTGGTAGCTGGTACAGTGAAGAGATTATTTTTCACCAAATAACTATAAGCTGACAGTTTTCCTCCATTGGCTAATACACTCGAGTATTTTCCTTCCATCCCCAACAAATGACTATAAGGATAATGACTGACGGTAGAGGTAACGGGTACAGCTAGGTAGCAGAAGTGTCACCAAGCGAAACGGCTTCGAACCCTCTCAGAGACCGAGGTTCGGAAAGTGCATTCGAAAGAAGGTTCTGTCGAAGCCCTTGCGAGCGTGTTCGTAATGTCACTTTAGATAAACTATTATGATACTGTGATTGTTAGATTCCTTTGATTAGCCTTTACAGTACGGTGTTTCCTTTGTAATAAAGCGGAAGAAATGTTCGCTTGCGTTCTACATTCGTTAACTTTTGCTAAACTTTCTGCGTATATAGATAATACGTAGAGGGATAATTTCATGATTTATTATAAAGAAGACTCTTTTCTATGTTCATTGCATTGTAACTACCAATGGAACGGTTTCAGCTCCGAGATTCCGTTCGTTACATTTGCTTGTACACATATTCGCTTCAGATTTTCTTAAGCGCTTTTCACTCGAGGTCTTTTCATCACTTCTCATCACCTGAGTCGACCGAACAGGTGAAGCTTTCAACTTCGGAACTACAATGAAATGAACACTTCCGTTTTGATTAGGGAACTTCTGGAAGCGTTAAAAGTTTTTTTGGGGGGAGCATTTATTCATTAAGATCTCAACCGGTAAGTCTCTTTAAATTGTGAAACTGGAACTTTTGTTGATCCACACGTATTGCTACTTGATATGAACAAAGACGGTTAACGAATACAATAATACCAATTAAGATTTACGAGATTCTGTAAAGGCCCGAATATGCGTAATTATTCAATCTTACTACTGCAGTATCTTACGATTTCCTTTGATTGGATTTTTTCTTTCCCTATTTTCTTCTCTCTCTCTTCCTCCTCCTCCTCCTTCTTCTCCTTATCAAACTCTTCTTATTCCTATCCCCCTCTTCCTGCTCCTTCTCCCAATAACTCTCCTTTTCCCCCCTGCTCCATCACGCCTCCCCCCCTTCCCTCGCCTCCTCTTCCACCACCACCACCACTACCACCACCACCACCACCACCTCCTCCTCCTCCTCCTCCTCCTCCTCCTCCTCCACCTCCTCCTCCTCCTCCTCCTCCTCCACCTCCTCCTCCTCCTCCTCCTCCTTCTCCTCCTCCCCTTGCTCCCCCTCATCTTCCCCCTGCTCCTTCTCTCCATCCTACCCCTCCTCCTCCTCCTCCTCCTCCTCCACCTCCTCCTCCTCCTCCTCCTCCGCTTCTTCTTCTTTTCGTCTCCTAATTCTTCTCTCCTTATTATCAGCTCTCATGACCCCCTAAATCATCAAAGACAAAAGGGCGCATCTCTCAGAAGGGATAATTAAATCTCGGTTATACAGTGTGCAAAAGCACTTTGGCTTCAGCCAGACTCACGAACCTTTATGGTCTAACTTCAAAGTACGTGTCGATCTAATCTTCGTTTTATGAACTTGATTTGAAATACTTTTATGATTTTTTCCCACTATGAGAGTATCAGTGTTTTTTTTTTTCCCTTTATATTTAAAAAAAATCTTTCTGTTATTTGGTTTTTATTGTTGCGCTATCCGTTTTTTCATCAATGTTTGTGTGCTTGCGGTATATCTGCAAACTATTTCCCGAAATTAGTTTTACTTTGTTGCGGGTGTATGTTAACTTTTTTTTTTCCCGAAATTAATTCAATGGCTGAAGCAATTTAAAATAACACATCTATGTGATCACAGGTATCATAAAAGTATAAGAATTCAAGTGCATGAAATTTGCATAGAATATCCAATATCCAAATATCCACCTTTGCATGATATCAAAAGCATGCAAACACGCAAGAGGAACAAACAAATGGTGCTCATAAATCACCGAATATTTCTTTAAGATGATTTGTTTTATATAAAACCTCTTAGCGACAGTAAGTAAAGACAAGACAGATTGATAAATAAAATAATTAGTAAAGATGAGAGTACATCCCTCACGCAGTTATTGGATCCATAAATTTGTAAGGCAACAAAAAATATCACAACGCTAATTAACATGATAATGGGAACGCTAGCATACTTAAAATATTTCGACCACTTTTGCACATTACAAATTACCTCTCAAATGTAATGACATCCCATTACTCTTATTTCATGAAAACATTTTGAAAAATCCTTGCGTAATATTTGACCTTCTGCAATTAAATGAAGCGCTGACATGAAATCGCCGACAGATACTGTGGCGATCAGAATTATAAAGAGCAAAAGGAGTGAAAACCTCGAGCCATAAATTTTGTTTCTTTCTCTCATTTTGTAGGCAGTATACATGAACACGCACATGTATGTATGCATATGCGCGCGCGCGTGTGTATGTGTGTGTGTGTATGCATGTGTGTGTGTGTTTGTGTATGTGTGTGTTTTTGTGTGCACTTGTGTGTTTGTGTATGTATGTGTGTTTGTGTGTACTTGTGTGTGCATGTGTCTGCGTGTACATATACTTATGCATACATAAATGTAAATAGACGATGTAAGTTAACGTGTATTATGATTTATCATATTATATCTACCCACCCTTCAGTAAAGCTGGATATTACATCCCATAAAAACATTTCCATGCTGCAGTCTCTTCTATTTGATTAATGAAACTGCATCAGACAGCTGGTGACCATAACCGTTGCATTGTTACAGTAAAAAGCACGGCATTCATTTAATATACATTTGATATTCATTGCATATATTGTTAAATTGTTATACAAATGTGTTTGTGTACGTGTCTTTAAATAGATACTTGTGTACACGCACACACACACACACACACAAAAAAAAAAAAAAAATTATGTAAATCTCTCTCTCTCTCTCTCTCTCTCTCTCTCTTTATCTTTATATATATATATCTACATATATATATGTGTGTGTGTGTGTGTGTGTACACACACACACACACACACACACATATGTATATATGCATATACATATATATATTATATATATATATATATATATATATATATGTATATATATATATATATATATATATATATATATATATATATATATATATATATATATATATATATATATAGCTAGCTAGCTAGCTAGATAGATAGATAGATAGATAGATGGATGGATAGATATGTATAGATATATGAAAAAAAATGAACGAAGGAAAGAAAAAAAAAAACGTATATCTATGTACATTTTTTGGGGGGGGGAGGGGAGGGCTCTTGGTATACGGTTATTATCCAGACTAAGAAACAAATACGAATAACAAAAATAATATTTTCTGTGGCCATGGAAAGCACTGAAATAAATGAGGTTGTTATCCGTAATCCACTTCATTTGCTAAACTGGTTTGATAATTACACCATCAGTCAGAAAAGACGCGTAGAAAGAGGGGAAAAATCGACGAATGAAAAGTATAACAGAGAAATTGAGGCGCTAGAGGTAAAGGGAAGGAAGGAGGAGGAGGGGGAGGGGGAAAGGGGATAGAGGGGGGGAGGGGGTAGGGGGGTTAATGAGACCTAGTTCTGAATGTTTCCCTTCTCTCAGCATCCATTCATTACTAATTTGGTTCTCCCATGACAGGTAAGGTCCGGCGAGGGCATGGGCGTGACAAGGGCGTCGCGGCTGGAAGTGAGTAGGAATGGGCGTCGGATGCCTAATGGGCGGAAGAGGTAAGTAGTAGGAGGAGTATATAGGAAATGCGAAACGACGTAAAGAAAACACGTGGTCTTTTCTTGTTGGTGATCCGGTTCTACGCCTCGGACTCGCCTGTTTGGGCCTAAGGCGGTGTACTTGTGGGCCTTTGATCCTGGCTGTGCCGCCCTTGACCGATCGGGTGCCCCCTTCATAGCATAAATAGATAGCTTTCACAACATGGATGGATGCCTTTCCTATCATGGATGAATTCCCTTCCTAACATAGATGGATTCCCTTCCTCACATGGACGGATGCCCTTTCTAATATAGATGGATACCCTTTCTAACAGGGATGGATTAGCTTTCTAACATTGGCGGATGCCCATCCTAACATGGAGGAATGCCCTTCCTCACATGGATGGATGCCTTTCCTAACATAGAAAAGTATCCAACTCTGACCCAGCTTGGATACGCGAATACAGGAGACACCTCTTCACAGAGAGGACCCACTGAGTCACAGTGATTGCAATTATTTTGCCTCGTTGCAATTCGTTTTTGTGCTTCTTTTAATAGACTCGTACACACAAAACTCGTTATACCATTTCTCTTTCCCTCTCGTTTTATTTAATTCTGCGTAGTTCACTTTACTGGCTGTGACCGCCTTGTGTGAGTTCTAGCAGCATGAGTGAGCCTGGGGGGTCCTTACCTTCGCTTAACCCTGACGGCGACTCCAAGTCCTGGCAGGATTCCCTGTTTTTTTTTCTTTCTGTTTATATTTTCTTCTGGAATAGGTGGAGCTCTAAGTTATGTCACATAACAAGGCTCGTGAGGCTAAAGGGTACGGAGGGAGATTGGATGATTTCATGGGTTTATTTCACGGACTGAGGGTATTGCGGAAAGAGTAATAGGATATGAGGAAGAGTTGGTTGCATAGGCATGCGGATGATCTCATGTAGTTTCTGCAATTCTCTCTCTCTCTCTCTCTCTCTCTCTCTCTCTCTCTCTCTCTCTCTCTCTCTCTCTCTCTCTCTCTCTCTCTCTCTCTCTTTCCTTCTTTTGCTCTCCCACACACAAACCCAAACATTCTCTGCCTCTCCTTGAGGTATCTATCCATATATGCACGTATCTATCTATTTGTTTGAGTCCTATATCTTTATGTCTTTCCTTTTCTTTTCTTTTTTTCCTTCTCTCGGCCAATCTCCCTTTTTAGCTGCTGCTCCTGATCTCTTCGTTTTCACTCGTTGATACTTTATAACTACTCCTCGATCCTGTTGGCGACTATCTTGTGAAATTGGCAGTCAACGCCGCAACACAG
>BOPN01000191.1:157500-160000 GCA_017312705.2 Penaeus japonicus
GTGAAAATCGATCCAATATAACGTTACACGCTGCTAAAAGCTCTTTCTATTGCAATAAAGGTATACTTTCCCCTCCAGCGGCTGTGATGAATGTAATTAACACGAGGTACCTCAGCTCGGAGGATGAGCAGAGGGGAGGGAGATGGGATGGTGACGCGAGGTCGCCTATCTGCTTTTCAGTCCTGTTGTGTGTGTGTGTGTGTGTGTGTGTTTGTGTGTGTGTTTGTGTGTGTGTTTGTGTGTGTGTGTGTGGAAGTAGGATTTTGTATTGTTTATTAATTCAATTTTTCAGTCTTTCTCCTATATTTTTTATGATTTTCATCAGTTATAAATTTTCCGGTAAGTTTAGGCCTGTCCCGTACCAAAATATAAGGCCTCTATTATGGAACACATAAAACGGAATTAAGCTAAGAAAATTTTAAGCCTAGAAATTATGTTATAAAGGAAGAAAGAACAAAGTACAAGGGGAACATATATACACTGGACCTACGTACCATGGCTCATCCAAATCCTCGACTAGTACGCAGGATTAATCTATTTCGTGCTAATTCTGCCCAAAAAGGTCCTGTAACGAGTGACTGTAAAATTTTACTCACTTTCGTTGATTAGATGATTAGAAAAGGAAAAATATTGATGCACTGAATGCATTTTGACTTAACTACATTAAAAGGTTTCAGCGATTGAAATCACCGAGGAATTTTGTCATTCGTCGGAGCGTGGAAGCGGAATACTATTCATTTGATGGAATATATATTTAGCTCAATTCCAGTCCCTTAAGATAGAGCTAGGTCGCCTTTTAAGAAATGACCTTCTGGATTATATCAAAGTAGATCGTCTTTGGACTTAATTCTTCAGGATATATTTGTTCTTATAGCCATCCATCCTTTCAACCTATTTTGTGTATAGTATTTTCTTTCTGTCATATCCATTCATACATAAATTTATCTCCAAATATGAACTGTAACAAAAATCATCTTTACATTCGATTATTTATATTGAATAATTTGAAACCACAGATGTGTATTTTCATGTAAATATTCTTTACGTATATAAGACATAAAAAAGAAACGATATTGTTATTATCATTAGATCATTCTATTATATCATATATACAATTAGTTTCTATATCTAGTAAAGGAAAGAATAAATTGAAATTTTCAGAAGACATAGTAAATAATTGACAAACAGGCAGAGAAAATAAAGAGAATGATTTTCGGAAGACATAGGAAATAATTGACGAACAGGCAGAGAAAATAAAAAGAATGGTTTTCGGAAGAAAATAATTAACGAACAAGAAGAGAAAATAAAAAGAATAATCAACTGATGGAAGGGGGACAGATTACAGATCGATAGATATAGTAATGGATTAATAGTCAGACTTGGAGACAGATGAAGTAAATGAAAATGAGAAATGTGGGCAAAGAGAAACATCGATAGAGAGAGAGACAGAGACAGAGAGAGAGAGAGAGAGAGAGAGAGAGAGAGAGAGAGAGAGAGAGAGAGAGAGAGAGAGAGAGAGAGAGAGAGAGAGAGAGAGAGAGAGAAAGAGAGAGAGAGAGAGAGGGATGAAACATCCAGAGCAGAGGAGGAAAACAGACGAGAGTGAGGATGACAGATATGTCAATGTACATAAGAAGATTAATCAAAGCGGTCGGGGAGAGGGTATAGGGGAGACACAGAAAGAAAACATAATTGCTAACGTTCAAGTTTACTGTTCTAAGGGAAAAGGGATCCACAGAAACGAGAACATCATTATGTAAGTTTAACGTTACTTCCAGACGGAGTAAGAGACTCTGTATAAAGATCGGTACATTAAAAGATGCAGACATGGCCAGGTTTTTAATGTTTCGCAGACACGAAAGACTACAATTACTTCGAGAAAGACACACATAGATTGAGAACAGAGACGTATTTCTGCCGAGTTCTTTGATATGCGGTTCATGTAACAGGACTTGCGGCCAAGACTCGAAGAGAGAAATAGACGCAACCCTTTCTGGAAAAGCTAAAAGCACTGTCTCAATACTTGGACTACTTTTACCTTTAAAGATGATAGCTTTATTCGAATGCAAATCCTCTCTGGCAAGTTCAAGTGAAGTATGCTTTGAACTCCCGCTCCCTTGCCGTTTAACATTGCCAAACATTCAAGCCTTTTTTTTGCCAAGATAAACTTTTATGAAAAGCTTCTGCCGGGTAAAGTAAAGCTCAACTTTATCTTTGTGTGTTTCTTGAAACGCGGTATTAGATTATCTTAGATTGCCATTTATTCAAGAGAAATTTGTCTAAGATTTATTTTGGATATTGATATCCCTCATAATTGTTTTTTCATGCACTCTTTATGCTTGGCCATTAAAAGGATGATATTGATGATAGCAGTGATAACATCAGAATAATGATACTAGTAATGACGATAAATATGATAATGATGATAATGATAATACTTATTCCAACATAAAATTAATACTAATACTACTAATAGTAATGATTAGAAGTGTAATAATTA
>BOPN01000191.1:210000-212747 GCA_017312705.2 Penaeus japonicus
AATCATTTGATTATTGATTGAAAGCAAAAGACAGCAAAATTTGGGCAAAGTGCAAACTTACGGAACGCCGAGCCTGACCTCACAGAGGATCTCAGGAAAACACATCATAACCTTCTTTCAAAGTCCTGCTTCAGCATCAACTTCTCAATCGCACTTGCATGACTTCGCACATGAAATGGAAGCCGAGATTGAAAACGTAAGAAGTCTACGGGATCCAGACATATGGTTTCACTTACTCTGAGCCAACTGGATGAAAAGGGCTTCTCTCGGACCGGGATGAAAATGTATTATTCATCAGTTGAAGTTTTGTGATTATTACTATCATTATCCTTGATATTGTTATGATAAGAACTGTCATCCTCATCATAATCATTATAGCTATCACTATCATTATTATCGTTATTATCATTATCATTACTATCATTATCATTGCTGCTACAATTATTATTATCATTATTATCATGATCAAGCTCCATGTTGTTATTACTATTATCATTGCAATTAACATTATTATTATCACTATCATTATCATTATCCTTATAGTCAGTATTATCCCCATTATTAGTATCATTATTATTACCTTTTTATTACTCTTACTGTAATCATTATCATTATTATGATGATGATGATAATCATTACTTCTATCATTATCATCATTATCATAATTATATTTACTCTCATTATTACCATCATCATTGCCATTGTTATTATCATCATTGTTATTATCAGCGTAATTGTTTTTGTCATTATTGTTTTCATTTTCATTATCACTTTCATCATTACTATTAACATTATCATTATTGTTTTTATCATTATTATGTACCTTTATTATTATTATCAGTATCATTATCATTACTATTATCATTGTTACTATCATCAATATTATCATCATCTTCATTATCCCTATCATTTTTATTATCATTATCATTGATACGGTCAGTATCATCATCATTATAATCATCATCATTATTTATTCTACTATTATCCTTAGCCTAAATGTTATCATTATAATTAATTGCAATGATCTTATGCCATGTCATTATTGATTTTATCGTTATCATTAATATTATTAATCTTATTACTGATATCATTATGATCATTACTATTAATTTTATCATTTTCTTTATCCTTATCTATGATGATGATAATGAAGATGGCTGTGCTGATGATGATCATGATGATGAAGATGAAGATGATGATGATGGTGATGATGATAATGATAATGATATGGGAATGACAGTAAGGATATTAATAATAATAATTCTAATGGTAATAATGATATCAATGATAATAATTCTAATGGTAATAATGATATAGATGATGGTAATGATGATGATGATAA
Organism: Penaeus japonicus; assembly: GCA_017312705.2. NCBI lineage: Eukaryota > Metazoa > Arthropoda > Malacostraca > Decapoda > Penaeidae > Penaeus > Penaeus japonicus. Next base: position 211,343 of record BOPN01000191.1, read on the forward strand.
TAATGATAACAACAACAACAACAGCAAGGATATCCATAATCATATCAATAATCATACTAATAATCATAAAAATGATAATGATAATAATGATGATAATGATGATGGTAATAATGTTGGAATAAATACTACTATTACTAGTCAAAATAATAACAATAATGAAAATAACAATAGCAATGGAAATTTCTGTGCGTGCGGTTGTATGTGAGTGTGTATGGATTTGAACATACAGTTAGCTACATGTACAGCACAGTACAGTTCTCGAATGATAAAGCCATTTCTACTAGGTAGAGACTTACTTCACGAAAGTATATTGACTTAATCGAGTTCTATCTCCGAAAGTTTACGTAATCCGATTTAATTCGACTTAGTCCAGGCGAATTTAAACTGATGAAGTCGTTACGCTTTCAGAGATTTCCGTTCCCTGTTCCACACACCAGTTACTATCCTTGTATTCACACAAACTTTGGGAATGAGAAGGATAATGAGAAAGAAGAGACTCGAGTGTGAGACGGAAGCGATAAGATACAGATGGTGGCGAGGAGTGAAACGAAAGGAGGTAAAAATAGAAAGGAATGAAGAAAAAAAAAAGAATGTCGTAGGCAAAATAAAACCAAGGCTTAGCGACAGACACGCGTGAAGAGATGAAGGGAAGAGAGAATCAATAAAGAAAGAAAGGAAGAAGGAATAAAAGAGAGAGAGAGAGAGAGCAACGAGGATATGGAATATTTATGTCTTAATGATAGAGAAAAAAAGCTCCTTAGTATAGAAGGAATTATGACAGAATGACTCTGTTGCTCCGAATATGACCAGGTAAACTGAACGGAGCAAGTTTTCTGAACTTTGTTTAGGAGAAGATACGCAGCAAATGTTTTTTTATCCTCCCCCAAAAGGCTAGCCTGATCCTAAATCTTGTTACGGTTCACAGCCTTCTGCCAAGGGACGATAAGGGTCATCCCTGCTTTCAACGCCAAGGCGTGGGTAGACATCATCTGCCCTCCGGACCTGATGGACAAGGCACTTCTTGAATCTAGCGTGAAAATGGAAGCTGTCGTCTAACTGTTTTTATCCTCCACATATGACAAGGACAGAAAGCATTTTCCCTTCTACATGAAAACAGAAATGGCTGTAGTTTAGGTGGCGGACTTTCCGCCGAAAAATCTTCTTTAGTTGTAAGAGCAGATGCTGTGAAAAAGTAGCTGGACGGATATGTAAATGGAGGGAGATGTGGAAAAAACAACAACAAAGAAACATGGGTAGTGAGAGAGTAAAAGTATTAAAAAGCAAATGAGAGATCCACTCAAGAATGTTAAAAATCCAGCTAACTTTCTTCATATATATATGTGTATATATATATATATATATACATACATACATATATATATATATATATATATATATATATATA
>BOPN01000191.1:248594-251094 GCA_017312705.2 Penaeus japonicus
TACGCCCCCCCCCCTTCTCTCTCTCTCTCTTTCTTTCTATCTCTCTCTTACTCTCTCACTCCCTCTCTCTCTCACTTTCTCACTGTCTCACTCTCTTTCCACGCGTATTTCTTCATCTCCCGACGGGCGACGCGGGGAAAACATCGGAAAGTGGAGCTCCGTCTTTACGGATTGCCTTTCCCGTTCTCTCTCTCTCTCTCTCTCTCTCTCTCTCTCTCTCTCTCTCTCTCTCTTTCTCTCTCTCCCTCTCTCTCTCTCTCTCTCTCTCTCTCTCTCTCTCTCTCTCTCTCTCTCTCTCTCTCTCTCTCTCTCTCTCTCTCTCTCTCTCTCTCTCTCTCTCTCTCTCTCTCTCTCTCTCTCTCTCTTTCTCTCTCACTCTCTCTCTCTCTCTGCCCCCCCCCCTCTCTCTCTCTCTTTCTCTTTCTCTCTCTCTCTGTCTACCCATCCTCTTCAGTCCCACTTTCTCCTTTGCCCGCTTTCCTTCAACCCTTTCTCCGTTAAGCCGTTTTTTTTTTTTTTTTTTTTTTTTTTTTTTGTCTCTCTCTCTCTCTGTCGCTCACTATCCCCTTCACTCATCAATCTCCCTCCCTCCCTCTTTCTTTCTCTCCCCATCCCCCGCGCCTACTCATCCCTACTTTTCCCTGCCATCAGAACTTTGGGCCAAGTGAATATTGCAGGACATCTCGAAGCAAAACATTGAGTATTCTTCTAATTCATAGTCCTCATAATGGCGAGGGAAACGCAAGTATCGCAGACAATGCCATTTAATGCCACTTACTCTTTCCCTCCAGTCCCCTCACCACCCCTCCCCTCCCTCCCGCAATGTCTCGAGCGCCCTCAAAGGGGAGAAAAAATAACTATATGAAGGAAGAGAGAGTGAGAGGGGGGGGGGGGGAATCTACGAAATAAATCCGACAGTATTTTTTTCGATTCTCCATGAAGATTCAAGGAGATGAATGACGTCATATGAAGAAGGATGGGGAGGTATCTGTGTGCCGTTCAGGCGGTTTTGGCTATTTTGTGATTTTCTACTGTGTACCGTTCAGGCGGTTTTGGCTATTTTGTGATTTTCTAATGTGAATGACGACCAGAACGGGGATTTTTGTGATAATAATAGGGAGAATAGATATAATAGTGTTGGAGATTAGGATAATGATGATTATGATTGCGCCACTGATAATAACGGTGGCAGTAATGATGATGAATATGAAGTTGATAACAGAAATTAAGAAATATTTTCAAGAATATTGTTTTTGTTGTTTTTGTTTTTTATGTCATTAACATCTTTATTAATTCCATGATTACTGACATTAATAAACAAAAAATAAAGCAAAATCACTATTACTACTATCATTACCATTGTCTTTATTATCATTCACAATTTATCATTTTTTTCCTCACTTACATATATCATTGTTATTATCTTTATCATTTTCAAAATTATTATTACTATCATAATCAGTATCATGGTTATCAACATTTCCCGTTTCTGTTATAGATATATCATAATTGATATTACTATCATTGTTATTGTTAACTTCTTTATTATCCTAACTATTAGTATTGTCATTACTGTTATCATCATTTCCATCATAATCATGATTGTTATTATTTTTATGATATACTATTTGTTAACACTATTATTATTATTATCATTATTATTAATGTTATCATTAATGTTCTTTTTTAGAATCATGCTATTACTATTGTTATTATCATCAGTATTCTTTTTGTCATTATCATTGTCATCATTATCATTATCATTATCATCATCATTACTTTCTTTTTATTGCTATCATAATCACTGATAATATTGTTATTGTTATTACTGTCATTATTAATCCTATTATTATTACTATTATTATTGTCATCACTAATATTACTATTACTGACATTATAATGATTATTGTTATTATCAATATCTTTAATACTACTACTATAGTTATTCGTATTGCTATTATCATTACCATCATTGACATCATAATTTTTCATCATTATTGTTTTCATTATAATCATTACGGTCATTATAGCATTTATTACCATTACAATTATCTATTATCATCATTACTTTTATTGCTATGATCATCATCATTATCATCATTATTTATATTATCCTATTTATAGTATTATTATGATTGTTATCTTATTTATCATTATCATTATTATTCCTATTGATATTTTCATTGCCCTTATTATCCTTATAATTGTTATCTTCTTTTTCATCATCATTGCTATCATTAATGTTTGTTCATATCATTATTGTAATTTTTATCAGGATTAGGATTATTTTTGCTATTTGTGTTATTGTAATTATTATCGTCATTGCAATGATTATCAGTATTACTAAATTCATTATTATAATCATTATTGCTATCATTATCATTATCATCACCATCATTATCAGTATCATCATCATTATTATCATTACCAATTTTATCATTATCATCAGTATTGATATCATCAGCATCACTATTATGATTATTTCCGTATATTCCATTAA
>BOPN01000191.1:261094-263594 GCA_017312705.2 Penaeus japonicus
TTTCCCTTTTCATTCATTTTTCCTTCTCTTTCTCGTCTGTCTATCCATTTCCTTCTTCCTTCCCTCCCCTCCATTTCCCTTTCCACTTGCATCCTTTCCACCGTGATTCTGTCAGTATTGTCCAGAAAGCGACATTTCAAGAACATTTATTCATTCGGTCCCTCTTTGTCCCTCTAGGCTATTCCAGCTCCCATAGAGAATATTAGTTGCGCTCAAACAAATGCTCTTTTAGACAAAGACCATGAATTCGTGTTTAATGATGTGGGGTCGCGGTTCATCGTCTCTTTTAAATATGCATATACATATGGTAAAAGGATACACAGTAGATGTACTTGTATACCGAAAATACTGCATGTAAATATGTGTGTGTGTGTTTATATATATATATATACATATATATATATACTTATATACGCATGTGTGTATTTGTATGTGCGTATGGTATATGTGTGTCCCTGTACGTGTGTGTCTACGAAAGACGCGCTTGTTCGACTCGTCGTGGTCACAAAGACAAGAGACTATCGAAGAAATTTTCCCAGAGGGCTTCACCATTTTTGTGCCTAATGCATTTCTGTTGCCTTTGTTGCCTCGCAGATGGTATTTTATTCCCCAGACACAAGATACACGATGCAGGAGAGGGGTGCGTAAGAGGAAGAGAAAACTACATAGCCGAAGACAAGAAGATAAATGACTGTATTTCGGGTAAAGAGGTCTTGAGTTTGGGTTGTCAGATTGTGCCTTTGTTTATTTGTTGTCTGTGGGGAAGTGTCTGCCTTATACACAGTCAGTGTGACAGGCCGTTTGTGTGTGTTAGTGTGTGTGTGTGTGTGTGTGTATGTGTGTGTGTGTTAGTGTGTGTGTGTGTGTGTGTGTTTGTGTGTGTGTGTGCGTGTGCTGGTGCTCGCGTGAATCATTATTTTATTATCTACTGAAAGCAAGCAAGATCAAGACTTACTTCTGGTCCTTGATTCTTTTTCAGACCATAACGAACATGAAATTCAAGCTCTTGTATTTGAATTGCTTTCACGTGGATTACTCCTATAGCATTTGAATGTACAAAACTTTCTGTATTCTCTGTGAAATAATAGATAGAGAGAGAAAAATATTCTTGCGTCAACCCTTCCCACACTACCATTCATTCTTTGCCCCTTTCCCTCTTTCTATCCTTTGTGATTTTCCCTTTTCATTCATTTTTCCTTCTCTTTCTCGTCTGTCTATCCATTTCCTTCTTCCTTCCCTCCCCTCCATTTCCCTTTCCACTTGCATCCTTTCCACCGTGATTCTGTCAGTATTGTCCAGAAAACGACATTTCAAGAACATTTATTCATTCGGTCCCTCTTTGTCCCTCTAGGCTATTCCAGCTCCCATAGAGAATATTAGTTGCGCTCAAACAAATGCTCTTTTAGACAAAGACCATGAATTCGTATTTAATGATGTGGGGTCGCGGTTCATCGTCTCTTTTAAATATGCGTATACATATGGTAAAAGGATACACAGTAGATGTACTTGTATACCAAATTCTGCATATAAATATGTGTGTGTGTTTATATATATATATATATATATATATATATATATATATATATATATATATATATATATATATATATATATATATATATATATATATATATATATATATACATATATATATATATATATATATATATATATATATATATATATATATATATATATATATATACATATATATATATATATATATATATATATATATATATATATATATATATATATATATATATATATATGTATATATATATATATATATATATATATATATATATATATATATATATATATATATATATATATATATATATATATATATGGTTAATAAACGGGAAGATAAGAACCGCCCCTGGAAACAACCTCAAAATATTCAAAGGGAAATACGCCGAACAAGAACTAAAACATCGGAAGGGATTGCATATCAGAGTCAGCGAAAATAAAAGGATTGTTTTACTGAACTGGAAACTCTGATAATGCTAATAGTCCTTGTTCAAGTGCTGTGTGTGCAATGAGCATAATAAAGTGGCTGTAACGGAACAGAACTACAAACAGTAGTGTCAGAAAAGTGCAAGGTCTCGAAACTGAGTGAAAGAAATAACTATTGGCAATTTGTAACTATTTCTACCAAAGCCTCCTTTGTAAGCATTATTTTTAGAGTGTTGGAGATAAAAAAGAAAAAAAAATCGGTTAAAACATATTCGTTAAATAGGAAATGGCTGAATGCACTGAAGTATCTCTCAATCAGGGGCTAGTTTGGTTTAATGTAGTTCTTTTCAGTGTGACTTACTTCTAAATACCATTCCAGAGAGAGAGAGAGAGAGAGAGAGAGAGAGAGAGAGAGAGAGAGAGAGAGAGAGAGAGATTTAGTAGGTGTACAAGGTTAGATATTTAGACAGATAAATACGCAGGTAGGCAGATATGTATTCAGGTGGGTAAATAGGCAAACGGATTGAAAGATGGAATAAAA
>BOPN01000191.1:286094-291094 GCA_017312705.2 Penaeus japonicus
GTAATTATCAAGACTAATTACCTTAGTTACAGCTGTTGTTGACTAAAGCTGAAGTTTCAGACTGATTCTTAATTGTGCTGTATTCACGTGTGCTGTTCCGCATACACAAAGCCTCAGAGGAGTCTCCTTGGTTATAAGTGAACCTGTGCCGTAATTGGCGATTAAGCGTCAGGCATGAGATATTGCTGCACCTTTGTCTTCAATTGCAGCTTGTTCTGCCAGAAGGATAATTGGTTATAATTGCTGAGATATCATATGTCAATTTATGACGAGAAGGACTCTGAAATACCTGTGGAAATATACTGCACTGCCTTTGAAGAAATGGGTATTCCACTCACAAATAACTAATAAACAAAATAGAAAAGGTGACACAAAAATACTATGAGTCATAACATTTCAACGTCAGAATGACGAGAAAAAAATAAAATGGAGCTGCGTACATTTTCAACAAGGTGAAAATACAGTTATTTGTAAAGAGGAGTCCTAAGATAATGTCACAAAAAGTCGGTGTCAAAAAAAAAAAAAAAAAAAAAAAAAAAAAAAAAAAAAAAAAAAAAAAAAAAAAAAAAAAAAAAAATAAATAAATAAATAAAAGGAATTCCTTACTGGGTTCAGTTGTTGTTTTCCCAGAAGACGAAATGTCACTCTCGTGCCTTGCCTTGTTCCCCAGCCTCTTAGAACCTACCCATGAAGGAAAAAGGGAGAGAACAAGCATACGTCATTTTCCTTTTTCGGGGGAACTCGTCCTTGGAACTCGAGTGGCAGCGGCGAGGATTCTAGGTGTCCGACGAGTTTGGAATCCATGTAATCCCGAGAAAAGTGTGTCATAGTCCCTTTTATAAATGTAGGTATTAGAATGAGAAGGAATGATGCCACGATGTACGATGAGTTATATATAAACGACACCTTCATTGGATTTGTGTAATTCTGAGGAATATGCAGTATCGAAACATGGTGTGGAATCGTAGTTATTCATACCTTTGCTGCATTTGTTACACTGTTCATCTTGTTAATCCCCGCTTTATCATAAGAGTTATTGTCATTAAGTGATAGCGATAATGATAATGATGAAAGTCTAGAAGAAAGTATATTCTAAGACGCAATCAAATTTAGGATTATATATTTGTGTGTGTTTGTTTGTTTGTGTGTGTGTGTGTGTGTGTGTGTTTGTGTGTGTGTGTGTGTGTGTGTGTCTGTGGTATATGTGCTCGTAAAATGCGGGAGAACATGTCGAAGTAATGAATCTCATTTCATTATCTTCCACACAACTGAATATTTAGTATCATTCGAAAACCGTTGCACTGTATAGCTTGTGCCCCTTTGTTTGATAGAATGAACGTACGTGTGTGGAGGGAGGCTGTGGCCAGAAGGGAGGGAATATATGCTTATGGTAACGTTTATTGTAATTCCAGTTATTGTTTTACATATATTGTCAATTACGCCATCATTGATATTATTCTATCACTATCTTACTTTTCTTTATCATCGTCATCATCATCAGCAGCAGCAACATATTTATCATCATCATCATCCTCATTATCATATCATCATTATTATCACCATCACCAGTATACCACCACTGGCATCATTATCTCCCTAATCACAATCATGATCTCCATCATCATCATCATTATCATCATCACATCTTTACCATCGTTATCATTATTATCATCATCTCATCTTTATCATCATCTTCATCATTATCACCACCTCATCTTTCCCAACATCTTCATCTTTATCATCATCTCATCTTTATCATCATCTTCATCATCATCTCATCTTTATCATCATCTTCATCATCATCACATCTCATCTTTATCATCATCTTCATCATTATCACATCTTTATTATCATCATTATCATCATCTCATCTTTCCCATCATCTTCATCATTATCATCATCTCATCTTTATCATCATCTTCATCATTATCATGACTATTTATGTTACCACATCCTGTGTCGAAACATCAGCTTTAGGCCCAGAAGCGTCTGTTTCCGGTGAGCTTGCACGGTGCACGGGAACAATTGACCAGAGCACAATAACTACCACATTGCAAGACCTCGTTTCTAGGATCTCGTTTCTAGCCGAGCTATCGAGTCATGACGGCATCAACAGTGACCCAAATGCAATTTATATCGGCTGTGGCAGTGGCTAGCCCGGCTAACCTACATTTGTAATATTGCAATAAGTTTGTCCGTGTATCTTTTTTTTTTTTTTTTTTTTCTTGCTCACTTTTTGGTTTTATTAACTCCGATACTCATAGACTTCAAGTAGAGACACTGTGGTGTAATAATCAATTACTGCGAGTGGGATCATTAGAGCATCAGGCACAATGCATGTCCTCGAAGGCAACCGAGAAGAGTTCTGGAGATCAGGCCGTTTGCATATTATGGAAGAGAAAGCTGGGAATGAGAGAGAGAGAGAGAGAGAGATAACTTAATCGAAGATTATTTGTTTGATAGAGCATAGACTGTCTTCCACTTTGCTCATTTCTGTTTCCGTGTGAAATGTTATATCTCGTAAAATGTTTGAAGAGAAACTGGCATATATTGGCTTCAGTCACGACTGCAAATTATGCACACACACATACACACGCACCCGCACACACACATACACACGCACCCACACCCACACACACACACACACACACACACACACACACACACTCAGACACACACACAGGCCACACACACACACACACACTCAGACACACGTTCATACATGCCGCATATAAGTAAAATGTGTAATTCTCAGTTATTCTCTTTCCGGTCGGCTAAGAGTTGAATTGTGTGGAATTTTCCCAAAGTTTGTTTTTATTAAAGAAATTCTTCACCTCCTATTGAAGAGAACGAGGGGGGGGGGGGGGAGAGGGGCATAGGCTTCAGATTTTTTTTCTTATCATAAACGAAAAGGAAATGTTTCTTAGGTGTCACGCTATAGACCAAAGGAAAATTACCTTTGAAAAACAAGAAATGACATTTCCACGTACTCTTAAAGAAGTGTAAGACATTCCACAATCTCAATCGCGATCTTTTTCAAAATCATGAAAATTAGACGAAGCCCGAGTGAAACGAAACACAGAACGAAGCTCAACTCTGCGGCGGTCGAATTTCTGTTTGCTGGAATTGGTGGTCAGAGTATTGTTCCTGTGTGTTTATTTCTTTGTTTGTGTGGCAAGTCCCCGCTCGCTCTCGCCTGTGCGTGTCTGTTTGCTCTCTCTCTCTCTCTCTCTCTCTCTCTTTCTCTCTCTTCTCTCTCTCTCTCTCTCTCTCTCTCTCTCTCTCTCTCTCTCTCTCTCTCTCTTTGTCTCTCTCTCTCACTCACTTTAAACGTCTTTTGTTCTCTCGGAGCTTCCCCATTCATCAATCTCATTTATCCGCGTTATAATGAAAGCATGGACTTGGAACAACCTCCTAATAAATGTTTGTTTTTCTTTTTTTCAGAAAATACGACTAGCGATGACTGGAATTACACGTTACCCAATCTGCTGGAGTACTTGGACGGCCTTCTGGAGGGCGGGGGGCAGCCACACAACAACCCTATTCTCCCTAACCCCAATAAGGATGCGGAAGCGCCCGCCACGACCCTCTGGGGCGCCCTCACCTCTTCCTCGACGCCGCCCACGACCACAAGCACCACACCCGCGCCCATTAATAAGCCCATGTTCGTTATGAACTTCACTCTGCGGACGACAGTGGACACGCTCCTGCAGACGCGCGTCAACTTCTCCAAGGCCCTGGAGCTCCTGGACCTCCTGCCGAGGCCGGAGGCAGCGTCCTCGGCCTCGACGTCGACCCCTCGGACGTGGGCCTCGGCATAGGCATGGGGGTAGCTACTCTCTCCTCCGCCGCTTCCACTTCCTCCGCGTCCTCTTCCTCCTCTTCCTCGTCCTCGCCTGGCACCCCCGACCTCCTCCTTGCCGGAAACGAGTCGCTGGTCACCCTCGACGACTCGTTCTGGCTAAGCGGCGGGAACGACTCGGTCAATCAAAGCCACTTCTTCGGCAACGAGACTTCGGACGACCTCCTCGTGGACACCGTGGGAATGGTCATCACGTCTGTCATCCTCGGCATCATGATCCTCACTACTGTCATAGGTGAGTCACCTCGCTTTTCCTTGCTGTCATCTAGGCAGGGGCTCGTCCCGGTGTGGACTTGCTTGTTTGTTTATGTATGTGTGTGTGTGTGTGTGTGTGTGTGTGTGTGTGTGTGTGTGTGTGTGTGTGTGTGTGTGTGTGTGTGTGTTTGTATTTGTTTGTGTGTGTGTTAATTCACTTGTCTCTAATAATTATAATGAGTGTCTATGCCTATCTCTCAATATTTATCAATATATTTGTTTATATACATATTATCCGTATATGTGCATTCTTTCACTTATCATTTCTAGGAAAGCTTAAATAAAATCACACGCATTATGTAAAATTGCACTAAGTTGATGGCATGCCAAAACCATCAAACTAATGAAATGCGCTCCTTGGCCATTTTCAATTCAAGAGAAAACAAACTTGTTTCATTCATGGAATAACTTGATTCTACAAATCTCGGAGTCCGTGCTGTGCCACAAGCCTTCTACCTGGAGCCTTAACATGTAGAAAGCAAAACAGACAACCTTATTAGATGGTTAACTTGTATGAGACTCTGTTCTGTCAAAGTTAGGTGCTGCTTATAACCCCTATGTGCTTTAATTAGTTTGTGCGGCACTAAGCCCTCCCATGCATCTTCTGATTATGGCTGACCGATCCAGAAGCTTGCTCTACTGTGTCGAATTATCTCGATGAGAAACAACTACTTGTCACACAGTACACAGTTGAGGTGATTATCCACAATGTGGGTTTGTCCGAAAATCATATATACAATATATCCATCATATATACATCTATGTAAATCTAACTGCTTTATTTATCTATCTATCTATCTCTCTATATCTATATCTCTCTCTCTCTCTCTCTCTCTCTCTCTCTCTCTCTCTCTCTCTCTCTCTCTCTCTCTCTCTCTATATA
>BOPN01000191.1:308594-311094 GCA_017312705.2 Penaeus japonicus
CATACGTGTGTGGAGGGAGGCTGTGGCCAGAAGGGAGGGAATATATGCTTATGGTAACGTTTATTGTAATTCCAGTTATTGTTTTACATATATTGTCAATTACGCCATCATTGATATTATTCTATCACTATCTTACTTTTCTTTAGCATCGTCATCATCATCATCAGCAGCAACATATTTATCATCATCATCATCCTCATTATCATATCATCATTATTATCACCATCACCAGTATACCACCACTGACATCATTATCTCCATAATCACAATCATGATCTCCATCATCATCATCATTATCATCATCACGTCTTTACCATCGTTATCATCATTATCATCATTTCATCTTTATCATCATCTTCATCATTATCATCATCTCATCTTTCCCATCATCATTATCATCATCACATCTTTACCATTATCTTCATCATCATCATCACATCTTTATCATCTTCATCATCATCACATCTTTATCATCATCTTCATCATTATCATGACTATTTATGTTACCACATCCTGTGTCGAAACATCAGCTTTAGGTCCAGAAGCGTCTGTTTCCGGTGAGCATGCACGGTGCACGGGAACAATTGACCAGAGCACAATAACTACCACATTGCAAGACCTCGTTTCTAGGATCTCGTTTCTAGCCGAGCTATCGAGTCATGACGGCATCAACAGTGACCCAAATGCAATTTATATCGGCTGTGGCAGTGGCTAGCCCGGCTATGCATTTGTAATATTTGTCCTTTTTTCTTTTTTTTTTTTTTTTTTTTTTTTTTTTTGCTCACTTTTTCGTTTCATTAACTCCGATACTCATAGACTTCAAGTAGAGACACTGTGGTGTAATGATCAATTGCAGCGAGTGGGATCATTAGAGCAGCAGCCACAATGCATGTCCTCGAAGGCAACCGAGAAGAGTTCTGGGGATAAGGCCGTTTGCATATTATGGAAGAGAAAGCTGGGAATGAGAGAGAGAGAGAGAGATAACTTAATCGAAGATCATTTGTTTGATAGAGCATAGACTGTCTTCCACTTTGCTCATTTCTGTTTCCATGTGATGTGCAATATCTCGTAAAATGTTTGAAGAGAAACTGACATATATTGGCTTCAGTCACGACTGCAAATTATGCACACACACATACACACGCACCCACACACACACATACATACGCACCCAAACACACACATACACACGCACCCACACCCACACACACACACACACACACACACACAGGCCACACACACACACACTCAGACACACGTTCATACATGCCGCATATAAGTAAAATGTGTAATTCTCAGTTATTCTCTTTCCGGACGGCTAAGAGTTGAATTGTGTGGAATTTTCCCAAAGTTTGTTTTTATTAAAGAAATTCTTCACCTCCTATTGAAGAGAACGAGGGTGGGGGTGGGGGGGGGGGGCAAAGGCTTCAGATTTTTTTCTTATCATAAACGAAAAGGAAATGTTTCTTAGGTGTCACGCTATAGACCAAAGGAAAATTACCTTTGAAAAACAAGAAAAATTACATTTCCACGTACCGATCTTAAAAGAAGTGTAAGACATTCCACAATTCAATCGCGATCTTTTTTCGTAACCATGAAAATTAGATTTTATGTTTCTCCGAGTGAAACGAAACACAGAACGAAGTCCAATCCTTGCGGCGGTCGAATTTCTGTTTGCTGGAATTGGTGGTCAGAGTATTGTTCCTGTGTGTTTGTTTCTTTGTTTGTGTGGCAAGTCCCCGCTCGCTCTCGCCTGCAGTGTCTGTCGGTTTCCTCTCTCTCTCTCTCTCTCTCTCTCTCTCTCTCTCTCTCTCTCTCTCTCTCTCTCTCTCTCTCTCTCTCTCTCTCTCTCTCTCTCTCTCTGTCTCTCTCTCTCTCTCACTCACTTTAAACGTCTTTTTGTTCTCTCTCGGAGCTTCCCATTCATCAATCTAATTTATCTACGTTATGATGAAAGCATGTACTTGGAACAACCTCCTAATAAATGTTTGTTTTCGTTTTGTTTTCCAGAAAATACGACTAGCGATGACTGGAATTACACGTTACCCAATCTGCTGGAGTACTTGGACGGCCTTCTGGAGGGCGGAGGGCAGCCACACAACAACCCTATTCTCCCTAACCCCAATAAGGATGCGGAAGCGCCCGCCACGACCCTCTGGGGCGCCCTCACCTCTTCCTCGACGCCGCCCACGACCACAAGCACCACGCCCGCGCCCATTAATAAGCCCATGTTCGTTATGAACTTCACTCTGCGGACGACAGTGGACACGCTCCTGCAGACGCGCGTCAACTTCTCCAAGGCCCTGGAGCCCCTGACCTCCCCTGCCGAGGCCGGAGGCAGCGTCCTCGGCCTCGACGTCGACCCCTCGGACGTGGGCCTCGGCATAGGCATGGGGGTAGCTACTCTCTCCTCCGCCGCTTCCACTTCCTCCGCGTCCTCTTCCTCCTCTTCCTCGTCCTCGCCTGGCACCCCCGACCTCCTCCTTGCCGGAAACGAGTC
>BOPN01000191.1:416789-419289 GCA_017312705.2 Penaeus japonicus
GAGCTAAACAAGTACAGAGAGGTACGCTGGCAATGGTTAAGATAAAAGTGTGCAATGAATGCAAGGCTATTGAGCCTAGTATTTGCAATATGGGGCTGGGCAACAGCTGTGTGGCAGTGGCACTCTGGTATAGTGGCGCGGTTGCAACTGTGGCATATAGGAGCGTGGTTGAGGAATATTGCTTTAAAAAAAATATATGCACTATGGTTTGGCTAACAGTGAAACTCCAGATTTTTTTTCTTTTTTCTTTTGTCTTTTGATTTAAAATAATAATAGATCTTAAGGAAATACAATACCAAGTGTTTGTTTATGGTATGGAGTCTCTGAATATAGATCTACATATACAATGTCTTGTAAACAGAATATAGTGTGTCTAGATGGGTTGGAAGGATTTTTATTCTGCTGTTAAACATAGCTGTGTACTTCATTTTACTGAACTACGCGCGCGCTCACACACACACACACACACACACACACACACACACACACACACACACACACACACACACACACACACACACACACACACACACACACACACACACACACACAAACAAACACACACACACACTCATATGTATATACACGCACACACAAACACACACAGCCACACATACACACTTTCACACAAACGCAAATTCATACAAACATAATTAGTAAGCGCGCGTACTATATATTACGCTTGAATATGAGAAGAAAACAGTTTTCTTGCAGTTAACAAACCTTGATTAATATTTCTAATAAAAACGTGTATCCGTAAGAGCTCTTAATGCGCGACCGTCGTAAAGCTGGTATCATGAAACTCGTAAGACTCTCCTGAGAACCACATGCGGAATTCCCTGGCCTGACTGTCTTATTCCTCTTCTTAGGCATCTCTCTATGTTTCCAGATGTGACGGCTACAGCATCTTTCATTGAAGGCTTGAGACAGTTGTTAAAATAGGACTGTTTGTGGTTGCTAAGTCTTTTTTTATTGTAAATATCCCTCTAATGCGGTGAATGGCCTGCATTCAGGATACATTTTTTAGGTGCTTTTAATACCAGGGGAGCTTTCATGCAGAGGCCATTATCTGGACAAAGGAGAACACACATGGGTACACACCGCTTAATCCGCACACAAGGGTGAGGCATATGTGCGTGGAGGGAGGAGGGCGTTGAGAGGAGTTTCTCTGTTATTTGTTGCTAAAATCATAATTGCGTGCAATTTGTTACGTTCATTGCTGTGATGTTCTTCTAATTATGTCTATAGTTGCTTTTGTTTCCGTATCATATACTGCTAAAGTTTTTAAGTTGCTGATGTTATGATTATGACTTCTGTTTTTGCAATGACTGCTTTCCTATACTTCGGTGCTAATTACGTTCAGGTGTTTTTGATACTAAAACGAGTAGTAATGGTCTTAATACTTACACCATTAAGAGCACAACAACAATAATAATCTGTTAGATTGATCATTACCCAGTTCTACTATTACCAACAAATTTGCACTTTTTTGCTGTTTTTTTATTTCGCACGGCAGCGTCCCTATAATAAATGCGCGGTGTCTTACTAGCATCTCTGCTACACCTTGACCTAGATAACAACGATTCTTTATCTAGGCTATGCGTTACATGACCTCTATGTCACCCTATTCTAAGCCCTGTGTCTCCCTCCCCTCCAGGCCAGCAGAGGCGGCGGCGAGCCCAAGCCCAATGGCGTGACGGAGCACCAAACCACCGCCTTCACCACCGTCAACAGCGGGTCGCCCGACAAAATCTCCAACAACGGAGCCGTGTCCGTGTCCTCCCACGTGAGCGAGGTGTCTAGACTGGAGATGCTCCCTAAGGAACCCCCGAAGAAGACCAAGAAGGAGACTCTGGAGGCCAAGCGGGAGAAGAAGGCCGCCAAGACGCTTGCCATCATCACGGGCGCCTTCGTGGTGTGCTGGCTGCCCTTCTTCGTGACGGCGTTGCTCATGTCCATATGTCCAGGGTGTTATTTCTCCGACCTCATGTTCTCCATCTTCCTCTGGCTCGGCTACTTCAACTCAACCCTCAACCCCATCATCTACACCATCTTCAGCCCGGAGTTCAGAGAGGCCTTCAAGAGGATTCTCTTCGGCAGGAAGGCCCAGAGGTATCGCCCGGGGAAGGTGCGCTGAGGAGAGCCCGCCCCAGCGAGTCCGGTCCTGAAGACGGTAGTTTCCGGTGAATGGTGCAATGTACTCTGTGTGTATTCTTGTATACAAGCATTATCACTGTATATATATGTGTATATATATATATATATATATATATATATATATATATATATATATATATATATATATATATATATATATATATATATATATATGCATTCGTTTCGAGATGTGAGCGTCCATCATCCACTGACCTGTGTAGAAGACAAAAGAAAATGTTGTGTAATTAATGGAAAGTCTCCTGGCATGAATTCCATACTGTAAATACGATCATACGTTTTCCGGCGCTGGGAAGCGAGTCTGTCAGCGGGTAAGAAGAGCTCT
>BOPN01000191.1:464289-465589 GCA_017312705.2 Penaeus japonicus
AAGAAGAAGAAGAAGAAGAAGAAGAAGAAGAAGAAGAAGAAGAAGAAGAAGAAGAAGAAGAAGAAGAAGAAGAAGAAGAAGAAGAAGAAGAAGAAGAAGAAGAAGAAGAAGAAGAAGAAGAAGAAGAAGAAGAAGAAGAAGAAGAAGAAGAAGAAGAAGAAGAAGAAGAAGAAGAAGAAGAAGAAGAAGAAGAAGAAGAAGAAGAAGAAGAAGAAGAAGAAGAAGAAGAAGAAGAAGAAGAAGAAGAAGAAGAAGAAGAAGAAGAAGAAGAAGAAGAAGAAGAAGAAGAAGAAGAAGAAGAAGAAGAAGAAGAAGAAGAAGAAGAAGAAGAAGAAGAAGAAGAAGAAGAAGAAGAAGAAGAAGAAGAAGAAGAAGAAGAAGAAGAAGAAGAAGAAGAAGAAGAAGAAGAAGAAGAAGAAGAAGAAGAAGAAGAAGAAGAAGAAGAAGAAGAAGAAGAAGAAGAAGAAGAAGAAGAAGAAGAAGAAGAAGAAGAAGAAGAAGAAGAAGAAGAAGAAGAAGAAGAAGAAGAAGAAGAAGAAGAAGAAGAAGAAGAAGAAGAAGAAGAAGAAGAAGAAGAAGAAGAAGAAGAAGAAGAAGAAGAAGAAGAAGAAGAAGAAGAAGAAGAAGAAGAAGAAGAAGAAGAAGAAGAAGAAGAAGAAGAAGAAGAAGAAGAAGAAGAAGAAGAAGAAGAAGAAGAAGAAGAAGAAGAAGAAGAAGAAGAAGAAGAAGAAGAAGAAGAAGAAGAAGAAGAAGAAGAAGAAGAAGAAGAAGAAGAAGAAGAAGAAGAAGAAGAAGAAGAAGAAGAAGAAGAAGAAGAAGAAGAAGAAGAAGAAGAAGAAGAAGAAGAAGAAGAAGAAGAAGAAGAAGAAGAAGAAGAAGAAGAAGAAGAAGAAGAAGAAGAAGAAGAAGAAGAAGAAGAAGAAGAAGAAGAAGAAGAAGAAGAAGAAGAAGAAGAAGAAGAAGAAGAAGAAGAAGAAGAAGAAGAAGAAGAAGAAGAAGAAGAAGAAGAAGAAGAAGAAGAAGAAGAAGAAGAAGAAGAAGAAGAAGAAGAAGAAGAAGAAGAAGAAGAAGAAGAAGAAGAAGAAGAAGAAGAAGAAGAAGAAGAAGAAGAAGAAGAAGAAGAAGAAGAAGAAGAAGAAGAAGAAGAAGAAGAAGAAGAAGAAGAAGAAGAAGAAGAAGAAGAAGAAGAAGAAGAAGAAGAAGAAGAAGAAGAAGAAGAAGAAGAAGAAGAAGAAGAAGAAGAAGAAGAAGAAGAAGAAGAAGAAGAAGAAGAAGAAGAAGAAGAAGAAGAAGAAGAAGA
>BOPN01000191.1:466374-468874 GCA_017312705.2 Penaeus japonicus
ATATATGTGTGTGTGTGTGTGTGTGTGTGTGTGTGTGTGTGTGTGTGTGTGTGTGTGTCTGTATGTGCGTGTGAATGTGACTAATGATAATTATTTCAACAAGGTTCGTGATATGAATATAGCTGACAGGAAACTGACTGTGCGCAAAACAGTATGAGATATAGGGTTGGCCCAGCACAGTGACCAATAATGAAAATGTCAACAGGGTCCATGATATGATTTGGGTTAACATGAGGCTGACTATACACAAAATAGCATAGGGTTTAGTGGTGTCATGTGTCACAGTAGTGTCAATTCTGGCTGATATTTTGGACATGAGAAAATTATCGACCGGAGGCTTTTCATGTTTATTGATGGCCAATCTGAGGAGACAACTGGTTAATCAATTCTAAAAGGCAGCTGTCAGAGAAACAGCGTAATACAGGTAATTTCTGGAGGCGATGTGTGATAGTGTACGATATATTGTTTAGCGACAGTTGATAGAGATGAAACACCACGGTTCCTCGACCTCTCGTAAATTCACTCCAGTGATAGCAAGATTATGGTATCGATATTCTAAGATGCTAAGGGATTCCTCATGACTGACTATCTGTATCGAGGACAGACCGTCGCAGATAACTAAAAAAAAAGAAAAGAAAAAAAAGGCGAGAGAAATTAAGGCGCAAAGTATTGTTCCATTAGGGCAATGACCACAAATCGGCTGTTGCCATACCTGCCAAAAATATATATGTGTATGTATATATATATATATATATATATATATATATATATATATATATATATATATATATATGCATATATATACATATATATATATACATATATATACACATACATACGTATATACCCACACATATACATATATATGTTTATATATACATATACATATATATATATATATATATATATATATATATATATATATATATATATATATATATATATATATATATATATATATATGCAGCGAAATTCGCAAAAGTAAACTGGAATCAGAGGACACAAGTCCGGAATGACTGGAAAAGATTGAGAGAGGCCTACGTCCTGCAGTGGATTGATACAGGCTGATGATATGTATGTATGTGTGTGTGTGTGTGTGTGTGTACGCGTGTCTCAGCGAGTGATTTTCCTTTCGGGAATCGTAATTTTATCAGGAAAAGTAACACCAGCGCTGGTACGTACATCATCTTTATTTCTCAGACGTTTCGAAGTTTACCAACTTCATCATCAGTGTTAAAAATAGATAAAAAAAGAACCGTTAACACAAAGCAGAGCTTAGAAACAATTTAAAGTAACAAAGGTTCAAACTAGCAAAAAGGCTAAATAAATGATAAATATTACTAAAAATAGTTAAACGACTTATAAAAATGGCGATTAATAAGAATGATAAAAGGTTAACGAGAAAATATCAATAAAAATAAAAGCGAGTTATAACCACTAAAAAACAAACTGAAATGATTACAAAACAAAAGACCAATAAAAGAGAAATCTTACAGTGAAAAAATCTGGAATCATTGGGTGTATAATGGGATGGCAGTTGTTGTGTTGTTAAGCTCTGGCTTCATCCTCGAGATAAACAATGATTCCAAGATGATGAGGTTAAGTCTGCGTGAGGAAGAAGTTAGAATTTGGAAATCATTTTGTATTGGTGGATGTCCAGTGGAATAGCAGTATTCTCTGATGGCAGATGGTGATGGTGAACTTAGCTAAATACCAGTACGGTAAGATTTTCCCATGTGCTCAAGGATACGGTGCTGTAGAGGACGTGTGGTGCTACCCACTTATTGAGAGCTACATCTCGAACATTTGAATTGATATACAACACATGATTTAAGAGCAAAGGGCAAAGGTACCGTTTTGTTCAGAAGAGAACGCATCGTAGTGTGTGTCTTAAAGATAAATCTAAAATCAATTTGAGGGAAACAATCTTTGAAGATACTCAGCAGTTCCTTTCTTATGCTAAAATTTAAATGTCCAAGATATGGCAATGTGATGTAACAAACATCTTTAGTAACCGTCATAACAGGAGTAGGAAGGGAGTGTTTTTTGTTCATGAATCTTCTCAAGACTAGAAAATTTTGCTGGGGTATGAGTTCTGTGTGAAATAATTATGTAGGAACTTCATCTCCTGGTGAAAGCTCACGTAATCTGAACAAATATTGCAGGCTTTGTTGATTAGCGTTGAGACACTGTTTAATTTGGAAATATTGGGGGAATAACTAAATTAGTTAAGGCCCAAACCAGTAAAAGTTTTTTTCTTTTCTTATAAACCGATGTCGAGAAACAGCCATTATCATTTGTTATGAGGGTGTTTAAAAATGGTATTACCAAGTCATGTTCAATTTCATACGTAAACTTTAAATTCGGATGTTTAGATTTCAAGTAGTAAACAAAACGTTCAACATGAGAGCTGTTTGTAAAGAGGAGGAATGTATCATCCACATATCGACAGTAGAAACTAGGTCTGAAATCAAGAGGGCACTCATCTAACCAATCTTTT
>BOPN01000191.1:516374-521374 GCA_017312705.2 Penaeus japonicus
TCTCTCTCTCTCTCTCTCTTTCTCTTTCTCTCTCTCTCTCTCTCTCTTCTCTCTCTCTCTCTCTCTCTCTCTCTCTCTCTCTCTCTCTCTCTCTCTCTCTCTTTCCTTTCTCTCTCTCTCTCTCTCTCTTTCCTTTCTCTCTCTCTCTCTCTCTTTCTCTCTCTCACTTCTCTCTCTTAATCCTTCTCGGTTTTTCTCTCTCTCTCCTCTCTCTTTCCTCTCTCTCTTCCTTTCCTTTCTCTCTCTATCTCTCTCTCTCATCTTTCTCTCTCTCTTCCTTTCTCTCTTTCTTTCTCTCTCTCTCTCTCTCATTTCTCTCTCTCTCTCTCTCTCTCTCTCTCTCTCTCTTCTCTCTCTCTCTCTCTCTCTCTCTCTCTCTCTCTCTCTCTCTTTCTCCTTCCTCTCTATCTCTCTCTCCGCTCTCTTTCTCTCTCTCTCTCTTTCCTTTCTCTCTCTCTCTCTCTTTCTCTCTCTCTTCTCTCTCTTAATACTTCTCGCTCTTTCTCTCTCTCTCGTTCTCCCTATATCTCTTTCTCTCTCTCCCCCCCTCTCTCTCTCTCTTCTCTCTCTACCTTTCTCCCTTTCCTCTCTCTCTCTCTCTCTCCTCTCTCTCTCTCTCTCCTCTCTCTCTCTCTCTCCTCTCTCTCTCTCTCTCTCTCTCTCTCTCTCTCTCTCCCTCCCCCTCCCCCTTAGTGTTATTGTTTACAGTATTATCGCAGCCTCTTGGAAATAGCACTTTCCTTTGTAATTTTCAAAGAATTTCTTTGTATGTCTGCTTTAGTTTAGGCTGATTGGATTATCTTAAAATACAATTTGGATGTGTTTTCTTTCTTCTTTTGTGAACAACATAAATTTGTATTTATGTGCTGGCGGCTGGTTTGGGGAATTTCTGTGGTTCGTGGCCTTTAATTGTGTACACTTTTACTCATGACAGGTGTGTGTGTGTGTGTGTGTGTGTGTGTGTGTGTGTGTGTGTGTGTGTGTGTGTGTGTGTGTGTGTGTGTGCATCTATCTATCTGTCTATCTATCTATATCTATATATCTATGTATCTATCTATATCTATATCTATATATCTATATCTATATATCTATCTATCTATCTATATATATATATATATATATATATATATATATATATAATTTATGCATATGCAAATGTTTGTATGTGTATGTACATAGGAACACACACACACACTCACACACAAACACACACAAACACACATAAACAAACACACACACACACACACACACACACACACACACACACACACACACACACACACACACACATAGACATTCATGCTGTTATTGAAAAACAGCGATATTAAGAGCAATAATGGTATTAGTAGAAACAGGAGGCAGTAACGGTAGTAGTAGCCATAAAATCTAAAACAGGACCCATGGCAGACATGTATTTTTCAGCGCTATTCATGAATTTGCGAAAAAAAAAAGAGTTTCAGCGCTATTCATGAATTTGCGAAAAAAAAAGGAGCGTGAGATAAACACACAAAGAGTTAAAACGTAAACAGTCTAGATACGCTACACTGATGTCCCCCGGAGAGTAAGAGGTTGCTTGAAACATTCAGTTACTATTATTCAGTATGTGGGTTAGAACTGAATAGTATTTCGTTACAATGCGTTTTTTTCAGTGCTTTGGATCAACGTTTTCCTGCTATTAGGATTAATGGGGTTAATGAAATTTCAATGAGTTTATTTGACATACCAGTTGTGTTTACCCACAGCATAATTTGCATATCAAAATGACGTTGCTTTTCAATACACAAAATGCATGTTATATGTATACAAAAAAAGCCCTGCGGTTAAATTTTGAATTAACATATCTATTTACAACTCAGTTTCGACTCCAATTGTGGGTTTCATTGACCCGCAAAAAATTGAATGTATCTATTATTTAAGGTAATTCAATTGCATTTAACGGACATTATGACTCCAGTTAGAGAATCTTCGTTTATGAATTCAACTCTCATTTTGAAATAAGTTATATACGTGTACTAAATTCTGAATGAAAATGTAAATCTAGAAACGAAAGAGAAAGAATCACAACCAGATTACTGTTTGGCCGCAATTAGGAAGTTTAATAATACTGAAATCGTCCTTAACATCATTGACAGAAAACACATTTGCTCAGAGGCCAAAGGTTCACCAAGCGACACGGAAGCCAAGTAAGCTTTTATTTACGATTTCAGGCATTCACGGTTTAATCTCACGGTTTGTAACTAGTCTGAGTTATATATACATTGTTGTCAACTGAAATGCTTTATTTACTTTTTAAACTGCTTGAGTAAATTTTCTGTTTGCTACAGAGGAATTGTAGTTGAGTCTAAGGATGTTATTATGTCATTTAGGTACCTATAATATGGGCACTAACAAATTGTTCATAAAAAAGGATATTACCACCCTAGCCGTGACTCGAACTCGGATCCTCAGAGTGAGAGTCCCGGCTCCTAACCACTACAGTACACGACCCACTAAAAGGATCATCTAAGTTACTTATATACTGTTAGCATATCAGTGATAGTGAGGTTTTACAGACAATCCCCGTGGGCACTCGGCGGGAATGAATTAGAATTTCAAGTCACAAATCAGATTACCGAGGTTATATATATGTGAGAAAGGTAGTAGAATGCAGTAAAACATTTTAATATAGAAATACAAATTTTACCCCCATGACCTGCATTCTGCATTCTACCACTTTTCTCACATATGTGTATATATATATATATATATATATATATATATATATATATATATATATATATATATATATATATATATATATATATATATATATGTATGTATGTATATGTATATATATATATATATATATATATATATATATATATATATATAGATAGATAGATAGATAGATAGATGGATAAATAAATAGATGGATAGATGAATATATATATGGATATAGGTATAAATAGATATAGATAGATATAGTTGTATATCCATGTGTGTGTGTGTGTTTGCATTCTATATTCATGCGTTCATATATCACTGGAGCTTCTTATTTCTTTTAATTTCCGTCTGTCTTCTCTTTTCTTCTTCGTTATCTCAGGCTAAGTATAACCCAACAAATATTCATTCTACTCAAAGATAAAGCGCCAAACACAGAAATTACCATATCCAAAACCCATTACTGCCTTTCTCATTCCTGATGGGTTTCTCTCGGCTGGTTTCAGTTTGTGTTTCTGTTCGCCAAGGAGAGTCCTCCTCCTCGGGCCTTCCGTGGTTATGGAGGCTATTCCTCGAGGCGTTATTAAGATGTCATTCGTTCTGTTTCGGGACAGCTGTGTTCTGGCCTTGCCGAAGGTACGAACTCACTCTCGAATTTATTATGATTCCTGTTAGTGCACGAGGGTTTCCTCGATTATTTTTCCGTACTCTTAATTATAAAACAACACACTTCGGCAGTTTGTTCGACAGTTATTGCTGTTATTCCGGGTAGACACTGTGAATCAATTTGTGTTTAATTTCGCCAATGGGAACGTTCCTCTCACTGTGTTGTAACCCCGGAGATTATTCCCAGAAGCGTAAGAGTTGTTGTTATTAGTTCTGTGTAGGCAGATGTGTCACAGCTTCTAATTTCACTCCAATACTTGTCGACGTAGATCAGTCTGCTTGACTCATTTCGGTCGAATTACAAACATGAAATAAGGCTCAATTTTCATTTCTATATCTGCATACAACTACTAGATAAACTGAAAAATTCTAACGGTAAAAAACAGGAACTGTGATCGTGAATTTATAAGTAAAAAGTGACTCTTGTTATAATGTTCAATCTTTGTACATTATCATGCCTTTATCTCACTTTAATGTTAACGATATTTATATTGTGATTATTTTCTTTTTTACCATGTTCCATACCCCGTCCTGGCCGATCACATGATACAGTCTGTAATGAATGTTTCGTGGATTTAGTGAATGGGCTCGGCTCTGATTATATATTACAACACACCAAATGGGATTCGCTTTCAGTGTAGTATGTCTGATCTTCGCCGTCTAATTATCAGACGTCAGCTTACAGGTATAATCATTCCTTAATCCTAGAAAGAATCATAGAGTTTTACTGTTCGAATCCCCTGCGAAAATACTGTTAAGAACCTTGGAGAGCTTCTTAGAAGACATCTGTCCATGCATTCTACCAATGATGAGTTGATCTTGTTTTGATAGACCCCCATGTAAATAATGTTTCGTGTTAGCATG
The DNA here is from genome assembly GCA_017312705.2 of Penaeus japonicus. Classification (NCBI taxonomy): domain Eukaryota; kingdom Metazoa; phylum Arthropoda; class Malacostraca; order Decapoda; family Penaeidae; genus Penaeus; species Penaeus japonicus. Next base: position 520,605 of record BOPN01000191.1, read on the forward strand.
CCTGTCGGGAATGTTGGGCTTGTATAGGATTTCGCTTGATGACATATGGGTATTGAGGGTAATTTTCAAAGTCATATGATGATTTGGAACGAATTCAAAGTGAGATTACCCCAATTTTGACGTTGAGAAGATTAAAACAGGTGTTACTTCATGACAACTATATTTCATTCGATTTATATGCTTATAGACATTTTTCCGTGACAATAATGAATAAGAAGACACTTTAATATTTGGAAATATGTTTTGTACAGGTGGATTATAATTTCTTGTTATATAAATATTCAAACTTATTTTTTCATTTCTCTTCCTGTAGGGGCTGTAAGAAACTTATTTTTTTCAAACCAAGAGAAAATTATTTTCCAAAGATAAGTATGCATTAAGTCGGATTACTTTATATTTTTGTACTAGAAACCTTTTGTAAGGAATAAACATATTTTTGCCTACTTGCTTCAAAATTTCTTCTAGTTGATCCAAAAGATCGCAGGATATTACTGTTCAGGGTTAATCATAGAATTATTTCCAGAGAGAAAAAAAAAGGTAAAAATGAGTCAATGAATATACCTCATTTCTCCATGCATATGCGCTTTAGCAGATTGTGTATGAGTAATATTACATCCGGATTCATATAGATATATTCTAACTATGGGCATTTACAGAAAGATATATCTTATACATATCTGTAAGTTCCAATAAAGATTTAAAAAATGTGAAAATATATATACATGGGCATAAAGATGAGAGTGTGTGTGTGTCTGGGAAAGGGGTGTGTG
>BOPN01000191.1:561374-563874 GCA_017312705.2 Penaeus japonicus
CCTTAGCCTTGGGTCAATTTATTTTCTAAATTGGACACAGAGGGCCGATGTGAGCAGAAAGGGTCGACGGAATTAACTCATTGGCCAGGGTGATCGCGGACATCCGGGCTCTCTGCGGATGCTCTGTCGCTCCACATACTATTCTTCCAGGACTTTTTTTTTTTTTGCGTCTTCTTTTCCCTTCTCCTGCTTCTTCCTTTTTTTGTAGTATCTCAATTTTCATTTCCTTTTTTCTTAATGTTCTTCTCTCTCTCATGTTAGAAAAGTGTATATAAACAGGTAGCAAATCAAATAAACAGGCAGATCCATGTCTTTCGATAGCCACAGTTATATATAAATAGATAGATATTCACAGACAAATAGGCGGATGTAAATAAACATATCCGTGACTTTCAATGTATTTATCCTTATGAATGCATACACACAGAAGATAGAAGAGGACTAACACAAGGCGAAAGGATATGAGGACCGCATTAGAATTTGACATTTTAACCCTATACCGGGAATGAAAAGGAGCTCCCATTTATTATTCCTAAGGCGTGTAGAGGACTTAAACACTACTGTAAGTGTGTTTCAAAAGAACCTCATTTTTAATTAAGGGCGGTCCTTTCAAGACAATTTTTGAAGCATATGAATATCCTACGAACGTGGATGTTTCCATAGGAAAAAAGCAAAAAAAGGAAAAAAAATCATAAATAAAAATACAAACACGCACATGCAACAACATACACACACATGAATAGATAGATAGATAGATAGATGGGTAGATAGATAAAGATATAGATACATATGTACACACACATACATACATATATATATATATATATATATATATATATATATATATATATATATATATATATATATGTATATATATATATATATATACATATATATGTATATATATACATATATATACATATATATATATATATATATATATACATATATATACATATATATATATATATATATATACATATATATATACATATATATATATATATATATACATATATGTATATATGTATATATATATATATATATATATATATATATATATATATATATATATATATATATATAGTACATACATATACATATATATTTATGTATATATATTTATTTATTTGTTTATATATGTATATATACATATATGTATATATATGTATATATATATTTATATATACATATATATGTATATATACACACACATGTATATATATATATATACTGTATATATATATATATATATATATATATATATATATATATATATATATATATATATATATATATATATATATATATATATATATATATATATGTATATATATGTATATATATATATATATATATATACACACACACATATATATATATATATATATATATATATATATATATGTATATATATATAAATACACACACACACACACACACACACACACACACACACACACACACATATATATATATATATATATATATATATATATATATATATATATATATATATATATATTTACATATATGTGTGTGTATGTGACACCCAACCACACCCACACCCCCACACACACACACATATATATATATATATATATATATATATATATATATATATATATATATATATATATATATATATATATATATATATATATATATATATATATATATATATATATATATATATATATATATATATATATAATAATCATCGTCTGTATCATTCCACTGCAGGACGTAGGCCTCTCTCAATCTTTTCCAGTCATTTTGGTCTTGTGTCCTCTGATTTCAGTTTACTCCTGCGAAATTCGCTATTTCATCCCACCATCTAGTCATTGGTCTTGCCCTTGGTCTCATTGTGTCGTGTATTTCCCATTCTGTTGTTTTCTTTGTCCACCTGTTGTCCTGTCTCCGATATATATGTCCAGCCCACTGCCACTTTTTCTTCTTAATGCTCTTGAGTATATCCTCTACTTTTGTTTGTTGCCTGATCCATGTGGCCTTTTTCTTGTCTCTTAAGCTAACTCCTAGCATAAGCCTTTCCATTCCTCTTTGAGCACTTACTAATTTCCTCTCTAGTGACTAGGTCGTAATCCATGTTTCTGACCCATATGTCATGATGGGGAGGACACATTGGTCAAAAATCTTTCTCTTTAGACAGAGTGGCAGACAACCTCGTAATATATTACTATGTGTACCGAAGGCACTCCAACATAGCCTGATTCCCCGTTTTATCTCGGCTTCGCAGGATTTATTCGTATTGATGAGTTGCCCTAGGTATACCTACTTGTTCACTGCTTCTAGTACCTCGCCCTGTATTTGTATTTGCTTAACTGAGGTTCGACTGTTGAACATGACTTTAGTCTTTTTCATGTTCATTTTAAGGCCAATCTTCAGACTTTCCCTATTTAAATCGCTATCTGTACCGAATCGAATGCCTTTTCATAATACGGATGCCACAAGGGCTCCTATATTTGTTCGTTTTCTCTTT
>BOPN01000191.1:571374-573874 GCA_017312705.2 Penaeus japonicus
GCAAGATCCTGACCAAATATTGGTAATACGATCGACTTGGTTGTAACTTGTAGTTCAGCTGGAGCTCAGCTGAAGAAGTAATAAAAACGTTTCCTAATACGCTCATGTGTAAAATACAGAACGGATAGAATGTTGAAAATATGAAGAATTAAGAACGTTTGGGAGGGGAAAATACATTTATAGTTTCTATGCAGTCTTCTCATTGCCTTACTCTTCAGAAAGCTGCGATGTAACAAAACGAATGACAGGGAAATTGACAAAAATGACAATTTGGAAATATAAGACGGAGAGAGTAACAACATAGCACTCCTTGCTATTCTCCTGTACCCATAATCCCTGAAAACATGTGGTGTAACTAAACGAACAAAGAGAAAGTCGAAAAAAATGAATAAAAAAAATGATACAGATGACTCTTCGTAGGGAGAAAAGCTATTCAATGTCCCGTGTCGTTTTCTCGTCAGAACGCCTATCACCGTAATATCAAAGGAAAATTCAGTCGCCGCATGTCAGGCCGAGAGATGTTATCGTTGGGCCTAATGGCTTCGTCGCTCCCACCTCGTCCCTTTATCTCCGTGGATGCGTAGAAATCCTCGTCGTCGTGATTATGTCGCGTAAACGCCCGTCTTGGCCTTGATCGTAAGTGACGTGAAGTATTCTCCCTCTCTATCTCCATAAAAATGAGTTCGGGGTTCCACCTAAGACCATCATTCCTCTCCCGTCAGAAGGCTTAAAGATCGGCAGGGCGTGTTCGGTTTGCCTGTTTCATCCTCTCCTCGGGTCTCTTCGGGTGTGAAATAGGGCTCCGTTCGATCCAGCAAAAAGTATAACGTGTGTTCACTGTACTTCCTGATGCGTCTAAGCCACCGTCTCTATTGGCTGGAATGACCCGCTCGCAACGTTGGCTCCGCTGAATAGACTGCTTCTCAATGATTTGTCATTGAATATATTTTTATCTCGAAATAACATTTTTTTTTCTTTCTTTTTTTTTGTCAGTAAACTACTGGTATATCAATACAACCGAGGGTAGCTAAAATATCCAATTCTGTTTGTGTTAATATTGAAATATAAAAAAGTGTTTATGCGAATTGTTCACAAAATAGGTATAAGTGTTTGTTTAGTAGGAACCGGAGGCGTTAAAAACTATAGAGCAACGTAATGTAATACTATTATTAATGTCAAGTGCATTATTTAATTTAATATGGAAATGGCAAATGGTATTATCTAATTTTGGACCTAAATACCATATACTATACACGTAGCCTTCATATAAAATGTGCATATAGTATGCGTGACTGTAATATGATTACTTAATTTAATTTGCGCCATCTAGGGGGATTTAATATCTTATTTAACCATGAGATCCATTTCAGCTGAAATTCTATGATTAAGTCCTTAATCCATCTTCTTCTTTAATTAATTTTCATCTTAGATGTTTATTCAGCGCTTTATTCATTTTTCACACCTGTTCTTCTAATTACTATTCGTTGTATTCGATTGTTCATTATTTTTGGATCATCCATTTATTAATTAAATCATTTTTGGTTTATCTATGCATAGGTGTTGTTGTTTTTTTCCTCTTTTCGAAGTTACCTTTCTATAGACTTGAACTTCTCCCCAGTCAATTAGCCAGTTGCCTCGTATAATGCACTCTCTTTATTCGGCAATTTCTAATATAACGAAAATCTCAGTTAGTCAGTCAGTCAGTGACACATTCTACTTATTCATCGTCGAGACGCAGTTTTATGTCTCCCCTTCTCCTTCTCTCTCTCTCTCTCTCTCTCTCTCTCTCTCTCTCTCTCTCTCTCTCTCTCTCTCTCTCTCTCTCTCTCTCTCTCTCTCTCTCTCTCTCTCTCTCTCTCTCCCCTCTCTCTCCCTCTCTCTCTCTCTCTTTTTTTCTCTCTCTCTCCCCCCCCCCCCCTCTCTCTCTCTCTCTCTCTCTCTCTCTCTCTCTCTCTCTCTCTCTCTCTCTCTCTCTCTCTCTCTCTCTCTCTCTCTTTCTCTCCTCCCCCCCCTCTCTCTCTGTCTCTCTCTCTCTCTCTCTCACTCACTCTCTCTCTATTTCCTTCTCTCCCTCTACCTATCTGTCTATCCATCTCTCTCTCTTTTCACCACCCTTACCCTATCTAATAAGTCAGCCACCAATCAGTCCCTTATCAGTTTCCCCCGTATTCGTCAGTCACTTCAGTCGATCATTCCATCAGCCAGGCTAGTGAGCTGCTTGTCATGGTGGTTCAAAAGGTGCGCATCACACGAGCGGATACCTGTGTCGGATGATTTCCCTAGAGGACTGGATCCCTTTACAAGGCTCGGAGCTTTCACATACTCTCTCCTCTTTGATAGGTCGGAGGAGAAGGGAAGGGGCGGTGCTAAGGGGGGGGGGGAGAGGTGGGGAGGAGAGGTAGGATAGGAGGATGGAGAGGTGGTTGGGTATGTCTAGGGAGGGGAGGGAGGGGGGGGAGGAATTAGGAATAGGAAGAGGTGGATGAAAGGTAGGGGGAAG
>BOPN01000192.1:2500-15000 GCA_017312705.2 Penaeus japonicus
ACATGTATGTACACCCTTACTTAAATTCACATTCCTACAATCGCACGTACACACAACCACCCCAAAAAACAAGCGTAACACGTACATGCACATACAAACACGGACGTATACATATCTACATACAAGCATATATACATATATACACAAACATACCGTATCCCCCTCTCCATCCCCCCCTACCCCCCCCCCCTCGAGTATGCCGGGCGCAACTTGAGAGATCAATAACATTCCATTATGGGCGGCGGGTGTCCTCACGGCCGATATATTAATGTCTCGTCGAGTCGCCTCCGGACCGATCAATACTCTCATGAATATCGAGGAAGCTGTTGTGAAGATCCTGCTGATGCCGGGGTCACCAGCAGCCTGGGGAGGGGGGGAGGGAGGGGAGGGGGGAGGAGAAGGGAGAGGGAGAGGGGTGGGGAGACGTCGCAGCTAAAGGGGGGAGGGAGGAGGGAGGAGGAGGAGGGAAGTAGGGGGAGAGGGAGGGGGAGAGGGAGGGGTGTGTCGGAGCAAGTAGGGGAAGAGGGAGGGGTGTGTCGGAGCAAAAGGGGGAGAGGGAGGGGTGTGTCGGGGGGGGGGGGTTAGTTCGATTGGGGGAGGACATGGGTAGGGGAATAGAGAATAGAGAAGAGAGACGAGTAAAGAGAGAAGGAGAAGGGGAAGGGGAAGGGAGAAGGGAGAAGGGGATAGGGGAGGCTGGTCACTCACTGCTTGCATTTGTCGCGTTGCCAGTGCCTGAATTTATTGTGATTGACTCCCTGTTAAGAGATAATGGGAAAGTCAAGTGCCAGCTTTGACGACAGAGGAATGTGATGCGTCTGTTATAGGGCTGCTCCGTTCTATGTGCCCTTTCGTTCCACTTCGAATTTGGAGAAATAAATACCGTGGCTTGAGCGAAAGTGTGGGAAATTAGGTATAAATAGCGGCTACCTCTGTGATATTTTATATACGTATGTCTTATAAAAGGAAAGGAAAATATTAATCATAATATGGAACAATTGAAGTGATGCAACAATGAAACTCGTAACAATGGGAACAATAAAAACAACAGTAACAGGATGAGGAAAATAATAATGATGATAATAATTACAAACACAATGAGGACAGTGACGGAAAAAAAATATTGTAGTAGTGACAGTAGGGGTAGTATAAACAACAACAATAATAATAATAATATAAAAAAAAATCACACCACTCATCATCATAATATTCATCAACATCATCATAATATAATCATAATTCTTCAGACCAACAATAACAAAAACATAATCACCAAAACAATAATTAAAAAAAAAAAATAAATAAATAAAAAAATAAAAAATCCAAAACTCACCTAGCCTAGCTGCCCCTCCCCCCTCTTCCCCTCCCCCTCCCCCCGACATACCCAGGCCACTGAGAACACTTTATCAATTAGCGATCTGCCTTGTCCCCGCCCGTGACCCGTCGCCAAAAGGTCACAAAAAGGTCTGCCTGTTTGGGTGCATTCGTGTGTGCCTGTTTGCTTGTACGCTAACTTTCGCATATTAAGAGTAATTACGGGGAAACATTTCTGCTTGTAAATATATTTATTTATGCATGCGTGTATTTATATTTGTATATATGCATATACATACACATATACAGAATATAAATAAATTAATAAATATATATATACACACACATTTACACATACATAAACATATACAGTATACAATATAAATAAATACACAAGTAATATATAGAAATACACACACACACACACACACACATACATGTGTGTGTGTGTGTGTGCGTGTGTGTGTAGTAATAGTCAAAGCAACATTCATAAGAATCTTTTCTCTCACTGACGAACACAGACAACACTCATTCACCCACATCCTTCCCTCACGACTTTCAATCCCATTAAAAAGAAGAAAAAAAAAGATATCCACATATCCACAATTCTTCCATTTCCTTTCATCGCATCGCATCCATCATCAATCTCCATCACAATGCGCCCCCCCCCCTAACGATTCAATACCCCCCTCCTCCTCCCCTCCCCTCCCCTCCCCCCACTCCCCCCTCTCCAGCGCACAATGACTTGAAGGAAGTGACGTTTTTCAGTCATTCATTTTAATTTGGCTTTTTGTTGTAGCAGTTTCCGTTGTGTGACGTCATATGCGAGGGGTTGTGTATATTTATGGCACATACACGTGTATGTATGTATTTCTATAGATGTGTGTGTGTGTGTGTGTGTATGTGTGTGTGTGTGTGTGTGTGTGTGTGTGTGTGTGTGTGTGTGTGTGTGTGTGTACATACACACACACACACACATACAAACACTTTTGCATGCATATATACATGTATGCTCATATTCATAGTTGCAGACGTGTTAATATAAAAACATGTGTGTGTGAGGGCGCACGTGCGCATGTTTTTCACGTACGGCATGTTTGAATGTATGTGGATTCGCACTCACAAATACACGGGCCATGCACGTGGTCATATAGGTCATGCAAATGTGGATGATCACTTTAAGCCTCACTTTCACGAACACTTCACTTCATTTCGTAACCAGCCAAACGAAAAAAAAGGAATACGAAGACAATAAATCTTAAAAAAAAGGGAACATGTCACACGATATGCCATTTATCATGTCTCAAAAAAAAAAAAAAAAAAAAAAAGTGACAAGATTGAAACACGACGGTAAGTTCCCCCAAAACTCTCACTCGCCGAGTAGTCAGTCACGGGGTTCAACATCGGTGCGATTGTTATATCAGCGGTGCCATGTCATAAGGTGTCAGATTTATGGCACTCGTAACGGTGCCGCGGAGGAGCTTCTCTGAGGATCGGGTTACGAGGCCGAGGGCGAGCTTGGAGTGAAAAGAGATATGCAGAAAAGTGCGTCGAGGGTCGAGGGGGAGGTGGGTTGAGGAGGAGGTGGTGGGTTGAGGGGGAGGGAGGAGGAGGAGGGAGGGTCGAGGGGGAGGAGGGTAGAGGGAGAGGTGGGTTGAAGGGGAGGAGGGTCGAGGGGAAGGGGGAAGAGGGTTGAGGGGGAGGGTCGAAGGATGGAAGAAGGCGGAGGACTACTTTGGCACAATCCACGTCGCATGGGCACATACTAGGCACTCGGGGGTTATACTCCGTTATATTACTCGGGGTATAATGCCAGTGCCAACATGGCTGCCGTGTTATGGCGAGCTCTCTTTATTCCTTCCGTACATCAAACGTGGTCGAGGGTGGTGGGGGTGGGGGTGGGGGTGGAGGTAGGGTGGGGGTGGGGGACGGAGAAGGGAGGGGAGTGTATACGCAGACACGTGGATAGACACATACACGTGCATACAGACATACACACACACATACACCTACACATACATATACAAACACACACACATGCATCATTATATACACACATACATAAATACACACATTCATATATACACCCACGCATACATACAAACATACATACATACATACAAACATACACACATGCATACATACATACATACATGGAAAAGGTGAGGATGGAGATAGGCAGGCGATTGCAAGAGCGACGCCTTCCTTTGATCCATTGCTAATTAGATAATCAAGTAGGACCAAACTGTGGTAGGATTTGCAAGGATCCTCTCTTGGTTTACCCCCTGCCCCCTACCCCCCCTCCGAGACCTTATCCTACACCTATCCTGTCGCCTTTCTTTATAACTATCCTTAGCTCTCGCCCTCTCTTTCATTCCATGTATGTTTTCCTTTACTTATATATAAACACTTACCTAATGGCTATCCCCATCCTTACCCTAACTGCACCCTTTTCCTTCCTCCTTTTCTTATCCTTTCCCCTTCCCCTTCCCTCCCTTCTCCTCCATCTTCCCCTTCCCCTACCCCTACCCCTACCCCTTCCCTCCCTTTCCCTCCATCCCGTCTCTCCTTATAAGGAACACACTAAGTATTCCATCACGTGAGGGAAGGAGAGGAGAAAGGAAGGAAGGAAGGAAGGAGGGAGGGTAGGGAGGGAGAGAAGATAGGAAGGAGGGGGGAGAGAAGGAATGAATGAATGAAGATAGGAAGAAATGAATGTATAAATGAATGTTTTAGAAGGAAAGAGGAAGGAGAAAAGGTAGGAAAGAGAGAAAGAAGAAAGGGAAGGATTAAACGAGAGAAGGAACGAGAGTAGAAAGAAAGGAAGAAGAAGGGAGGGAAACGCGCCCGCAAACATACATCCCAACCCACGGAAACCCCTCATACCGGGGGCGCAAAACTCGACACCTTCACGCGCGAGTCGCCAGCACCAGTGGCTTCCGGCTTACGGCGAGCGTGTTAGCCGGCGGGGGGGGAGGGGGGAGAGAGAGAAGGGAGAGAGAGAGAGAGAGACAGAGAGAGAGAGAGAGAGAGAGGGAGGGAGGGAGGGAGGGAGGGAGGGGGAGAGAGAGAGAGAGAGAGAGAGAGAGAGAGAGAGAGAGAGAGAGAGAGAGAGAGAGAGAGAGAGAGAGGGGTGGGGTGGAGGTAGGGGGGGGTGACACGGGGGGAAGGGGGGAAGGGGGAAAGGGTAGCGAGAAGAAGAAACAGAAGAAGGAGAAAAGGGAAAAGTAGAAGAAGAAGTAGGGGGGGAAATGAAGGAGGAGGAGGAGGAAGAAAAAGGAAGTGGAAGAAAACAGGTGGGGAAAAAAGGAAAGAATAAGAAGAACAAGAGGAGGAACAGAGGAGAAAGATAAAAAGAAGAAGAAAAAGAAGGTAGAAGAGAAGGGACAAGGAAACGTGTAAGGAGATATGGAAGGTGAGACAGAAATGCGCACAACCCTGGCACCTTGTTCCCTCTACCTTGACGCCTTCAAGTTACACTTCAGCCCCCCCCCCCCCCTTTCACAACTCGTACCTCCCCCTCCACCCCTCCACACACCCCGTTCCCCCCTACACACAAAGGGCATACGCACCCCCCCCCCACACACACACACACACACCTAAAAAATAGATAGATAAATAAATAAATACATAATGCAAAATTACGAATAATTCTAACAATGATAATAAAGCTAACGATAATAAGTAATCTATAATAATTGAATTATAATCACATAATAAATAACATTAGTACAGATAACCATCATCCTTATCAGTTATCACTCTCATTAAAAGATCATTAGCATTGCAAATCACTTCATCATTATTATTGTTGGAATCATTGTAGTTATCATCATCATTATTGTTATTATTGATAATCATTATCATTATTGTTGTCTACATCATTATCATCATTACTTTTATCATCAATATTATCATCATTATTATTATCATTGTTGTTGTTGTTATCATTATTATTATTATTATTATCATTGTTGTTGTTATCATTATCATTATTATTACTATTATCATCATCTCCGTATGATCAACCCCCTCCCCCCTTCAAAATTCACGTCTTCCTTCAAGCCCCCCCTCCTACCCTTCCCCTCCCCTCCCCCAATCGGCGAGTGACCTATCCGAATCCCGTCGATCGATCATGCACGTCGTTGCTCTAGTCTCTGCATGACGGATGCTTTATCTAAGAGATCACGCCGACTGACATGTGCATGGACGAGTCAGTCAGTCATGCAGGCAGGCAGTCGGTCGGTCGGTCAAAGAGGCTGGACAATGCGCAGGGAATTATGATTTCTAAATCTAAATATCTACTTGTGATTGGGAGTGATTTCCCAGAAGGGGGGGGGGGTCGGACACGGAGGGAGGGAGCGGGGAGGAAGAGGGGGGGAGTGAGAGGGTAGGAGGGAGAAAAGGAGGGAGGGTGATTTCATGGCATTGATGAGGTTTTAAAAAAGGTCATGCATTTTACTCTTTTTCTTTCTTTATTTATTTTTCACTTCCTGATTCCTTCTCCTGTAGTTGTTGCTTTTTTTCCTTTTATCTTTCTTCTTCTCTTTTTCTTTTACTCATTTTTTCCTTTTTCATGATCACCTTATATTTTATCTTATTTTTTTCTAAGCTTTTCCCCTTCCCCTTTTCTCTTTTCTTTCATTCTTCTTTCTTTCTTTTCTTCTATTTTTTCAATCATTTTTTCCGTATTATCGCTAACATTGTCATCATTGTTATTGTCATTATTTTTATCATCTTTATCATTATCATTATTATCGTTATCATTGCTATCATCATTACTATCATTATAAAATATGTAGATAAAAAGGTAAAGATAAGATAGACGAATAGATAGATAGGAAGACAGACCGACTAACAAATGAAAATCCAGAAGAAACATTACAAAATGATCGAAATAAAAACAGTGAAGTTACACGGGGGGGGAAGAAGAAGAAGAAGAAGAGGGTAACCCAAGACGCCGCACTTGACCCCCCCCTCTTGACCTCTGCGCCTCGTTATCGGCGGGATGTGTCAAGGTCACGGGACGGGACGGTATGGGGCGTGGCGTGGCGGAGGGGGCGGCGGGGCGGCGGGCGGGGCGGCAGGTACCCGAAGGAGGTGAGTGTCTCGGGTTTCAAGGAAGTGGAGGGAATCATCACTCATCATTTAGGGGAATTGTGACCTTTACTGTCACGGGAACAGGTCACCGTGTACTTCCTCTTCCCTCCCTTCCCCTCCCTTCTCCTCCCCTCCCCTCCCCTCCCTTCTCCTCTCCTCCCCTCCCTTCCCCTCCCCTCCCCTCCACCTTCCTCTTCTATAACGTCAATCAAAACGGAAGAATAGAAAGAATAGAAAGAAGCCGCTAACTTGGGAATACGAGAGAGAAACGAAAAGAAAATAAGCGAAATATAACGATTTCAATAATGAGTATGAATATTATTAACTCGGTTAGCATTAATAATGTTTATAATCCATAATATCGGCGAAATGAGAGTGGCTTTTACGATGACATGCCATTTCTAATCTTTTATTACTGTATTTGATATTCTCATTATTATCATGTTAATAAATATCTTGATCACTTATCATAAAGATTGATAATAAAGAGCAATATTAGTCATATTTACAACCGCGCAGAAATACGGTGATAATGATACTAAATATGTAAATATAAATGTATAGTAAAATGAAAATAAAAATGGAAATTCATTCCTAAGATCACACACATAAATCTAAAAACATGAGAATAATGATATGAACATCGTATGACACCCCCTATCCCCCCACCCCCTCTGCTTTCTCTCAATCTCTTTCTTTCTCTTTACCTTTCTCTTTCTCTCTCTCTCTCAATCTCTTTCTTTCTTTTCCTCTTTCTCTTTATCTTTCTTTCTCTCTCTCTCTCTCAATCTCTTTCTCTCTTTCTTTCTTTTCCTCTTTCTCTTTCTCTCTCTCTCTCTCAATCTCTTTCTTTCTTTTCTTCTTTCTCTCTATCTTTCTTTCTCTCTCTCTCTCAATCTCTTTCTTTCTTCCCCCCCCCTCTCTCTCTCTCTTCTCTCTCTCTCTCTCTCTCTCTCTCTCTCTCTCTCTCTCTCTCTCTCTCTCTCTCTCTCTCTCAATCTCTTTCTCTCTTTTCCTCTTTCTCTTTCTCTCTCTCTTTCTTTTTTTCTCTTTCTCTTTCTCTCTCTTTACACATCAACAGCTTTACCATGAACAGCAACAACATATGATTAATCTCCTGTTTATCAGCTTTTCCTGAATAGCGAACACATATCGCCAAGAGGTGGTAGTGTACGCACACTAAAATATATATCTATATAGTGTACGCAGACTATAAATAAGAGAGAAAGAATAACAAAAAAATACAATCCTTTCCATCTAAAATGATTCACTGCAGAGACACCAATAAAATGAATCCTTGAAAAAAAAAAAAATCTAAACACGCTATTTAATTTATTACCGTTCATTCTCATGGATATAAACAAAAACAAAATGCAAATAAACAGACAAAAAGGACAAACAAACAAAAACGAAACAAACAAAACGAAAAACAAAACATAAACAAACCACGGAATAAAAAAATAAAAAAACGAAACAAACAAAACACGAAACAAAACATAAACAAAACACGGAATAAAAAAAACGAAACAAACAAAACACGAAAAAAAAAAAAAAAAAAAAAAAAAAAAAAAAAAAAAAAAAAAAAAAAAAGACACGAACAAAAAAAACGAAACAAACAAAAAACAACCAACAAACAAACAAACAAACAAGAACAACAAAAGAACCCCAATATTCCTTAACCTTTCCGAGATCCGAACGTGCAAAATCGCCGTTGCACCGAGAGCGCGTGTCTCGCCGCATCGCTGTCGTGTAAATACGTAAAGACGGCGCGCGCAACCTCTCATAATCTTTTGTTGTTGTTGTTGTTATTGTTGCTCGTGTTTCTATTTTTATGCAAGACACGAGGGAATAATAAAGCAGAGGGTGTTATGCGAAGTGTGTCTATAGAGGTGAAGGTCGCGATTCTATCCGGAACGCTTATGTGGTAGTGTTATTGTAGGTGTATTTTATATCTATGATAATCATTATTCTTTTCGTCGCTATTTGCTATACTGTTGAACTTGATAATAATTATGGTAAATATAATTATAACAATAATAATACAATGTAACAATACTAACAGCAGTGATAATGATAGGAATGAATAATAATTGTAATAATAACAATGATGATGATGATGATGATAATAATAATAATAATAACAATAATAGTAATAATAATAATTATTATTATAATAATAATAACAGATAAAGATAATGATAACTATGATAACAGTGACGGTAAGAATAATAAGGAAAATAAATAATATGAAATGACAAGAATAATAACTGCTGAAATAATAATAACAAAGAAAATGATGATGATAATAATATAATAATAATAATACTATAATAATAATAATGACAGCGATAAAAATCAATTCAAAAAATGTCAATATCAATAATAATAATAATGACAATAATAACAATAGTAATATTGATAAAACTAACAAAACTGATTATCAATAATTATAATCATCAGCAAAATCATCACTTTGGTAATAACAAAGCTCATAACAACAACAACAGCAACAACAACAACCCAACCTCACAACCCCCCCAAAAAAAACCCAAAGAATCTGAAAAAAAAATCAACCCGATAATAATAATAATAATAATAATCCTGATAAGTGGACCACGGCCGAAGAGGAAGTGTTCCCCAATGGTCCTTGCCCGAAGCCTCCTCCACTTCCTCCACCCGAATGTCATCTCCGGTTACACCCTTTCCCTTTCCCTTTCCCTTTCCCCCCTTTTCGTCCATCTCCTTTCCGTGTCTCTTTTTGGGATTCTTGGCGCATTCACTTTCGTCTTTTCCTTGTGGGTGATTTTGGTTATGATCTTGGTTCTGTCTCTCTCTCTCTCTCTCTCTCTCTCTCTCTCTCTCTCTCTCTCTCTCTCTCTCTCTCTGTCTCGTTTTTTTTTTCGTTTTTTCTTTTTCATTTTTTCTGTTTCTATCTCTGTCTCTTTCTTTCTTTCTCTTCCTTCCGCCCTTCACGCCTACGACACTCGACCCTTCACGCCCATGACACTCAACCCTTCACGCCCTCGACACTAAACCTCTCACGCCCACCACACTCGACCCTTCACGCCCACAACACTCGGTCCTTTCACGCCCACCACACTCAACCTCTCACACCCACCACACTCAACCCTTCACACCCACCACACTCGACCCTCTCACGCCCACCACACTCGACCCTCTCACGCCCACGACACTAAACCTCTCACGTCTCACATCTCTTTTCTCATCCCTTGCTTAATCTTGTGCCCCAGTTCTCCGCCGCCCTCGTGGATTTATCTTTGTTTCCTTCTTGGGGTTGCGTTTTTTAAAAAAGGATTTTCTTAATAGGATAGTTTTGGATTTATGGTTTTTGTTTTTGTTTTTGTTTTTTTCTTTCATCTCCATCTGTCATCATCATTGCTATGGTTATTAGTAGCATAGTTATCAAAGTCATCTTTATTACTACCGTAAATACTGGTGGTTATTTCGTCTAGCATTGTTGCTATTTAAGTTGGCATTCATTATTAATTTTGTTATAATTATAATTATGATAATGGTATGTTTGTGTTCTTCTCTTCTAACTTTGAATCTAAATAGAACAGTCAGTGTTCGCGTTAGCTGCCTCCCCCTTCGTCCCCCCCCCCCCCCCCAATTGCTTCTTTCTTGCTCTTCTCTCTCTCTCTCTCTCTCTCTCTCTCTCTCTCTCTCTCTCTCTCTCTCTCTCTCTCATTCTCTCTCTCACTAATTCTCTCTTTCTCTCTCATTCTTTCTCTCTCTTTCTCTCACTCATTCTCTCCCTCTCTCTCTCTCTCCCTCTCTCTCTCTCTCATTCTATCTCTCCATCTCTCTTTCTCACACATTCTCTCTTTCTCTCTCTCACTCCCTACTACACACTCACACATTCCCTCCATCATCCTTCCTTCCTCTCTTTCCCATCTTCCTCGCCTTCTCCTCACCACCACCACCACCACCCTCACCACCCTCATCACCATCACCACCCTCATCACCATCACCACCATCTTCCCATCCGCCTTGCCTCGAGTGTATCCATTATCACAGCGACTTCCCGCGTTCTAAATCTCCCGACGATAATTGCACCAATCAGCGCCCGCCCCGAAATCACTACTATTAACAATGACAAATTTCGAATCAGCAACGCAATCCCCTAACCCCCTGCCCCCCCCCCCTATCCCTCAATCCCTCCGACTCCCCCACTCCTCCTCCTTGGTCCCTCCCTCCCTCCCTCCCTCTCTCTTTCTTCGGCTGATTTTTCCCGTTATAATACCCTTTGCCTTTGGATTGCAACACATCCGGGTTGCAGCATCGGCGGTTACAGGAGCAACAGCAACAACAGCAATCTAACTCGATCCGCTATCATCAACGTGACCTGTGCAATCGCTGCAACGAACTTCGGAACCTGTATATTGATCATCATCCCAGCGACCTCCAGTCATGCCATCGGTGTGTGTGTATGTGAGTGTATGCGTGTGTGTGTGTACATAGTGGACACACATACATATTCCTAGATGCCCACATATAATAGGTAGACACACACACACACATACACACACGCACACACATACACACACACACACACAAAGCAGGCCTATCGTCGCAAACTTTGGCACTACTAAATCAGCCATACCCATAGCCATTACCCAAACTCAGGCCAGCCTTTGCGAACTCCCCATACAAACTTAGGACAACCGTTGGTACATAGCCTCCTCCTTCCTCCTCCCCCCCCCCTCCCTCTCTCTCTCTCTCTCTCTCTCTCTCTCTCTCTCTCTCTCTCTCTCTCTCTCTCTCTCTCTCTCTCTCTCTCTCTCTCTCTCTCCCTCCCTCTCTCTCTCCCTCCCTCCCTCCCTATCTCCCTCCCTCCCTCTCTCCCTCCCTCCCCAAACGTACATCCCACCCCACTCCTCCCCTCCCGTCCCCTCGCCCTCCCTAATCCCTCCCCGGCCCCCACCACAATCAACCCCCAACAGAGCGCAGCGCCACACAATCACCGCCAGGAGAGAGGAACATTTAACTCGCGAAACTCCGGCCGGCGCATGGAACAAGAGGGAGCCGTCAGCAGGCAACAAAAGCTGTCAACTCACGCTGTCAACTCTACCTGCAAGCTCCTCCCCGTCTTTCTAAATCATTCTCGAGCACGAAAGAACGCACGCACGAACGTACGAGAACGGACGCTCGCTCGCTCGCTCGCTCACGCACGCACACACACACGCACGCACACACGATCGGACGCACCAGGGGGACGGACAGCAGAGAGTGAGTGAGTTTTATAGCGTCCTCTCTCTCTCCCCCCCTCTCTCCTTTTCCTCCCCGCTACCTGCTTGCCCTCCCTCTCCCTCCATTTCCTTCTTTATGTTTCCCTCTCATTTTCTCTCTTTATCTATCTCTATCTCTATCTCTTCATTCTTTTTCTTCTAATTCTACCTCCTCCTCCTCCACCACCATCACCTCCTCCACCTCTCTCTCTCTCTCTCTCTCTCTCTCTCTCTCTCTCTCTCTCTCTCTCTCTCTCTCTCTCTCTCTCTCTCTCTCTCTCTCTCTCTCTCTCCGCAGACGTCTTGGCCTCTCAAATGAGTTCCTGTAATTATACACACTGCCTTAAAAGTATTCGTTTATACATCGGTCTCTCTCCCTCTCTCGCTCACCCACTCACTCTCACTCCTTTCACCCGGTTTATTTGCTTATTCTTACTTCCATCCGTATATTGTCTTCTCTCCTTGACTCGATTCTCCCTGCTCTTTCTCTTATCCTTCTCCTCCTTTCTCTCTTTCTTCCTTGCCTGATTTCCCCCGCTCCTACTTTTTCTTATCATGCTTTGCTTTTCCTCCTCCTCTTCCTCTTTCCTATTCTCATTCTCCTCTTCCTTCACTCTTAATTATCCTTCTGCTCTTCCTCTTCTTTCCCTCTTCTCCTTCCTATCCCCCTTCCTTTCCTTTCTCCCCCTCCTTCTCTTCCAGTTCCTCCTCCCTTTTCCCCTTTCTCCACCTCCCAACGCTCTTCCCTTTCCTCCTCCTCCTCCCCACGTTCTTCCCTTCCCTTCCCTCCTCCTCCTCCCCACGCCCTTCCCTTCCCTTTCCTCCTCCTCCTCCCCA
>BOPN01000192.1:17500-20000 GCA_017312705.2 Penaeus japonicus
TCGCGGCCTGAAGTTAGTCTCCCCTCCGTCAGTATATACGGACGAGCTTCGAGGAAATAGACGGGCGGGCGTGCGGGCGTGCGGGCGTGCGGGCGTTCCGATCGTGTTCCTTCCGATTGTGTTCCGTGTTCCGTGGTGTGCGTGTGCCAAGGCTGAGAGAGGGCGGAGGTCTTGCGTGTTCCTAGATGAGGAGGAACCCATAATTTGCGTGCACGAATCGTCGGAGGGGGGTGGGGGGAGGATAGAGGGAGGGAGGAGAGGAGGCAGAGAGAGGGACAGAGAGAGAGAGAGGGACAGAGAGAGAAAGAGAGGGAGGGAGGGAGGGAGGGAGGGAGAGAGAGAGAGAGAGAGAGAGAGAGAGAGAGAGAGAGAGAGAGAGAGAGAGAGAGAGGAAGAGGATAAAGAACTAATGTATACGTGTTATGGGATAAGGAGGAGGAGTAAGGAGGGAGGGGGAGAGGGAGAAGAGAAGAACGCGTGATAATGTGAAGGAATGCCACAGAATACATGCATGTCGCGAGATCGGCACAGGCAAGACGGGGGGGGGGGGGGGGAAAGGGGAGGACATAATAGTGGGGGAGAAGGAAGAGAAGGGGGGAGGACGCAGAGAAGGGGAGGACGCAGAGAAGGGTAAGGAGGGGTGGGTAAGAGTAGAAGAAAGTGAAATAGAAGTATAGGAGGAAGAAGAGAAGGAGAACGGATTAGAAAAGGACATAGAGAAAGAGAAGGAAATAGAGGAAGAAGCTAAGGAGGGGGAATAAGAATTAAAAAGAGAAGGAAGAGAAGGAAACAGAGCACCAAGAGAAGGAGAATAGTGAAGAAGATAAGAAAAACGAAAAGGGAGAAAGAGAATCAAGAGGAGAAGGAGGAGGAGGAGGAGGAGGAGAAGGGAGGTGGGAGGTGCAGCACATAAGCGGAGGGTTCCAGCTTCACCTGTGGGGCTTCCAGAACCCTCGCAGACGTCCCCTTGCCTCGTCCAGTGTCAGGGTTACCAAGGTGACTCCGCGGTCGCCTCATAGCTACGACGGCGAGTGATGACTACAAGAACCGTCGGGATGAATAGTTGAGCCTACCGTAATGACGACTGCGGTGACCAAAATTACGGACTATTATCGACGTGTTGCACTGCTATTGCTTCGGTTGCTAGTCCACCCTCGCGGCGGTAATAGCAAGGCTGATAGCGAGGTGTAATAGCTATCGTGGCAGTGATACCGTATGATGATGCACTGCTTGTGACAGACAACTAAGCACTGTGACCGAACGATACGAAGTGGAAAGGAACGGAACTCGAGATTTGCGGGAACGCGCAATACTACTCTATACAATACGGAATGAAAGGGGAAGAGGCAAAAATACGCTGCCCCCCCTTTTTTTTTAGCTTAACGATGTTCCCATTTTGGAAAACGTGAATCAAGAATCAAGAATAATATTTTAAAAATAATTAAAAGTCAACGGATACTTATATATAGAGAGAGTATGAATATCTATGTACACGAGATCTATATTTGTTCGTTCGGATTATGTACCATATAGACGATATGTGTGTGTGTGTGTGTGTGTGTGTGTGTGTGTGTGTGTGTGTGTGTGTGTGTGTGTGTGTGTGTGTGTGTGTGTGTGTGTGTTTGTGTATGTGTGTGTGTTTGCGTGCGTGTGTACATTCTTGCAATCACATATACACATATTAGCGGTGCTACATGTTGAAACATAAACAAAGAACAAATTTTCTGATTTCCGCCATAAAAGAAAAAAACAAAACAAAAAACAACAACAAAAAAAACACCGAAACCCTGACCAAAATAAGTCTCCCGTGTCCGAATCTGTGGACTGGCGCTTCATTCTCGCTTATTTCAGATTAAAGCGCCTGAGGCTGGCAAGGTAAGGATAGGAGAGATTAGGACGAGTTAGGTAAATTTGCACTCGGACCCAAGTTACGACACACTTCGCGAACAATCGGACATTTCGAGCCGAGGACGCAGTCGCTTGCGCCGGGTTCCGAATGCAACAACAGAAAAAATTATATCAATAAATGAAATAAGGTTTTCTCCTCTTCTTCTTCTTCTTCCTCCTCCTCCTCTTTCGCCTCTTCTCCCTCCTTCTCCACCTCCACCACCACCACCACCTCCTCCTCCTCCTCCTCCTCCTCCTCCACCTCCACCTCCACCTCCACCTCCACCTCCACCTCCACCTCCACCACCACCTCCTCCTCCTCCTCCTTCTCCTCCTCCTCCACTTCCTCCTCCTCCTCCTCTCGTCGGGTCGGTAAATCGACGGGAGATCGGTTACAAAACCCAAACAAATAAGCTCTCCATAACTTATGCATACATCCACATCCGCGAAATAAAAACTCACTTTGGAATCCTCTCTCTTTAAGAAAATAAATCTTTGATCACCCAGAGGGCAGTTTGGGAGTTTGTGCCGATGTAGCCAGTTAGGATTTTTTTTTTCATATTTTTTTTTTCTTTTTTTTTTCAAAAGCGGGGAATTTATCATCTCTTCATTG
>BOPN01000192.1:30000-32500 GCA_017312705.2 Penaeus japonicus
ATAAAAGAAAGTATAGCATATCACAATTTCTCTCGTAAATATACGCATGTTCTTACGCTAAATAACTTAACAAAATAACTACACGTAGGTACCTACCTACCTACTTACCTACGACCCGAATTCCACCACTACATACTCTTAAAAAAAAGAAAAAAAAAGACACACTATCTTCAACTACATATCAAAGTGAATATTCTCTCCCCAAGCGGGCGATATATCGAAAACTCCCCCTCTCCCCCTCACCCACCCCTTCCCCCTTTCCCCCTTTCCCCCTTCCACCCCCTTCAAGTAACTGTCATTAAAATAAACTATCGAAATATACGATAAACTCCACATTCGCTATCTCTACTATGAATCACTTTATACGAGTCTTCCCAACGGAACTTTTCTTCTGAGCGCGATTATATTACATGCTTTTATTTCTTACGTCTTTCTTCGTCTTTCCTCTGGTTCTTTCTGTGTTTTTTTTTATTTTTGTGTGTTTGTGAATTTTATTCTGTATTTTTTTTAATCTATTTTCTTTATTTATTTTTTCTTTATTTTTTCTTTCTCTCTTTTACGAAACAGGTAAATGAGAAGAGGTGGTGATAGACGTAGCAATATCGACAGAGAAAGAGAAATCGAGTAAGAAAGAGAGAGAGAGAGAGAGAGAGAGAGAGAGAGAGAGAGAGAGAGAGAGAGAGAGAGAGAGAGAGAGAGAGAGAGAGAGAGAGAGAGAGAGAGAAAGAGAGAAAGACGCTTCACTCGACACTGCATTCAAATGTCCCTCCTTACAGGCCAGTAAACAAAACCCTCTTGTCAGAAGAACTTGCCATTACAAAGGGAAGCAGAGGTTGAATGAGAAGGGGAGAGGAAAGGAAAGGAACGGAAAGGAGAGAGAGAGAGAGAGAGAGAGTAGGGGAGGGAGGGAAGGAGGGAGGGAGGGAGGAGATGGAGTGTGTGTGGGGGGAGGGGGGGGGATACAGACACAGGTGGCAATGTGGGGGAGAAGCAGAAGAAGCAACGTTGCCCTCAAGCAGTTGGAAAGTCTTCCCCCTCCCTTCCTTCCCCCTCCTTCCTCCTCCCTCCCTACCTCTACCTCTGCCCCCGTCTGCCTTCACCTCCCTCCTTCCCTCTACCCTATACTCCCTACCTCCCTCCCTACCTCCCTCCCCCCATGCCCCCCGGACGGCGGACTTCCTCCCCCTGGGGACTCTTGATAATAAATCGATTCATCTTTTTGGTCTTCGTTATTATGGGGCAACTGAGGGGGGGGGGGAGGGGGAGAGGGGGAGAGGGGGAGGAGGATGGGAGAAATAGCTTATTTCAAATATTGATTTCTTTCTACTGCCGACAATAGACTTATCTTTATATTTGCCTATTACTTTTCTCTCTCTATTTTTTATTTATTTATTTTACTTTTCTTGACCGGATTATTTTTTTTTTTCAAAATGAGTTAAACGTGGACTCAAAGCGGTTCACTGAAGGTCGCGCAACCTGACAGCTGAGGTGGCGGCAAGCGGCGGCCGCACAACCAATAAACATTAATTATGAATGGCCGCAAGATCGCATCACGGAAGGCAAATACCCGCGCCGGAGAAAGGATTCATTCACAAGTGTTGGAATGCGGTTTCCCGGAAGAACGGTAGCAACAGCGGGAACGCGTAAAAAAATAAAAAAAAAAGGAATGGTAAATATTTTTTTTCGGGGTTTCTACGCTGGGTAATATATATCTACGCACGTGCATATATGACCGCGTACATTAATACACGCGCACACATACATACGTACATATATACATACATACATACATATATCCACAAACTCACACACACACACACGCGGACACGCCACAAGATCCCCTCTCTTATCAAGAATACTTACTTAAACACCCCTACTTTAAACGCACCTTCTTCAGTAACCAACACGGATCGAGTGTTACCAGCACCAGCGCTCTGTATCTACAATCATCATCTCTAATTACATTCATTAAAAATCCCTCTCCGACCTACACATCCTGATCACACCAGCTCTTGTCAGCAGCATAAGAGGAGATGATGCATCGTGGGATAACTTGCGTCACAATGAGCGGATGTCCCCGTCTCCGGCCTTGAGTTTACCCCGTCCGCGAAAAGGAGAGTAACTTGCTTCGATCGAATTCGATTCCCTTGGCGAATCGGGGACGCTCATCAAGGCTAGATCGACCGCAAAGCTGCAGTCTCGCTATCGGTATTGTGACTCACACACACGCACACGCACACACTCACACACACACACACACAGACACACACACACACACACACACACACAACCCGCGAGATCAACAATCGCCAATAAATCGAGAATGAGATAATGAAAATAACAAATAAGTGAAGCACACAACAACACTTCTGCGAGCAAGTTGCGCCCATTCCGAACCCATTAGCAAAATCGACCGCCACCTATTAATTAAACAAAGAAACAACAGAATATGAGAGAGAGAGAGAGAGAGAGAGAAAGAAAGAAAGAGAGAGAGAGAGAG
>BOPN01000192.1:50000-52500 GCA_017312705.2 Penaeus japonicus
GCTAAGTGTAAAAAGATTATCTTATCAAAAATATACATAAAGCAGTAATAATTGCACTTTTCTTGATTTGAAATTGTATGACGAAGTCTAGTCTAGAATTTTTAGCCTAGTGATATATATATATATATATATATATATATATATATATATATATATATATATATATATATATATATATATAATATATATGTGTGTGTGTGTGTGTGTGTGTGTGTGTGTGTGTGTGTGTGTGTGTGTGTGTGCGTATGCGCGAGTTTACACGAATGTGTGAGTGTTACTGTTTACATTTGCATTACTGTTAATCGACTTTAGAAAAATAGCGATAAACATATACTCGTCAATCTCAGCGACAGCCTCTTAAATACTTATTGTAATTAGCTTGATGTTTGCATCACATAAATGGAATCTCTACTTTAGTCGATACAGATATCCATTACTATTTTTTGACACGTTACTTTCTCGTATATATATTTCAATACCTTTACACCCATAAATCCACCCAAATACCTCACACTGACCTATTCAAAAAGGAGTTGACAAGAACATTAGACATAAATCTTACTGTTACAAATCTCAAGATACATTCCATTTCACAGAAACCTTTCCATTGTTCTAAAAGTCTACGGTGATGTCCACCCACATTTCATAACTAGTCTCAAATTCAAGCATCACCTGGTGGAAAAAACGGCCACACGCAGAATAATAGGTTATATTCACCGGGTAAGAGGATGATGGACTATTGAGTTAAGCTAAATGCATGTTACCACATAATTCCGACGGGCGATAGACATGAGTTAATGATAATGGAGTATTGATCAGACATTTTATCAAGCGCTGGCTGATAGAGGCGTGGGATTGTTGAAGGCAAACACATCTGGGTAACAGTAAACTCAACCATGTTTGTTAACAGGACCCTTATTCATCTTAATGGCCCGAAAATGTTTCTTTACTATCAGTCCAACGAGTGATTTATAATGGCAACCAAATATGTTCGCAAGACTTAGCGACTGTGCATGATTTACATATTCGCAGATGAATGTCCGGTGTTCCTATAGAAGAGCTACTTCCATAGCCATAGTAACACACTCATACACACACACACACACACACACACACACCACACACACACACACACATTCTCTCTCTCTCGGTCTCTCTCTCTCTCTCTCTCTCTTTATCTCTCTCTCTTTCTCTCCCTCTCTCTCACACACACACATACACACACATACTCTCTCTCTCTCTCACTCTCTCTCTCTCTCTCTCTCTCTCTCTCTCTCTCTCTCTCTCTCTCTCTCTCTCTCTCTCTCTCTCTCTCTCTCTCTCTCTCTCTCTCTCTCACACACACACTCTCTCTCTCTCTCTCTCTCTCTCTCTCTCTCTCTCTCTCTCTCTCTCTCTCTCTCTCTCTCTCTCTCTCTCTCACATACACATACACATACCACAGTTCCTTTCTAATACAACACAGCAAAACAGCGCCACACTGATTAAAAGCCACATCCACATTTATGCGAGATCATCTCCACCGAAAGAAAAGGTTACAAATACCTTAAACAAAACGCCATCCACTCGAGGCCATAAAAGAAATGCACACTTTCAAATTTCGAGAGCAACTCATTGATCCCGACTTTGTTCTCAATCAGAAGAAGAAGAAAGAGAGGGAGAGAGAAGAGAAAAGGCGTTAACTCCCAAGGGTACTTATCGGTCGAGGTCACAATGCCGGGATGAGAAGCGAGAATATTATATCCTGTGTCCGCGCGCTGAGTCGGGTTTTGTATCGAAAATTACACCCGAACAAGAGGGAGGAAGAGAAGGAGGAGGAGAAGGGAAGGGAGGAGGAAGAAGAAGAAGAAGAAGAGGAGGAGAAAAAAAAGAGGAGAAGGAAAGGGAAGGAGAAGACGAAGACGGAGAGGAAGAAGAAGAGGAGGAGAAAAACCAAAACAAAAAAGGAGAAGGGAAGGGAAGGAGAAGACGAAGAGAAGGAAGAAGAAGAAGAGGAGGAGAAAAACCAACAAAAAAAAAGAGGAGAAGGGAAGGGAAGGAGAAGACGAAGAAGAAGAAGAAGAGGAGAAAAAAAAGAGGAGAAGGGAAGGGAAGGAGAAGACGAAGACGAAGAAGGAGGAGAAGAAGAAGAAGAAGAGAAGGAGAAAAACCAAAAAACTCGTCCGGCTGATACTTCACCCAGAACGTAAAACCTGTATTCAATACAATGCGTCGATTCTACCCAGCGCCACACAGGATTTCAAAAGGGCTCATACACTCATACACGTAACCGAGCTTCAGAGACAAACTAAAAAAAAAAAATTAAATAGATCAATCACACTCGGACACGCTTGACAATCTACGTTTCCGATCTCCGCCTATAAATAACGCCTAAGAGATTATACAAACTGAACAAATCGCTTGTGTGTGTTTCCCCAAAAGCGATATCAATCCAAGGCTGCGGGGAATCTATTTTTTCCTTTTTAATTATGCGTTGTGTAATATGGAAACCAAAAAAAAA
>BOPN01000192.1:77500-80000 GCA_017312705.2 Penaeus japonicus
AGATAGATACAGAGAGATAGATAGATACACACGTACATACTCATACACATATATATAGAGAAAGAGAGAGAGAGAGAGAGAGAGAGAGAGAGAGAGAGAGAGAGAGAGAGAGAAAGAGAGAGAGAGAAATAGAGAGAAAGAGAGAGAGAGACAGAGACAGAGACAGAGACAGAGAGACAGAGACAGAGAGAGAGAAAGCGAAAAAGAGAAAGAGAAAGAAAAAGAAAAAGAGAGAGAGAAAGAGAGAGACCTACCTACCTACCAAATACCCTGCCAAGTTGTCCCATTCAATACCTTCTCAACCTCCTCCATCCTTACGGAGCACCAACGCCTGCATAAACTAACTGGCAACATTACTCCACCTTCGATACGTCACCACTAGAACGAGGCCGAGATCCTGCATTCAAACTTTGGCCATAATTGTTGCTGAACTGACGCAATCACATGATCTATTTCAACTGATGTGCTGTGACAATGGTGGGATAAGAGTGAGAGGAAAGGGTGAGGAGGACAAGATTATTTTGTATTCGAGTGTGTTTGCGTTTATGCGTGTGTTTTTGTTTGTTTGTTTTCGTGGAGTGGTATAGTCAAAGGGGGGAGGGGAGGGGGCGGTGGAATGAGGACACTACCTGAAGAAATGTGAATTGGTCTAAATATTTCATGGTAAACACTTGGTCAATGCCACAAGCATTCTCTCTTTGAAAGTTCTGGAAACTTAGCCCATTTTCTATCATACGCGCTCCCCCCCCCCCACACACACACACCCCTGCCCCCC
Source organism: Penaeus japonicus (assembly GCA_017312705.2). NCBI lineage: Eukaryota > Metazoa > Arthropoda > Malacostraca > Decapoda > Penaeidae > Penaeus > Penaeus japonicus. Next base: position 78,276 of record BOPN01000192.1, read on the forward strand.
TTACTACCGTTCCTTAAATCTTGAATACGGCTGTTTATATATGTTTATGTATGTATTCATTGTAAATATGCTTTACTTGTGTTTACATTATGATAATTTAAGGAAAGGAGTTGTTCTTGGATATTTACTAGAAATTACTTAAGTTAGTCTTATTGCATGAATATAAATAACTGATACAGACTACCTAACAAATTCAACATCATAAAATACGGTGAAAAAAAAAGGAAAACGCAAAACCTCAAATCCACCTTACCTTATGCAAATATTTTCCAAATCAATCCAAAGACGCGATTATCCCGCCACTAATATTTAACCTCACGTAATTATATCGTTATATTCTAGATAAAAAGCACCATTTCACACGGACTTGTAAAGCCACTATTGTCACCATAAATCCATAAGTCCGTTCCTTCAACGACACATTTTTCGACTGTTAAACTTGTCTATAGATATTGTCCAATCACCGACAGGTATTCATCATCTTTCAAATTTGAGCCAATCACAGGTAAGAACGGATAGATATCAGGAAAATCTGACCAATCAAAGAGAGGTAAGATGTGTGACGTCACGCGATGGTGTATTTGAATCTGCTTCCTTAGATTATCGATATCCACTGAAGTATCTAAATCGATTTAACCGAGCTGTATTATAATCATTATTATTATTATCATTAAATGGCATTAGATCGATCAAGAATATTTAACAATGTGTGATGTTACACTTAAATCTGAGACTTCGTTATCGATGTAAACCGAAAACCATTGCATGTTTATCTTTCTTAGCATTATATATTTTTCAAAATGATACGAACATCAGTAAAATTTAAATCTTTGCACGATGGCGTAGGCGATTCCAATCCTTATTTTATTGAACTCAAAAGACCTCGTTAACAATGTTTGATAGTTAATTTCATATTCCGTGGAGATTTGAAAGAAAAAAAAAATGGCGCATGATTTTCTTTCCTTATATATCAGTCTGACTAATGCAAGAATTTTAACTGTCCTGCTAATGATAATGATAGTTATCTGGAAAAATTTTATAAATCAATAAACCCTATTTAAATGCCATAATGGACCGAATTACAGATAACGATTCGTATTAATGAAAGCAATCTCAGATAGAACATAACAATAAGAAGACAAAAGGATGTTAACGATGATAATATTGGTGATAACGAGGATAATTTTTTTTTGAAGCGAATGATAAAATAATACGCCCGTAACCCCCCTCCCCCCCCACACACACACATATTGAAGAGAAAAAACAAACAAAAAGATGTTCTCCCTCTAAGCTTTGGCATTAGAGCATAACTGTTTTACGTAAAGAATGTTCTTATTCAAACAACACTCGAGAAAATGCTTAGCCGTCACTTGTATTACGAGAGAAATGGCAAGGAAAGGAAAACAGAATGAAACAAATTGACACCGTTGATGGGTCGGTGTTCCGTCGGCTGCCACTGGAAAGGACTTCGGCTTCCTGTTCCTCTGAGAGTTATCATCTCTATGTGTTATGAATGCAATAGCAACCCTGATCAATGGAGGAATATTGGTCAAGAATACCCATAGATCATATTCATTGATCGTAGAAGAATGTGTGGTAACTGATTTATGTATTCTCTGTTGTGTACCATGTCCTTTACACGCAGATGCGGACACAATCAACATCCATATTATTCTGATTCTCGCAAAATCATGTGTAAAGAGACAGTTTAATAGTTCCAATACA
>BOPN01000192.1:100000-105000 GCA_017312705.2 Penaeus japonicus
TTCTTAAAGAGAAATCATCTCCGTTTTCTTTCATCCCCGACTAATCTATATCAAAATGCAAATGATTATACAAGCTCGCGAGGGGGGAAAGAAATGAAAATATGTTCCCGGCGAGGACGAAATTCTCCGGGAAATAACGCTGTGTTGTGAGATTTCGCTCACGTTTCACTGCAGATCAGTCAATATCTCACACGTATACAGAGAAACACACACGGACACACACATGCACATACATACACATGCATACATACATACACGTACGTATAAGCACACGCACACAATTACGCATAAACGCACACACACATATATGCTCAACCACACACATACAAACGCGCATATACGCATAAACACACACATACACACGTACTTATAAACACAGACACACACACACACAAACATGTACGCACAAACACACATATATAAACACTTACGCATAAACACATATACGCATAAACACACATACGGATAAACACACACATACACACACACAGAAACACACGCAAACAAACACACACATAACAACGAATAAGTACTCAAAACAATCCACACAAACAACACATTTACAAACACATCAAAAACCAACGTAAAAAGAACATCAAAAGCACACCAAGAAACACCAAAAGCAGACAAAATACGGAGACAAACGGACACCAAATCCCAAATACAGACACCCCCCCTCCACCCCACACCCCCACCCCCAAACACCACATTCTAATCTTACATCACACACACAACACATCACATCACACCACCTCCATCTTCTATCCCCAGCTGGAAAACCCCCTCCCCCTTCCCCCCCCCACCCCAAACAGCAACATTATCCTTCTTTTCCTTACAGACCCAACTATCTCAGTTTTAATATTATTTTTACTAATGGCTATAATTAGTAATATAATCTGCAATGCTTTATCTTCCTTAACCACGTGTAATTAGTGGACCGGTGATTGAGGGCAAGACCGTGTGCCGTAACGGACCTCTAACCATCGCGTGTTCACCTTCGCCTTAATGGCTTGAGACGCGGAAAAACGTTGTTTACATATTAAACGCAAATCCGCAGACAGCTCTGCCTTGTATCTCAGTTTTCTGAATGTTGGGATCAATACCAGGCTGCTGACGATAGTCCTGCTGCTGCTGCCGCTACCGCTGCTGCTGCTGCTAATGCTGACGATGCTGTCAGTCACGAGGAGGGTGGCGGTGCTGACTGCGATGGTCGTGATGGATAGTGATGGAGGTGGGGAGTGCTTTTCAGGGATACACAAAGGTCAATGTGTGTATATATATATATATATATATATATATATATAGAGAGAGAGAGAGAGAGAGAGAGAGAGAGAGAGAGAGAGATACACAAACAACACAAACACACACACACACACACACAGACACACACACACACACACACACACACACACACACACACATATATATATATATATATATATATATATATATATATATATATATATGTATACACATATATATCGCGTGTCGTGCCTTTAGTTACTGCTGACCAAGTCACAACTCCCAGTCACGGCAGAAGCCTCTGCTAATGTCACTATCGGCGGAGACTCTGACTCTAACTTCATAACTTCAGCGAAGGTGTTCATAATGGCGTCGGCAATAACAGTAATCACTGTCAATAATGAAGACCTAATGAGGGTGATTGCCTGACGAACGATGCAAACAGTGATAATTGTTCCTTTCCCGTCGGCGGCAAATTAGCCTCCGAACATAACAGCCGCCATTCGGGAAGGAGGACCGTGTGACCTGTAACAGAGGACCGAGCGACCTGTAACAGAGGACCGAGCGACCTGTAACAGAGGACCGAGCGGCCTGTAACAGAGGACCGAGCGACCTGTAACAGAGGACCGAGCGACCTGTAACAGAGGACCGAGCGACCTGTAACAGAGGACCGAGCGACCTGTAACAGAGGACCGACCGGCCTGTAACAGTGAGTCCTGTAAAAGGGGGCCTAGGGAGCTGCTGTGACGTGGAGGAGGGCCGTGCAGTGAAATCGATAAGGGGAGACACAAGGGGGGGGGGAAGGAAGAAGGAAGAATGGGTGGAGGGGATTACTCAAGGGGTAGAAATATCTAATGGTCAGCAGGCGGGCGAGGGGCGGCTGGCTAACCTTCTCGGAAAGGAGTCGAAGGTTATTAAGTAAAGGAAAAGGGAAAAAAATGGATGTAGGATTGTAAAGGTTTTTTTTTATAAGTAATAAGGACTTGTTTTAATGGTAGAAGGAGGTCAGTGTGATAATAATACGTGTCAGAGGAACATCAAAGAGGGTTGGGAACAGGTAATGGGTGTTGCGAATGGAGTGTGAACAGAGGAAGGGAATAAAGGAATAGAAGAAAGAGAGGAAGAAATACGTGAGGAGGGGAGAGGAGAAACTGACGAAGGGAGAGGAAGACAGAAAGAGAAAATGGGGCAATAAAAGTCGTTAGAAGGGTAGACTAGGGTAGTCGCAGTAATTGACAGCAGGTTTGCCGTGACAGATTATATCGGTCTAGCTCCTGTTAGCGACGATCGCCCCGCCCCCCCCCCCAACCCTCCCCCTACCTCTTCGCTCCATCTCCTCCCCCCTCCCTACCCTATCTTCTCCCCCCTCCCCCCCTCACTCCTAACCTTCCTGTCCCATCTTCTCCCCCCACCCATTTCCTCGCCTTATCTTCACCCCTATCCACCCCCACCTCCCTGCCCCATCTTCTCCCTCACCTCCCCCTCCCCTCTGTAACGTCTTCTTTTCCCCCTCCCTTCTACTTCCCCCTCTTCTCCCCTCATTCACACCTCCCCACTTCCTTTTTCCCTCGCTCACCTCCCATCTCCTTTCTTACTCCCTGACTCATCCCCCTCCCCTCTTCCCCCTCCCTAGTCTCCCCTCTTCGCGTCTTTTATTCGTCCCCTCTTTTCTCCCCATCATCACATCTCCTTTCTTACTCCCTGACTCTTCCCCCTCCCCTCTTCCCCCTCCCTAGTCTCCCCTCTTCGCGTCTTTTATTCGTCCCCTCTTTTCTCCCCAACATCACATCTCCTTTCTTATCTCCTTCCCTCTTCATCACTCACCCAACACGCATAAATACACTCGTAAACATCGTTAAAATGCTACACTCGCAAATACACAAATACTCAGGAAAATGACAGCTGCATCTATAACGGTAATCGGAGGGGATAAAAACAAAAAACAAAAAAAGATATATGTAGATTTTCCTTAATTCGTTCCAACGCAAAGTCACAGCTTTGGTTATCCTTTCTGACGTCATAATCCGGAAAGGGTGTGACGTCATCAGCAAGGTTCTACAATCGACTCGTATATTGTTTGTTTGTTTCTTGTTCTCTTATTATTTATTCATGTGTTGGGGATTTATTTTATTGTTTATTTTGGTTTCTCTAATACTATTGTTGGGCTTTTTCTGATGTTTCATATATGTTTTTCTTTTCTTTTAATTCACCTTTTATTAATCTTAATTATGAGGTTTTGACAAATTCGATTTTTTTTTCAGTTTTCTAACCTTTTTGTTTTATTTTTTGTAGATTTTTATTAGATTTTCATTCATTCTATAATCGTATGATTATAGAAATTCTAAAAAATGCTAAAAAAGAATATTGCTCGCGTGAAAGCAGGGATTGCCAGACTAAATTTCTTTGCTATAATTTTTTGCGATAGTTCAAGCACACCAAGGTTTGCGAATTCATTCTTTGATAAAGGACTTAACCCTTGAACGAATGAATCTTGCAATCATATTAAGCATACGCCTGTTTATCCAATTCTGTTTTAGGTTTGTAGCTAAATAATTGATTCTAAATTAATGGGTTTATCTATTTTTACTTTGAGGTGTCCACTTTTAGCTTTCACTTGGTCCAATTTTGAAAGTTTACTCAAATTTATTTATTTCATCAATAAAGGAGACATAAAATCACGTATAAACCTTAACTCGCTCAATCAAAAACAAAAAACACCTTAAACGAGAAGATAACGAAACAAAAATAAAAAAAATAAGAAGAACAACAAATAAGAACAACGTGAGGTAGAGCAAGCCGGTGTTCGGAAGTCTTGACCCTCTGACTACGCCAATCTCTTCATCTAACTACCCGGCATTTGCCAAATCTCCGTTCCTTCAACTACCAAATATGTACAGCGGAATAATGCCATTAAGGATTCCGAACAAATGCATCCGGCTTTCGTTCTATTCCCCCCGATGATTCCGAATTTCCTATCTATTTCTCCAAATCGAACGTCATTCGTTCACGATTTCGAACGCGGTCGCTCCAATATGGCGTCTCGATTTCTTTCTCTTAAATTTCTCGGTCGATTTTAATTTTCTTTTATATTTTGTAATGATTTTGTTTTTTCTTCTTCTTCGAATCTTTTATTCTCCTTAGCCTATTATGATTTTCTTTTTATCTTTTCGAAACTGATTTTGTTGATTATTTTCTCTCTGTTATCATTCGTAATGGATTCAAAATTATCACATTGGTTGTTATCTTTCTTATTTTAATCATCAGGATCAAAAGAACTTTTTTTTTGTTTATCTTGTTACTCCTTTAGAAATTTCCATAGTTTGAATTGAAGTTTTTTTTCTGCTGAATATTATTTCTTTTGTTAACCGGCTTTGTCCATTCCCAATTTACTGATCTTTTTCATATTTTTATTACTTATCGTATTCGTTCTTTTTTTCTTCTTGGTCTGTTTCGATTTCACTTAATTTCTGAATTCGATTTTGTTATACATTTGTCATCCTTGTCTTATTGTCATTTATTTGTCCTATTTAGTATCAACCATCGATAAGTTTCTAATCAATTTCAAATGCTTTCCATAACTGCCATCCTCAAATTCCTTCATATTGAATGAAAATTAGTTTCTAAACAATTTTCGACTTCTCTTTTGGAAACTGAAGTCTGAAGTATGAAGTCCATGTCTTAGTGAAAATATAGGAATAGTCCATAAAATATTAGTTGTGGAATCTTTAAATACGTCTTGCTAGGAATTATTCTAGCTT
>BOPN01000192.1:125000-127500 GCA_017312705.2 Penaeus japonicus
AGTGAAGAGTATCCTGTTTAAAAGAAAAGGAGAAAAAGATAGAAAGAATGAAAGAATAAAAGCGTCAGAGGTCGGTCAGGTGCACAGGTTCAGTTGCTTGTGTGTCGTGTTGAGACAAAGGAACCGCAAGCAGTAGTGAAGAGTTGAAAGCACTTCGGCTGTATCTGTCGTCGCAAGTAACACTGAAGCGTAGATAGCACGTCAGTAAATATCAATGAAGAGCTGAAAGCACGTCAGTAAGTAACACTGAAGAGTTGAAAGCACATGAGCAATTAACACTAAAGAGTTGAAAGCACATGAGTAAGTAACACTGAAGAGTTGAAAGCAGTTCAGCAAGTAACACTAAAGAGTTGAAAGCACTACAGCTGTATTTAGCGTGACTGGCTTCTATTTCTTGAGGGAATGACAACACATAAGCGCCCATGGCTCGTTATCCCAAACGGAAAAGTCTTCAGACCCGAACCAGTATCAAATTCATTGACTTTCGTTCGTAGCGATTTGAACATGTAAACCTTACAAAAAAAAAAAATAATAATAAATAAATAAAAAATAAATAAATAGATAAATAGTAAATAAAAAAAAAATAAAAATAAACTATCCATCAGCTAGGAGAGTTTGTTACGTAAATGCCTTGAACCCGAAACACATTTTTTCCCTCCCGTATATACAATTCCCATCAGATTTCCCCCCCCCCCCCTCTACTTGTGCTTGGTTCCGCGTCTGGCGTGACGAAGACTCTATACGCCCACATCCCTCACAGCTAATTGTCCAAAATTGGCTCTGCTGACAAGCCGTTGCTTCCACATCATCGGAGTCAAGTACCGCCACACAAAGAACGAAAAACCTTCACAAACACCTAGAAATTGTTAGTGTATTTGTTCTAATTTCGGTCTCGTTTACCTGGTTTGTTTGTTTGCTATTGTTATTTCATTTCGTTTTCTTTTGTGAAAGGACCTGAATATCTTTTTTTTTTTTTTTTCCTTCAGCCAACTCATCATTTTCATGAAAGGTCAAAGGTCAAACGGACTACCCTTAACCCAAGAATGTGACTCACACAACTTAAAAAAAAAAAAAAAAAAAAAACTTTGACAAGGTAATATCTAAAACTTACCTTCTCTTATCTCTCATCCTAATCATACATCAAGCCTCGCTCAAGCTTCAACTTAATGCAAATCCTATATCAACTAACAATTACGAAGACCATAAATTTACGTCCTTCCTATTCGACCGCGGAACTGAAAACGACGCAAAACATTAAATTTATCGCTTTATCAATTAAAACAACAACGACAAAACCTACGTATCATATTAGCCATGAAGAACTCAACATATCAACCCTGAAATATATTTAGCAAGACCCTCAAGATAAGTGAGACACGCGGCTAGCCTCGAGCAGTAAAATAAATCATGACATACAGATACGCGCATGACCCGGGCTAAGTGATCCGACCGAACATGCTACAAGAGGTTCACGTCATGCACTGACCGTCTCCCTTTCTAAGTCCGGGAGGAGGTGCACATCATGCGTCCCTTACTTACTTGGCAGCTTATTTATCAAAGCTATTAATCTCCCACTCTCTCTCCCCCCCTTTTTTTTATCCCTCCCCGTCCATATTTCACGGCATCTGCATCAAAGGGATTCATGCTAATCCATTAGGGCTAATCGCCTGAATCCGTTCTTGTGATTTTCTCTTAAAAAGACATCGAAATAGAAAAGCTTGTCGTTAACCCCGGAAAGCCGTAAAAAAAAAAATCTAGCTATTAACCCCGTCGTCGGCAAAGTGCGTGAAAGGCGATCGAATCTTCCGGCCGACCTTCTCGCGCGACCTCGTGGCAGTCAGGCAGTCAGTCAGTCAGTCAGTCAGTCAGTCAGTCAGTCAGTCAGTCAGTCAATCAGTCAGTCAGTCAGTCCGATTGCTTCTTCGACCTTTCTCGCCGACTAATATCGCCTTCGATCGGGCGTGCGTCGGGCGTGCCTCGGGCGTCCACAACGATTACATACCGTCTTCTTATATAAGCAGGGATAAAGAGAGGGAGAAAAAGAATGATAAGTAAATTAGACTCGGATAAATGATTCGACCTCGTAAGCGCGCGCGCGTGTGTGTGTGTGTGTGGCTGAGATTTCAGAGCTTTCGTGTTGGGTCGTCGTGGCAGCTACGATAAATGGGCGATTTTCTCGGTTCGATCCCGATGTCGTGGAGGGCGCTGATAGAATAATAATAGTGATAAATAAGGAAAGAAAATCAAATCTATAAAGCTTCCGATCAGAGCGCGTGTTTGGATTGCAAGCTTTGCTCTAATTGCAACGTTTAAAAGATGATAAAAATCACCCCAAATGCCGTTTGAAAATCATTCACATGATAGCAATTCGTTCCTTTTAATATCAGCCACATTTGTGGTTTAATGATCCGTGAATTGCTATCAAAGTGATACCTAGTTTTTTTTATATTAATGATCACCTTTCTTATACAACATGTAACTACGTACAACCAGAGGCATA
>BOPN01000192.1:160000-167500 GCA_017312705.2 Penaeus japonicus
CACAACCACACACACATTCACACGCATACGAGCACACACACAGATACACACATTCAAACACACATACATTCACACGCATTCACACACACACATTCACACGCATTCACACACACAACCACACACACATTCACACGCATACGAGCACACACACGCTGACAGTATAGAGAGAGGAATCCATGATTAATCGCGTGTTGGTGGTCCTGCCTCGGCCTTTTCATGTCCCGGATCTCAAGTCCACGATTTATCATACACGACCAACCTTCCTCGGGTAACTCCGGTTCCTAACTCCTCTTCTTCCTCTTACTCTCTAACTCACTCTTGTATTTTGTCTCTCCTGTCTCTCTCTCTCTCTCTCTCTCTCTCTCTCTCTCTCTCTCTCTCTCTCTCTCTCTCTCTCTCTCTCTCTCTCTCTCTCTCTCCCTCTCTCTCTCTCTCTCATGTTATCCATTCTGTGATTTCATTTTGTCCCCTCTTGTCCTCTTTCGCTTCCCTCATCTTCCGTCCTTCCTCGTTCTTTCGCTTTTCCCTGTCGCTTCATGCCCTGGAGTCATTTAATGTTATTTAAAAGATAAAATCATCCCCATCTTTTTTTTTCTTTTTTTTTATCTCCATCAGCTTCCATTTCTATGAAGCTGTCCACCTCTGTCCATCTCGCCCTCACCCTCAACCCACGCCCAGGCCACACGCTCGTCCCTTCACCCTGTCAATGCACCACCCTTCCCCCTCCCTCCACCACCCGTCAATCCACCCGTCGTCCACTCAATCCGCCCTCCATCCATCAAGTCTCTCTCCCCTTGTCCACTGAACGTATTTTTCCCCTTCCCTTCGTCCCCTCAACTTCCTCACCTTCCTCTCTCCCGTTCCTTTTGGCTATTCCTTTTTTTTTTCTTTTTAACCCCCTCCCTCCCTCCCCTCTTCATTCTCCCGTTTTGCTTCCTTCTCCCTCGCCTTCCTTCCTTCCTTTCCCCTTTCCCTCCCTCTTCCCCTAACCCTTCCGTCTCAGCGTGTGCCCTCGAGCGAGCGAGCGTTCCCTCCCCTAGCCTTCCCTCGAACGACAGAGCCTCGAGGCGTTCCATCACACGGCGCTAACTAGTCTTCCTTTGGCAGAGACGGAGCTCGCGGCCATCCGAAGCGTCACGGTGCTTCGCGAAGAATGCATCTCTTGCTTCAGAAGCCTAAGCCGAGGCGGAGGGAGGAGTGGGAGGAGGAGTGGGAGGAGGAGGAGGAGGAGGAGGAGGAGGAGGAGTGCGAGGAGGAGGAGGAGTGCGAGGAGGTGGAGAAAGAGGAGGAGGAGGAGGAGGAGGAGGAGGAAGAGGAGGAGCAGGAGGAGGAAGAGGAGGAGGAGGAGGAGGAGGAGGAGGTGGTGGAGGAGGAAGATGAGGAGGAGGAGGAGGAGGAGGAGGAGGAGGCGGTGGGCGTGAGTGTTAGGCCTAGAGCACCTAGCGCTTGGGATAATGACTCCCATATGTTGAAGGCCAGGCGAAGCTGCCACAGTCCGCGGTTGCCATGGCGACCGGCGGTGGCGTGAGGCGGTGTACTTCATGACTAAGGACGGGCGGCCCGGGCAGGGGATGTTCCTTTCGTTCCTCGAGGATTAGATGGAGTTTCCTGAAGGGCTTCGTGGAGGGCAGAATGAACAGCGATGATATATGATTTGAATAACACTACAGCTTGTGGGGAAAGGATTGAAATAAGCCCTGAAATCTATCTTAAGCTGCCGTGGGAACGACCGTTGGCTGAAGTATGAAACATGGAGTCAGGAATTATCCTTTTTCGCTACAATCCCTGACTGAAAGGATACTAAAGCACCTTATGAGAAATGAAGGAAAGAATAAGGTTCGGCGGTTGGACATGCTTGTGTGAATATATAGTTAGGATTGTATTTTCTGTGTGTATGAGTGTGTGTGTATGTGTGTGTGTGTGTGTGCGTGTGTGCAGCATAAACATATACATATCCGTATATACACATATTTCCAAGTGTGTGTGTGTGTGTGTGTGTGTGTGTGTGTGTGTGTGTGTGTGTGTGTGTGTGTGTGTGTGTGTGTGTGTGTGTGTGTGTGTGTGTGCAGCATAAACATATACATACCCGTATTTACACAGCTTTCCAAGTGTGTGTGTGTGTGTGTATGTTTGCAAAAGCGCAATGGATGTCGCCAATATTCCCAATTCGAAAGAAAGGTGACAGAGGATAATGTCTACTAAAAAGTTACCGACCTGCTTTAGGGCGAGTAAACCACCCGAGTCTAGTTTTCGGGTCAATAAAGAAAAAAGAAAAAAAGGAAAAAAAAAACGGGATCGAAATCCATTTGAGGGGAGACTATACTAAAGCTATGAATCTTGCGATTGCGAGACTCCGTAGAAAATGCTCAAGCTTGTTAAATATCCCGTAGAGGAGAGACACCGTCGTCACGCGAGTGTGTGTGTGTGTGTGTGTGTGTGTGTGTGTGTGTGTGTGTGTGTGTGTGTGTGTGTATTCCTCTTTCCGGGGTCGTGATTGGCTGGGTGATGATGACGCAGTGGGCATGGTGATAAACTATTCCGTGATAAACATGGCCAGCGTCATTAAACTCTCGTCAAATAGTTCTCCAGTTTATGGCAGATTGGACTTAGTTTCTGGCCGTTGCAGACCTCCAGATGGAACAGGATTGCGAATACAGGGTGTGTGTGTGTGTGTGCGCAATCGATGCTCAATCCGAACTGTACTTTAACGGATTTTCATGCGTGACACTGAGCCGGTTTCAAATCAAATGCTAATGAAGTTTCATTAACGCCACCAGCTGGGAGAAAAAAGTACAGGTCAAAAGTACAAGTTTCTGCTTTTGTTAAAAGCTGGAATTAACTGCGGAATAACCGACTGGGTTAAGCCATGATTAAAGGTTTGGCGAAGTGATAAACTCCTATCTGGAAATTAGACGGTCTGGCTATCTATATCTTTTATGTCATTCTGATTAAAGTGAGTCAGGGTGCGAATTCCACCGGGATTCAAAATATGCGGTGTCGTTAAGTAGTTTCCTTGTAAAACGCCAACTTACGATCATTAAAATCAACAATTATTACGAAAGTAGAAGGAATGTACATTTTCCTGTTAAGAGCTGAGATGGTATTTAGCAACTGAACACTAGACAATATATCTAATGCTAATTTGAGAGCGAGTATTAAACACTAAAAACAAATGCCTAAATCTAGGTCGAGCGCAATACAAGAAAATAAAAAATATAAAAGAAAATAAAAGATTATACATTTAGAAATAATATCCCAAAATAAAGTTCCACTGAAAGCTCTTTTTTATACTGATTAACCTTTTTTATATCATGTTTTTTGTAACGAAGCAAATTTATTTCAGATAATGATCAACATAGAGACAGTCAAAGCCCTGCCGTAGAAAAAGTGAAAATTCCAATTGATATCAAAACGCGACCGTTACAGATATAAACACATCCCCCCCCCCACACACCCCCAACCACCATCTTCAACTAATAAACAAACCACCTAATCTTTACGAGGAGGTGTTATAGATAAGCTTGGTAAGACGTACGTCGTTGCAGGACTTGCAGGTCTGTCTGCAGGACGGCGATTGAGTGAACTCCGGCCATTATGACCAGAGATTGGTTATCCCTCTCGGTCCCACTGTGTCATTTTCACGTTCTGAAGAGTCCCTGTCTTGGGGCTTGATTGCACGTTGGGTCGTCCGTCCTGGGGAGGCGTGGTGAGGGGGAGGCGTGGATTGGGCGTGTGGGTGGGTGGGTGAGTACGTGTTTGTGTTCGTGTTTGTGTGGGTGTGGGTGAGTACGTGTTTGTGTGTGTGTGTTGTGTGTGTGTGAGTGAGAGAGAGAGAGAGAGAGAGACAGAGAGATAAAGAGAGAGAGAGAGAGAGAGAGAGAGACAGAGAAAACAACCCGTTAATGAGAAACAACACCTTTAGAAGTTACCCAAAGACATTAACATCGCCCCCCCCAAAAAAAAAAAAAAAAAAAAAAAAACACCTCATCGTTTTGTGATTCCAAGAGGAGTTCCATCCATCTACTTTAGGAAAAAAAAAATAGATAAAAAAAAAGGGGAGCGAGGGAAACAGAGAGCGAGCGGTAAGCGAATTCATTTAACTGCTCCAATCCCCTATTCCAACCCTGACCAGTTCCCGATGAATCCACTTACCATGTGCACTTGTCCCTCCTCCCCCGCTGGCTTTCCCTCCGGCAATCGTTGCCCTCGTGAGTCGCCGCGGAAACATTTTCGCCGGGGCTCGAACGGCGGCACTCGCCTTTGAGCGTAACCAGTGTGGAGATGAAGATGATAATAGCTATATTTATTTACTTATAAGCACGGAATACATACACTTAATTAAACATGCACACTCATGTATTTGGATAGATACATAAATGCATACATATATTCATACATACATGTACAGATAATACGCGTCCGTGTGTGCGTATAGTACATCCATACACATGTACAGTGTACATGTATATGGATGTACACTGTACACCCCTGCACACACAAGCGAGAATCCACCTATGCACAGCTAACCTCTCATTCCTCTCTCTCTCCCTTCCACCTCCCCCCCCCCACCCTATCCCCCGTACCCCAACCTCCCCCTCCTTCTCCAACCTACCTCCCCCTCCAACCTACTTCCCCCTCCTTCTCCTTCCTACCCCTCCAACCCATCACCCCCTCTCACCCCCTCCCCCTCCAACCTACCTCCCCCTCCAACCTACCTCCCCCTCCAACCCACCTCCCCCTCTCTCTCCCTCCCCCTCCAACCCACCTCCCCCTCCTTCTCCTTCCTACCCCTCCCCCCCTCCCTCGCCCCCCGTCCGCCGACCCCCACACGTGTGACATCATCCACGCGGAACGTTTTCGGTATGTCGGTCGGGCGCCCGTCATATTTCGGGCCGGTGGGGGGTGGGGGGGAGGTTAGGTGGAGGCATGGCTCTCAACTCAGGTGATAAAGGTAGCCAAGGTGGGGTTGGGGTGGGGGATGGGAGGGGGAGGGGAGGGGAGGGGGAAGAGGTAGGCTCGTTGGCTAGCCTTTCTTCTTACTCTGTGCCTTCACTCCTTTATCGTCGTCCTCTTCTTCTTCTTCTTCTTCATCTTCTCTTCTCTCCTCTCCCTTTTCATCCTCCTCTTCCTCCTCCTCCTTTTCCTCCTCTTCCTCCTCTTTCTCCTCTTCTTCCCTGCGTCAGGTTGCGTCACGTATCGAGCTTGAGGTATGAGGTGGAAGGAATAGGCACGGGTGGGGGGTGGGGGGGGGAGGTTGTGAGGGGAGAGGGATGTATCAACCATGTGTGATATAAATACTAGGCTGTGAGATATTATGAGGGGGGACTTTTAAGGCGTGATTTTTTTTTTTCATTCTCTTTAAACGCGGTATAATTCTTATGGTATATGTTCTCAAGATAAAAAGGAGAGATAAAGAGGGAGAGAGAGAGGGAGAGACAGAGAGAGAAAGAGAGAGAGAGATTGAGAGACAGTGAAATTGAGAGAGAGAGAGAGATTGAGAGACAGTGAAAGAGAGAGAAAGACGTACAGGCAGACACATAACGACAGACAGACAATCAGACAGACAGACCTCAGGACCAATACGTACGTATGTATATGTGTATATACACATAGAAAAGATACACTTACACACACACACATAACAACCAAAAAAAAAAACCACACCTCACAACCAAACAACATAGAACCGAAGAGAAAGGACTCATAGACAGCCCCATCCAACGCATGGCTCTTGAAAGTATATCCGCATATCCACCCCCCCCCCCCCAACCCAACCCCCACCCCACCCCGGTCTTGCGTTGGATGACAGGACGAGGGACGTGGAGTTGAGAATATATCAGGTATGACAGGTAGGGAGGAAGGGCCTACTTGAGTGCCAACTACATACCACCATTTCTACATGCCCTCGAGAACACGGCACTTCGCTCGCTCTTGATGTTTTGTTTAGTGAATGTAAACGCCCACTTAAAAACGAAGGGGCGAGCGGGAGGGTCGGCGAGTGCGATAAGCGTATGGGAGAGGGGGTAGGGGTAGGGGAAGAGGAGGGAAAGGGGGAGGGGAAGGGAAAGGGAAAGGGAGGGGGAGGGGAAGAGGAGGGAAAGGGAGAGGGAAGGGGGACGGGAGGGGAAGAGGAGGGAAAGGGGAGGGAAAGAGGAAAGGGGAAGGGGGAGGGAGAGGGGGAGAGGAGGGAAAGGGAAGGGGAAGGGGGAAGATGAGAGAAAGGGAAAGGGGAAGAGGAGGGGGAGGAGAAGAGGAGGGAAAGGGGAAGGGGAGGAAGTTGAAGGAGAGATAAAAGTGTAGAAATCAAAGTGAAAGGGGGAAGATTTATGTCCCCAGCATAAAATAGGGGAAAAAAAGGGAGAGGAAAAAGTATAAAATGCATATTTGTTCGACTGTTAAGGGTCCCTAATGGCGGGAGACGCTGTATGGCAGAAGAGAGGGTAGCCAGGAAGTGATAAAGTGATAGAGGGTGAAGCAGGGATGGATGAGGATGCTGGGAATAGGGCGGAGAAGAAGAGAAAAGAAAAGAAAAAATGGTTAGAGTACTTTTGGCTGGATGAGTGGCGAAATATGTAATAAAAAGGAAAGGAAACTCGGATTTTTTGCATAAGAGAAAAAGAAAACTGTTAAGTACTTGCGAAACTGACCACAAACGGAGCAGAAAAGAAAGAAAGAAAAAAAAAGAACAAAAAAGAAAAAGAAAAAAAGGAAAGTGAAGAAAAGGAAATAAAAGAAAAAGAAGAAAAACACCTATATACATACATACATATATATATATATATATATATATATATATACATATAAACATGTATATATAAATGAGCAAGCGGAATTCCAAGAAATGAGAAAATCAAAAGAGAATTAAAAGAGAAGCCTCAAGGTATGGCAAGGGGGTGAGGGGAGGAGGAGAGAGAGGGGACCGCCGGCAGGTGAAAGAGAGGTTATGGTATCTAAAAGGGGGTTAGGGGAGGGCGGGGGAAGGGAGGAAGGGGTAAGAAAAAGGAGGTAGGAGGAAGGGGGATAAAGGGAGGGGAGAGAGAAAGAGAGGAAGGGAGGAGAGGGAGGGAGGGAATGAAGGAGGGGAGAGAGGGAGGGTATTAAGCAGGGGAGAGAGGGAGGGGATGAAGGAGGGGAGAGAGAGAGGGAATGAAGGAGGGGAGAGAGGGGGAGGGTATTAAGCAGGGGAGAGAGGGAGGAGGAAAGGAAGGAGGGAGAGAGAGGGATGAAGGGTAAGAGGAGAGGAGGAGAGGAAGCATGAAAGGAGAGGAAGGGAGAGAGATGGGAGGGGGGGAGGGGGGGTGCGATGAGATTTAAAGTTGATGCCAGGCCGCAGTTGATCTTCAGTAATAGAGTGAGTTGAAAACAGATTAACCTGGGAGAGGGGAGATAAATGGAAGGAATTAGAGGGTAAGAGAGAAGAGCAGGAGAAACACGGCGAGAGGTTGTTGCTGCAGCGGAGGGAGGGGGAAGGGGGGGAGAGGGGGTGGGGGGGGGTATTTT
>BOPN01000192.1:170000-172500 GCA_017312705.2 Penaeus japonicus
AATCATTCCGTATGGCTAAAGTGCTTATCAAATTATTATTAAAGTGCGTACATTGATTATGTTTTTCTTTTCTCTAATGTGTTGTTTCTTTAGTGGGATTTACTCTGTATTTAGAATTACAATTCGACAAGTGTATGGTATACAAAAAAACACATTCGCATACATTCACACACGCTTACAGTTACACTTACCCCGAGACACATACAAGTAAATGAAAATACACACACATACACTCACAAAATCCTACAAAGATTCAGGAATTTAATATACGTAAAAGATATATGAAAAATAAATTTTACTTACAATATTCTGTATGAATGTGAACATTCTTTCTCTCTCACTCTCTCTCTCTCTCTCTTTCTCTCTCTCCTCTCTCTCTCTCTCTCTCTCTCTCTCTCTCTCTCTCTCTCTCTCTCTCTCTCCCTCCCTCTCCCCCCCCTTTCTCTCTCTTTCTCTCTCTCTATCTATCTATCTCTATCTCTCTCTCTCTCCCTCTCTCCCTTCTCCCTCTCTCTCTCTCTCCCATCCATCTCTCCCTCCTCATCTTTTCTTCCATGGGATATGCATACGAGCATAAACCCTTCGCAACCATATGCATACCTTCATTACTTTTGCATGATTGACGTGTCACAGTTCATGATCACAGAAGGCATTATGATGTTTATCGCGGTTCACTGCAACAGTTTGCATACTTCTGGAGCTGAAGGGTAATGTCCCTCTTCTAAAGGCATGAGGGAAAGAGATGCAATGCAAAGGAAACTGCTCGGCAAGTTGCGTGTGTGCTTATCAACGGGGTTTTATGCAGCGCCGTTTCACGCAGTCTTGGTATTTCTGAATGCGTATAAAGGATTTCTATTTGTATATGTTGCAAATATTGGTAGGATGCGCAATCGCGTGTTTTTATATATATTATATATAGGAATGTGTACAATCATACATATATGTATATATATTTATACGTGTGTGTTCATATATATCTATATATCTATATCTATCTATCTATCTATCTATCTATCTATATATATATATATATATATATATATATATATATATATATACCTATATGTGATATATATGTATATATATATGTATGTATGTATGTATGTATACATATATGGATATATATAAATATATATACATATACATACATATACATACATATACATGTATATATATATATATATATATATATATATATATATATATATATATATATATATATATATATACGTATATATATATATATATATATATATATGTATATATATATATATATATATATATATATATATATATATATATATATATATACATTCTCTCTCTCTCTCTCTCTCTCTCTCTCTCTCTCTCTCTCTCTCTCTCTCTCTCCCTCCCCCCCTCACTCCCTCGCTGTCCCTCTCACACATACATACGCATATAATAATACGCATAAACTTCACATACACGAAACCTAATTCATCAAATAATAGCAAAAGTTCTTCTATAGACATTAAACCAGAAAAGAAAATAAAACCTAGAAATAAAATCAGACATAAATAACGCCTAACCGGTAACTCACCGAATGACAAATGGCACCGAAAGTATCCGGAAGCATCGTACATCGTACACCCAAATGTTGGCTACGAATTTGAGTGTTAAAACAAACCTTTCTGTCGTATGGAAAGTATCTTTGCTTTAACGCTAAAAATAGTGTGTGTGTGTGTGTGTGTGTGTGTAAGTGCGTGTGTGTGTGTTTGTGTGTGTAAGTGCGTGTGTGTGTGTTTGTGTGTGTAAGTGCGTGTGTGTGTGTTTGTTTGTGCGTGTGTGTTTGCGCGCGCGCGCGCGTGTGTGTGTGTGTGTGTGTGTGTGTGTGTGTGAGTGTGTGTGTGTGTGTGTGTGTGTGTGTGTGTGTGAGTGTGTGTGTGTGTGAATGTGTGTGTGTGTGAGTGTGTGTGTGTGTTTGTGTGTGTGTGTGTCATGAGAGTCATTAGATTTCTTTTTAAAATATATATTAAAGTTAAGGTATCTGATGTATTGGAGGGTCTTAATCACCGTGGGTTATAGATCTGTATTAATTAAGAAAACAGATTAATTAAACGAAGCAGATATACAGCACGAATATATTTAGGCATCCTTTAAACCACCAAAACAAAATTTGATGTTTTCAAAAAGGCAGTTGATTTTATTTTGAGTTTCAGTGAATTAAAAGCCTCACAAAGATAATTTGCGACAGGGATTTTGAAATTATGAAGGAAGGACATTGTCTTATGTAACGTTTAAATCTATATGAACATCGTATGATGAGAAATGCTTCCAAATTAACTAAACGAAGCAAATATACTACACGCATATATATGGGTATGAGATTATTTTACGAAATGTGTCGGCTTCTTCATATTGTTCTGTATCACTTAATTCCTTCAGATAATCAATATTCCCAGAAGCAAATCTAAATCAAAAGACCTAAAGGTGTATAAAGCATCTCGGTGCCCCCCCCCCCAAAAAAAAAGGCGGGAACCAG
>BOPN01000192.1:192500-205000 GCA_017312705.2 Penaeus japonicus
ATATTAGGGTTTTCCAAATAGATATGAATAATTTGGGCAGATGTTTGGCATCATCTCATTTAAAATCTCATTCAAGAATATGGTTACAATCTAATCATTTTCACTTCAGTGGATATGTGTTCTAGAAGAACAAGTTGCCATAACTCTGCCATCTTCCTCCTCTGTTCCTTCATCATAGGGTAATAAAATAATCCAGTAATACTAGTCTCCCATTTTATTTTCTCTTGTATATCACAAAAGCAATTAACGCATCATACAAACTATATATGTAAGAATAATGTACTGATAATAACTCTTAAATATTCCCATTCAACAATATCTCTCACGAGACAATATTTCCCTTGTAAAAGTACTATGACCAGCGGCAACGCGACCGCCACACAATGGGTGTTCAAAACTATGAATAAAAACGCACTGATCGCGTGGGAAACTATCAGTGCGGATTTTTCTTACATTGGAATCAAAATACCCCTCAAGATGCCAATCAATCATTCATGTTTAAAATGTTCATGAAAAGCCATACATCAAAATAACAGGCGACGTGGTTTCGTCTCCTCATACGAAGCTTCAACAGGAGCACATCATCAATCAGTCCATTCAATCAAGATGCTAGGTTCTCTAACATTTTACAGGTAAACCTCATTAAGACTGACCACAAGAATCCGAGGCAAAAAAAAAAGATATATATCGTCCGAATGGTGATCTCTCGCAAATACAGATCCGGTTATTCAAGCAAAAGTTAATAATCAACGGAACAGATTAAGCAAGTGAGGACTTCAGTGTTAATGAGGTCCAACTGTACCATTGGTCAGCACACACCCCGGACATGGGAATATGTACAGATGAAGGTGTCTAGTATTCCTACTGAGCCCTCGGTTGCTCCTACTCTCACATGTTTCATGGTTTATCACAAGCAGGCAAACTAGGTGTGAAGAGACTAACTATTATGACACTTGAAGTCATCTTCAGGGGGTTTTATTCCTTGAAGTGAAAAAAAGAAGAAAAAAAAGAAAAAAGAAAAAGAAAAAAAAAAGAACAAACCTGACAAAAAAGACTACAAAAATCACAATAGTTCTTCCCAGCACATTTGATATCAATGTAGCACATACCGAGTAGGCAGAGGAGAGAGCCAGCAGCAGCAGCGACGAATCACGCGGGGGAAGTACGCCCCGCACAACCGTTACCCTAAAACTGCCCCGGAACTCTATCTACTCGGCCACTATGTCTGGTTATCGAGACGATTTTAGTCCTAGAGCTGTGGGGATACCTCATAGCTCCAGTTATAGATATATATATGTGGGACAAAGAGGTATCATAATGCAACAGACACCCCGCCACAGCAGGAATATCTAGGGATAACAATTAAAATCCTGGATCAACAGGGGAACCCTTGGACCACAGATACCTCAGAACAACATCGTGTATCAAAAGAAATGCTCCCAAGCAACAGGACCGGGAGCCGAGGAGATGAAGAATTGCACACTATATAACCATGACTATCCAACTTCTGAGTTTGTGATATTTAATTGACAATCAAAAAGCTTTGTGATAATCTAGTTAATCACATAACTAATACCATTACACAAAGCACAAAAACTATTTCTTCCATTTCATTTCCTAAAGAAAAATGCATAAATACGGAAAAAAAAAGAAAAAAAAAAAAAAGAAAAAAAGAAAAAAAAAAAGAAAAAAAGAAAAAGAAAAAGAAAAAATCTGTGACAAGTTAGGGGAAGCCAGAAGCTTCTTTGAGCAGTCATAGGATGCAAATCAAATTCGGTCGACAATTCTTTAATCCAAAAATAAGATAGATTTCTGCAGTGGAGGACAGCAGCTGACCAACTCAACCAGTGGCTCCAGCGGAGGACAGGACTATAACGTTAACTTCTTGATCAGTTAACACCTGCCTACTGCATCATCAGTAGAGGGAAACTTATTTGGGGCAAACAAGGTAACAGAGTCTTCATGTCCTATAAATATATCTATGTGCAGTTCTTTTCTTTTTGCAGTTCATAAAATCCTCAAAATCTAAGCTGATTAAAATTAGTGTTTTTCTTCAGATAAAAGCAACAAAAAAAAAACATTAATTGTGAATTTTCAGAACTATGTTAATCTGCAGTATAACATCACCATTAACAAACAAGAGAATATCACCAGCAGATCCCTACTATGAAATGGTGAAGTGTGTTCTTTTTTTTTTTATAATTTTTTCCTTTTTTTTTTTTGGTAAACAAAATTCCAATCATGTTACAGACAAGTAGTTCTCTTCATAAATCAACACTGTATGTTCTCAACAAGCAATACTCATTAAGGAATCGGCCTCTGCCAATATCCTCGGGCAGCCAACCGGCCACCTGACCTTCCATCCGTCTGAAAATAAGTGATCTTTCACCATCGTTTAAAAAGAATTACAGAACTGCTGACAGTCAACAGCTGATACAGCCACAAAACAATATTAGAGAAATGTATAGTATGATATTTCCTAGGTAAGGTAAAAAATATATTCACCTGTTATTTTTACATATTCCTAAACAAATACAAATTGGGAATAATCGGAAAAAATACAACTGTACAATTGGGCAGCTGACCACTGCAAGAGTTGCACAAGCCCCATTATTCTAATAAATCATAAATTACACTTAACTCAACAAGGCATTGGCCTGAGGCGTACTGTATGCCTGACAAACTGAGAACACTTTATATAACATAAAATACAATATATATGTCTCATGCCACATCCCATTCACAGCTGGCCCATTATTAAACTACAATTTAAACTCTTTTTTTTTATAAAAGTCACTTTTCAAATTGAACACCATTCTTTTCAACTCTTTTTACAGTCACTTCAATCATATAATATGGATCACAAGAAGAGAAGTACCCCCAGACTGTGGTTAAAACAGAAGCATTAGCACCAGGAGTCTTGGTAGGTACTTCCGAGTCCATGATATGGAGAAAACAAGTCACTGTGTTTAAGTGCACACGAGCCTTGCTGAGGACCTCTAGAGCTGTCGCAACTAGGCCTTGCCTTGGAGATGTCCTATTTATAAACAATTTACAAAGGCTTAGGACTTATATATCATATATATATATATATATATATATATATATATATATATATATATATATATATATATATATATATATATATATATATATATATATATATATATTTATGTCATTTAATTTATAACCAGTATAAAAAAAATTAGTTATTTCTCCTTTTAAATTAATTTGGCTGAAATACTGGTCTTTTGGGGAAGAACAATAAAAAAAAAAAAAAAAAAAAAATTGGGTTATAATCAAATAAACAAAATCATTCAAATGACCCTTTTCTTTGATCTTTCAATTTTCACAGATTGGTCGCTACAAGCTTCCAGGAAAGACATTGTACCTCACGTATGATTCGACCAATTGACGCACGGGACAACCTTGCCTCCAGACGGCCTGTCCCAAATCAGTTGGGCGGCAGAGAGAGAGAGAAAAAAAACTCGCAATATAGTAAGGCAGGTACTAGACGCTGTCCGGGGACTAAAATATGTCTGGACATCTGGACCATTCCTGCCTTTCCTTGCAGTCCCAGTATTCGTGCGTAAACCTGAAGATGAGAGCTCCTGTGACGTCGTCCGTCTCCTTTACGAACCATGTTGGACAATAGGGAGGATATTCACGACCTGCGGAGGAGGGGAAAAAAAAATGGGTTACAGGATTGTGCTTTACACTTTACTTAAGCCTTTCATGCCGGGGCTGTTCCGGCTCTGAGTGGTCGGAACGCCAGGGTTTTCGAACACATAAGCCTTAACCCGTTAACGACGGATGACAAGATAACACGTCTAGTGGTTTTTGGGCTACACGACGGGGACGCGTTACTTTGTCCAGCCCAAGGCGCGGGAGGAGCCAGCGCAGAGCGCTGGCTCGCGGCCAGTGCGGCCGAGAATCCCGACGCGTTAGGCTTATGCGTTCAAGAGTCCCGGAATTTTGGTCTATTTAAGCCGGATTGGCCCCGTCGGGAACGGATTAAGCCTGGGCTGTCCGCTCGTTCACCCTGAGCGCCAGCCTTGACCAAATATCTTGTTGACGGCGTCTGACCCAAACACTACGAAACGTGTCAGCAAGTCGTCCGGCGCGAATGGGTTAATTACAGGAAGAGCACTTGATAAAAAAACATTCCAATAAATGAGGTATTTCGTTACATCTGATTTCACCAATTTGTTGCAACTGAGACAGGAGGGAGTATTAAATACCTCACAACAGAACAATAAATAATGTAGTAGAAGGTAGAGTATATGAAACTTTGTGTAAAGCATAAAACAAATAAATACTTTGATTTTCTTTACTGATTCAACTCCTTATAATCATTAATCTAATAGGCAAAAAATAGCCATAAGATCACATGTGAAATAATCACAAAACCATTTTAAAAAATCACAACTCCATTACCTAAGAAAAATTATCCATTAGTAAAGAAGAAGAAGAAGAAGAAGAAGAAGAAGAAGAAGAAGAAGAAGAAGGAGAAGGAGTAGTAGTAGTAGAAGAAGAAGAAGAAGAAGAAGAAGAAGGAGAACAAGAAGAAGGAGAACAAGAAGAAGGAGAATGAGGAGAAGGAGGAGGAGGAGGAGGAGGAGGAGGAGGAGGAGGAGGAGGAGGGGGAGGAGGAGGAGGAGGAGGAGGAGGAGGAGGAGAAGGAGAAGAAGAAGAAGAAGAAGAAGAAAAAAAAAAATCCTCCCGTAAACCAACCTTCAGCTGCTGCCTCCTCGGCCTCTGCTTCTCGTCTGCGCCGAGTCGCCCGCTGTTTCTCCTCTAACCTCAACTTCTCGGCATTTGCTTCGTCCCACATCCCCTGCTCCATCAGCCTCTGGTCGGGCCGATGCCGAGAATCGGTTGGCGACACGTTCTCCTCTGGCTCGTTGAGCTGGCAGGCCAACTTGGTGAAGTTGTAGTATTTTTCTGACTCAGGCCTAAGGGAGAGGAGAGGGCTTTAATTCACAGGACAAAGGAGGGTCTCTGATGAACCGTGTCATGTTTAAGAATGTCACAGGAAAAAGGTGAATGATCGCTGTGACGATTAGTGGCGTCAATCCTTGTCTATTCTTCTGATTTCACTGGAACCTTAAAATATTGGAGCAACTGCAATGTGTAAAGCAAAGATATCTTTTAGTATGATATCTTAATACAAATTTGCTAGTCAAAAGTTTACATATTCAACAAGTGTTTTCTTTCTCTAAATTATAAACAAAACCCATTGCATAGAATCATACAAACTGGAGACTGATGTATATCTACCTAAAGCATATAATAAGTACTTTTATTTCTGTTAATGCAATTGAAAAAAAAACTCCGACTTTTGTTACAAGACCTTGTCATTCCAATCAACACTCTTAAACAACTTTTGAAAAAATTAATTTCAAATAAATTTTCTTACATCATCTGTTGAAATTTCCTTTAACATTCACAAAAAAAATTAAAATATGGGCATTACACCATTACATTATACATTGAATTCTTGCAATACCACTGCAAATTTCCAGACTCCTTACGGATGGCTACTTACACAATTGGATTCCTCTTCCACAATACTTTAGGCGGTCCAGTCTCGTACACCGGCTTGCCTGCCCTCATCGACTGAGAGGTCACTCGGCAGGCCTCAATCTTCTCATCCCAAGTGCCTGTGATGAACCACTTAAATGTACCTTCGCTGTCCACGACATAGCCTGTTACCTGTGAAAATGCGAGAATTTTTAATGATTGTCTTTTAGTAGATGTAATTTCTACAGTAAACAGTATATATTCAATTGGTTCTGTTGATGAAGAGTGAAATGTCATATGTTCCTGAAAACTTTGCATCTGCCTTATATCACATGCCCTAACAAATACGAAAAGTTTATATGCAAATATTCATTTTCAACTTTTAAAGACCTATTCTTTAAATCACAGCAAAAGACATCCCCTTTTTAAACAATAATCCTAAGCTTAAAAGAAAAAGAAAAATGACACTAAAAAATTTAAAAACCTAAAAACAGTATCAGCCTCTACCAACCCAGCCTCCTCCTCCCTTTGACCCTCCCGTCTCCTTACCTTCTTTGGAATCTCCCTGGAGAAGTACGAGTACGGAATGAACTTAAGGCAACACTTGTCTCCAGTCTTGTGGTTGACGATCTCCATCTCGCCGTGGTTGTCCAGCCACAGCTTCCCCACGATCATGTTGTGCACGGTGGTCGACACCTTCCTCCAAGTGTAGTGGTTTCCTGCAGAGGAGGGTTAACATGGGTCAGGTCATTCATGCATTCATGTTGTACTATCTGGGAGAACTTTGAGAATTCATTGATTATTCTTTTCACTGGTGGGTTTGTCAACGGGACTATTTGCTAGTTGTTATATGTGCGTATCTTTCCAAAAAATACGTGGGAATTCAAGAACTTTTGAGAGTTTACGTTAACTGCATAACAATGAATAAGTAAATAATATCGCAATAAAATTAATAGTACTTGAATAGGACAATAATTTCCACTGATTATCCACTGGGTATTTAGAAGGAAACCTTTGATCTCTTATCAAACAAGAAGTCAGCCATCAATATCACCATTAAGAGTCCAAATAAATAACAATAATCAGAAGACAAAGAGGAGGAGGAGGAGGAAGAAGAAAAAGAAGAAGAGGGGAGGAAGGGGAGAGAGAGTGAGAAAATAAGAAAAAGTGATTGAAGATGAGAGAGTGAGAGTGAGAGTGAGAGAGAGAGAGAAAGCCTTGCAATCTAAAACAACCATAACTCTCAACCCATTATACAAACAAACAAACTCGCATCGGCATCAACACTAGTTAGGAAACACCCGACGACACCTCGCCGATCGTCCGCCATTAACGACGCGCGGGGGTGTCACGTGACCGCACCCTCGCCGACCCGTACCCAGAGACTCAAATCCTTCGGCCTATCTGCGTGAGGGGACGCGACCCTCCTTGATACTCGGTTTGTCTTTGTTTCTTTGTTTGCTTCCCACCCCTAACGTTTTCTTCCTCCTCCTACCCCTCTTCATTGCTGGTCCTCTGCCCTTCTCTTCCTTCGCTTCCAACCCTTCCTTTCTACCTCCATCTCCCCTCCTTCCTCATTTCCCTCCCTAATCCCTTACCCCTGTCACCTCTACCTATACCCCTTCCTCCACTCTTCCTTCACTTCTACCCTTCCTCTCTACCATCACCCTTTATCCTACCAATCCCTCTTCCTTCCTTCCTTCCTTACATCTGTCCCCTAACCCTCCACCCCTTAACCCCATCCTTTATTCTTCCTTCCATCTTTTATTCCTCCCTACCACCTGCCCCCTCTACCTCCACCCTTCACCAACTCTCTCCCTCCCTCCCTCCCTCTCTCCCTTCATCCCCCCCTCGTATCTCCCTCTCTCAAGCGCCCAAGAAAAAAAAAAAAGTTTAAACAATAATTCCATAAGAAGTCTTTTTTTCCCGTTGTCGAAAATCGCATGAAAATAAAACGGCGTGATTCGAACCAATTTCCAGGAAGACGTTTAAATATATATATATCAAGAAATAAATATGATTATCATCCGGTTCCTTGATGGTCACGTGACGATCATGGAATAAAATGACACTGTGATGGGAAATTAATTCAAAATTTCTTTTTAGTTTTTAGTTTTTTATGAAAGTCTAAACGGCTCCGATTAGAGATAATTTACACGGTCGTTCTCTCGTTATTCCATTCATTTTATTTTGCGAGTTATGATTATTAATCAAATTCGGGTCACGTTGGGTCGATGAATATTTGATACCCGTGAAGAAACCTTAATCAAAGGAGATGGAATCAAACAGACCTAATCATAATGGGTACACTGATTAAGGCCACATAATCGTCCCAAAAAAAAGTCAATAAAACCAACAGCACGGAAACAAAAAATCGAGCCAAAGGTCACTAACCACCAGACAAACTAAAAGCCTTCAAAGCAAGAGCAAAAACAACGATATCAGTAATAGTTCAAAAAGCAAAAAAACAAAAAATAAAAACAAAACTAACAAATCCATCGCCACCTCAAAGGCAAAGACAACAACAACAACAACCCAAGAAGAAGAAGAAGAAGAAGAAGAAGAAGAAGAAGAAGAAGAAGAAGAAGAAGAAGAAGAAGAAGAAGAAGAAGAAGAAGAAGAAGAAGAAGAAGGAAGAAGAAGAAGAAGAAGAAGAAGAAGAAGAAGAAGAAGAAGAAGAAGAAGAAGAAGAAGAAGAAGAAGAAAAAAAAAAAAAAAAAAAAAAAAAAAAAACACGGAACACAATACCACGAACCGCCTTTTAATTAAATCTCAAAAGTTACAACCACCCCCCACCCCCACCCCCACCCCCACCACCACCTGCGCAGACTCCCCACCTACCGGAGGCGAGGTACTTGAGGTGCGCGATGCCCAGCGGGATGATCTGCAGGTACTTCCCGCGGAACTTGGACGACATCGAGAACTCCTGCCAGCTGTGCCACCCGGATGTGCCCTCCACGTACTGCGCCACGATCGGGGGGTGGTGGGACACCTGGGGGGGGGAGAAGGAAAGTTAGTGATTGGCAATACGGATCTTGATGCGATTGGTAATTACGTCGAGGCGTTATTAATTGTGATACTAACTTTTAAGTAATTATGGTAATGGTAATAACGATAATAACAATATTAATCATAAAAATAATAGCAATATTAATAATAAAAGTAATAGCAATAATAATAATAAAGACAATAACAATAATAATAATAAAGACAATGACAATAATAATAATAATAAAGACAACAACAATAATAATAATAAAGACAATGACAATAATAATAATAATAAAGACAATAACAATAATAATAATAAAGACAATAACAATAATAATAATAAAGACAATAACAATAATAATAATAAAGACAATGACAATAATAATAATAATAAAGACAATAACAATAATAATAATAAAACCAATAACAATAATAATAATAGCAGTAGCAGTAGTAATAATAATAACACTCTCAGTAGAAGTACAAACAAAAATCCTGATGAAGCAACAAACAACCAGAATTTTTCCATTTCTATTCTTCTGTTCTTGCATCAACCCCCCCCCCCCCGCCCCAAGAGTTATTCCACCCACCGCCCTATGTTGCATAACTCTATTTCCCACACTCTTTTTCGCATGATTATTAGCGATACAAGACCGACCGACCGCTCGTTCGACCAGGCCAGCTGAGCGTGGTCGCCATTCTGCATTCCGGTTCGCGTATTTGTCTCCTTCGCTACTCACTCAACTCACTCACTCACTCGCTCGTTGGCTCGATCGCTCGTTCACTCTTCCTTTCTCTCTCTCTCACCCACTCACTCACTCACCCTCTCTCTGTCTTTGTCTTTCTCTCTCTCTCTCTCTCTCTCTCTCTCTCTCTCTCTCTCTCTCTCTCCCTCTCTCTCTTTCTCTCGTTTCCGTACTTCCATCTCGCCCGCGTCTCTTTCCCCTCATATCTTTCCCTTTTCCTCCATCATCGCAAGAGGCACCATCCACTCCACACGCACAAACACAGAAAAAGGACTTGCTCCATTCCGAGTCACGAGACGATGATCAAAATGCTGACAAATAATGAGCCTCCTGTCACGAGGCCTTCGGATGCTAAGCACAACGTCCCGACGCGAGAGGCGGAAAATTGTCGGACATTCTCCTGGTTTCGATTGGGGGTTAATCTTCGAGTATAAACAAACAAACAAAAGAAAAAAAGTGCCTGTATAAACACGCACGCGCTCACGCACGCGCTCACACACACACACATACACACACACACAAACGCTCCACGTAAGCACGGAGGCAGTTCTGCAAACCTCCCTGCATATTAGGTCAGATATGTCTAAATTTACTCTGATGACGCACATTAACACCAAAGCTGCAAGGGAAATCACAATGCCCTTTGCACTGATTGTTGCTCTTGTTGTTGCTGATGGAGCTTCATCTCATGGCGTGCATGGCGGTTTGGTATTCAGTTGGGGAAGGAGAGCTTTGCATGATATTACTTAGACATACTGCGTCGAAACTATTTCTTATTTATTCGTGATATAACCGTAATATATATACACACATATATATATATATATATATATATATATATATATATATATATATATATATATATATATATATATATATATATATATATATGTATTTATGTATGTATATATTTATATAAAAATATATATATATATATATATATATTAATTTATATATACATATATACATATATATTATATATATATACATATATATATCTATATATATATATATATATATATATATATATATATATATATATATATATATACACATAAATATATATATATATATATATATATATATATATATATATATATATATATATATATATGTATTTATGTATGTACGTATATTACATATAATAATAATATATATATATATATATATATATTAATTTATATATACATATATATATATATATATATATATATATATATATATATATATATATATATATATACATATATACTATATATATATATATATATATATATATATATATATATATATATATATATATATATATATTATATTATATATATATATATATATATATATATATATATATATATATACTTTATATATATATATATATATATATATATATATATATATATATATATATATATATATATATGTATGTGTGCATGAGTGTATATGAGTATATATGGGTATAGATGTGTATATATGGATGCGTATATATGTATATATGGATATATATGTATATATATGTATATCCATATATGTATATAAAAAAAGATATATATATATACATATACATATATATATATATATATATATATATATATATATATATATATAGAGAGAGAGAGAGAGAGAGAGAGAGAGAGAGAGAGAGAGAGAGAGAGAGAGAGATACAGAGATAGATAGAGAGAGAGACAGAGATAGAGAAAAAGAGAAAACAAGAAAAAAAAAAATATATATATATTCACTCAGCGACGAAAGTAGAGCCGAAAGTACTCCGTTGGAAGGCATGCATGTCTGTCGCCCGCTGACCGACAATTAGCGGCGGCGCACGGGACAACGAACACGTTCCCGGCCGCACTTGCGTTGCGTTGCGTCGCGTCGCGCCGCCCGTCACGGGAGCTTGGCCAAAAGGGAAAGTGCTCGAAAAGATTGGACGCTATGAAAACGGAATGCGGAAGGGCTTAAGAGACTTCTGAGGGGGTAGGGGGAGGGGGGGGAGAGGGGGGGAATATATAAAATTGCTCAATACTATAAAATAAAAGATAAACAAAGATCAAGAAACTATGAAAAGAAAAAAACACTTATTGGAAAAAAGAAAGAAAAGAAAACATCAAACACAGACAAGATGTTAAAGAATGACATAGACACTAATAACCTCCCCCCTCCCCCCCAAGTAATACCCACACGAGGGAGAAACGGCAAAGGGCATAAAGTTCAGCTGAACGGCGTATCACTAAACTGCGTACACACACACACACACACACACACACACACACACACACACACACACACACACACACACACACACACTTTCTCTAGTTCTGATTCGACACCGACGCAAATCGGCTCATCAAATCCTTTGGGTCATGAGTAAAAAAAAACCATTAAGGTGCCTCTAATAAAACTCAAATCCTTCGATCCTTCTTTCCTCTTCCTGGAAATGAAATACCCGACATGTCTTCTTCCAGCCCATCTTCGAGAACCGATCAACTTTCATATCACAAGATGACAAACTCTGGACGCCGTGGTGTGGGGAGAGGAAAGCATCTTTTTTTTCACACGTTTAAGGCATTTTCCATTCCAACACGCACGCACGCGCGCAGCATCATCTAAAAAAAAAACCTCTCGCGCGCCCACACGAGGTCCGTTGAGGAACCGCGCTCCGGAATGCATCAACAACATGCAGTTCAGTTCCCACATGCGAGTGACTGGCCGGCCAATGCAACTCGCTAAATCAACAATCCATTTCGTCCGGGGGTCCTTTCACCCGCGAGAGTCCGCCGCGTCGAAACTTCATTACGTAAAGTGACGCGTCGAAATCTCTCCGGAGAAACTCTGCAGCGCCCGTCTTTCTCCTCTTGCACAAGCGCGCCCACGGAAGGGGGCGTCTCGACAGAGTGCCAAGCCCCGTCGACGGCCCGGCGAGCCTCCGCCGCGCCGTAACGATGGGAACCACACTGCCAGGCCCTCCCTCGTCCTTCCCACCATCAAGCACGCCAGGATCCCCCGCCGTCACCGGTCCTTTCGAATCCGAAAACGACGACGGCGGCCCCACGCCCACCGCCGGCGCCTCCCGCCCGCGACTTCGCCCGCCCGAGATGGGGCATCAAGCCATGACGCAAGAAAATCACATAAAAATAATCGACCCTATAGCCGGATGTAACCGGGAAATCGACTTTGTTAGGCTTTTTTGCAAAACGTGATGTATGTGGACATGTGTGTGTGTGTGTGTGTGTGTGTGTGTGTGAG
>BOPN01000192.1:212500-215000 GCA_017312705.2 Penaeus japonicus
AGCACCTTACGCGAACCCATCACATGCATGCAATCTTCCGTGTACACCCCCCACCCCCCCTCCCCATCGAGACACCGCGAGAGATATCGGTCAGAAAAAAAAGAAAAAAAGAAAAATCAGTACGTCCTTCCTGAATACGCAAATTGGCGCACCTATTTCTGGAGCCTCACTTTCTCGCTGGACATCCACACACAGGAAGAAAATGTGATGATACAAACCCTCGTGTGTGTGTGTGTGTGTGTGTGTGTGTGTGTGTGTGTGTGTGTGTGTGTGTGTGTGTGTGTGTGTGTGTGTGTGTGTGTGTGTGTGTGTGTGTGTGTGTGTGTGTGTGTGTGTGTGTGTGTGTGTGTGTGTGTGTGTGTGTGTGTGTGTGTGTGTGATGATCGTGTTTACTAATAATGTATATAAAAAACGACAAAACACTCTATCGTGTCCGATGCACTGACAGAAAACGCAAAATAGACTTATCAAAAAAAAAAAAAAAATGTATAGTGGGTTCTTCCCCACTCTGTATACAAACACAAAAACACAAGCGATTACACACACGCCGTCCCCATACAAACAATCTATAAAAAAAAACTGAAGCACACCATGTTGGCACGACTTCCGCATGTCAAAGTAGAGGGCAAAATCTGGCACGTCACCACAATAAACAAAAAAGCCACTGGTCTCATTGCACTACAGGGAAGAACATGCGTTCCCTACGGATTCCACCATAGAAAAAAAGGAATATGCACGGGGAGAAAAACACGCGATAAATAGATAAATAACTGATAGACAGACAGATAGATAGATAGATAGATAAATTAATAAATGGAAATAGAAAAGGAATGAGTAAAAAAAAATGGCGATAAGAAGTGAAGGGGTTTCGAAGCGGCACTAAAGGAGGAAGAAGACAAAATATTCAAGAAGAGAAGAACGTGTGAATAAATAAATGAATAATTTAACATGATAACGATAATAGCAACAACAACAATAATAAAGATAACAATAACCGTCATCATAATAATAATAAAAAAATAACAACAACAAACGTAATGATGACGATAGTGGCAGACAAACTCCAGTCCAAATTAACATATTTCCATTGGTAATTACAAATCCAAACATCACTCCCGAAGACCAGTAAAATGAGTACAGCAGAGAGTACAACATACACACACACACACACACACACACACACAACATTCACCCTTATCAACGTGGGTGTGGCTCTCTTCCAGTGAACGAAAAGGGGGGGGAGAGACACTTATCGAAGATGGGCAATGAGAAGAAAAAAAAAATGTAGAGGGATGGGTGGGTGGGGGAGATGGAGGGAGATGGAGGGAGATGGAGGGAGATGGGGGGAGATGGAGGGAGATGGAGGGAGAAGAAGGGGGTGGGGAGATGGAGGGGGAAGAGGGGGGTGGGGGGAGAAATGGAGGGGGAAGGGAGGGGGGGAGAAATGGAGTGGGGTGGGGGGGGGGGGACGAGATTGTCACGCTTATAAAGAGCGCTTCAGAAGGGTCGCGGATTACAGTGCGCCAGTCGAGGGGAGAGTGAGCACACACACATACACACGCAGAGAGACGATAAGCCCCCAGCGACATTTTTTTTTTTTTACTCCAACCCACCCAAACCTCGCCCCACAGACTCTCAAATCGGATATGAAACAAAGCTAAAAAAGAAAGAAAGAAAGAAGAAAAAACAGATCTAGAGGATTTCATCAACGTTGAAATATTCGTGGTCAGTGAGAGAGACAGAGAGAGAGAGAAAGAGAGGCAGACAGAGACTCGAGAGGACCGCCACTTCGGGCAGCGGGAGATGTGCTGCGGCGGCCGCGGGTGACTTCAATCCAGCGATAAGTAGTGATCCGACGCCAGCCCGTCCGTTCGCGGCTGACACCAGGCATCGATCGCCATGGTAAGTGTGTAGCTTTTCTCAGGTCATAGTGAGGATACTCATTATTTGTTTCGTGTTAAGTGATTGGAAGATATTCTCTTGAGAAACGGGTTCTCTTCATTCTCAACTTCTATATCTATCTATCTATCTATCTATCTATCTATCCATATTCACATCTATCTACCTATCTATATCTACATCTATCTACATCCATCTATCTATCTATATCTACATCTATCTACCTATCAATATCTATCTAAATCTACATCTATCTACCTATCTATATCTACATCTATCTATCTACCTATCTATATCTACATTTATCTACCTATCTATATCTACATCTATCTATCTATCTATATCTACATATATCTACCTATCTATATCTACATATATCTATCAATATCTACATGTATTTATCTACTTATCTATATCTACATCTACACCAATCTATTTTTATCTACATCTACACCTATCCATATCTACGTCTATCTATCTATCTTTAACTACATCTACACCAATCTATTTATATCTTTCTATATATATATCTCTCTCTCTAAATATAATGCCACTAAAGAGACACAAACAAAAAAAGTAAATCCAGACACCTTTTAGTCTC
>BOPN01000192.1:220000-222500 GCA_017312705.2 Penaeus japonicus
GAAAAAAAAAACTTTCTCTTCGATGGAGATCACGAACACGAAAGAAAAAGAAAAAAAAAAGAAACATAAGAGTATACAATACGTGACTACGATGTGCAAGGTAGAGCAAGGGGGGCAACCTCACCTCCCCCCCATCCCCCCCCTCGTCTGCCCCCTCCCTCCCCTAAATCTCTCTCTCCCTCCCTCCCCCTAAATCTCTCTCTCTCTCTCTCTCTCTCTCTCTCTCTCTCTCTCTCTCTCTCTCTCTCTCTCTCTCTCTCTCTCTCTCTCTCTCTCTCACTCTCTCTCTCTCCCTCGACCTCTCCTGCCCCCCCCCCCCCCACCAACCTCCCTAACCTCAGCGCCCGCGTCGTTTCACACCATATAACGTCAAAAGCCTAATCGTGAAATTCCATTGTATGGTTGAATGTGGTTTTGGGCGGGCGGGCGGGCGAGTGAGAGAAGAGATAGAGATAGAGATGGAGATGGAGATGGAGAAAGAGAGAAAGAGAAAGAGAGAGAGAGAGAGAGAGTTGGAGGGAGATGGAAAGAGAGAAAACGAGAGAAAGAGAAAGAGAAAGAGAAAGAGAAAGAGAAAGAGAGAAAAAGAGAAAACGAGAAAAAGAGAAAAAGAGAGAAAGAAATAAAGAGAAAGAAAAACAGAGACAGAGACGCCGATAACTAAAAACAAATCGGGAGAACAGCAGAGAAGAGCCGCGTGTCGGTGTCGCAGGGCTAACGCCGGCACGCGCCAGCCAGCATCCGTCGACACTTTCGATCACGCCCCGCTGGCGTTCCTCTTGGCTGCTGTAGGCCGCGGGCTTTGCTATCCTCTATTCCGACGGTAACGGTCGTGACGGATTTGATTACGAAGAAAGAGAGAAGAGAGATGGGAGATGGGAGAGAGAGGAGAGGGAGGGAGAAGTGAGAAGAGAGAGAGGGAAAGAGAGAGGGAAGGAGAGAGGAGGATAGAGGATAGAGGAAAGAGGAGAGAAGGAGAGGGAAAGGGAGGGAGGGAGAAAAGTACAATACAAAGAGACACAGAGAAAGAGGTCAACAGAGGGGCAAACGCAGGAGAGAGGAGAGAAGACAAAAAATCGACCTAGAGAAACAAACAAAAACAAAAATGGAGCAAAAGAAGTGAACAAAAAAGTACAGACAACAGCGAAGGAGGTCAACGAAAGGAAAACAAGAAAAAAAAAAACTAACGGAAGAAGGTCAGACATATGACAGCCCTCCCCCCCCTCCCCCCTCCCCAAGAAAGCATCCATTTGAGGGTCGCCCAATGACAATATTTACCCGGCGAGCGAGATTCACGGGCGCGCCAGGTGCACCACGCCGCCCACACGTCCGGAATCGTCATCATCGCCATTCTGCTGAGTCATCAACACCTTGCTCTGTGCCGCTGGAAGATCCGGCCGTGAGGAGGTGTGCATGTGCGTGTGCGTGTGCGTGTGCGCGTGCGTGTGCGTGTGCATGAGCATATATGCGCAGGACATGGGCGCTGTTAGGGCGAGGGTCCTTACTGCTGCGTCATTCCCGAAAATTCGGTGCGCTTGTTGTCATGGCTACCAGATTAGCTTCCCTTACAACTAACTACCTCTAATATGAAAAAGGAACATAAGAATATATCGATAAAACGGTAGAAACAACAAAGCAAAATTCTCAAAAATCAGATCATTATAATTCCAAGGAATCTCCCTTTACCATCTGGCACTGGCAACCGGCACTCTGCGTTTGTTTGGCACTACGGACTGTGAGAAATCATGTCAAGTTTACACATGAGAGGGTGAATGCATGGGAGGAAGAAGGAGGAGGAGGAGGAAGAGGACGAGGTGGAAAAGGAGGAGGAAGAGAAGGAGGAGGAAGAGGAGGAAGAGGAGGAGGAAGAGGAGGAAGAGGAGGAGGAGTAAGAAGACGAGGCGGAGAAGGAGGAGAAGGAGTAAAAGAAAGAAGAGGAGGTGGTAAAGAAAAAGAAAAAGAAAAAGAAAAAGAAGAAAAAAAAATATAAGACAAGGAAGGAGAGA
Source organism: Penaeus japonicus (assembly GCA_017312705.2). Classification (NCBI taxonomy): domain Eukaryota; kingdom Metazoa; phylum Arthropoda; class Malacostraca; order Decapoda; family Penaeidae; genus Penaeus; species Penaeus japonicus. The sequence goes on from BOPN01000192.1 coordinate 222,007, forward strand.
GAAGAGAGGAAATGATGCCTGGGAGAGAGAGAGATAAAAGACAAAAAAAAAGAGCATAGAAAGGAAAGTAGTCTGCGTCAGCGCTCTTCCCCCGACGCCTCAATCGCAGATCCGCTTCTCGACGCACGCACCCGATGACATTACGTGCCTCGCTAAGTAGCCCTCTCTCTCTCTCTCTCTCTCTGTGTCTCTCTCTCTCTCTCTCTGTCTCTGTCTCTCTCTCTCTCTCTCTCTCTCTCTCTCTCTCTCTCTCTCTCTCTCTCTCTCTCTCTCTCTCTCTCTCTCTCTCTCTCTCTCTCTCTCTCTCTCTCTCTCTCTCTCTCTCTCTCTCTCTCTCTCTCTCTCTCTCTCTCTCTCTCTCTCTCTCTCTCTCCATCGCCCAGCTGCCCGCCCGGTTTCACATTCTTCCAGTTCGTTTCAGTGACATACATAAGCATTCGTGATCTATTCATCATTTGCATAATACTACATATCACCATCCATTTGTATCGCTT
>BOPN01000192.1:227500-235000 GCA_017312705.2 Penaeus japonicus
GCTTGTTAATTACGTAAAAATCATCATCACCAACCTGTCAATTACCGAACAATTATCCTAATTAACCTGTCAATTATCTAATAATCATCATCATCAACCTGTCGGTCATCTAACAATTATCATTAATAACCTGTCAATTATCTAATAATCATCATCATCAACCTGTCGGTCATCTAACAATTATCATTAATAACCTGTCAATTATCTAATAATCATCATCACCATCAACCTGTCAACCATCTAATAATTATCATTAATAACATGTCACTGATCTCGTAATCACCATCATCAACATGTCAATCAAATATAACTTTCACCAACCTATCAATTATCATGCCATTACCAGCCTGTCAAGTGAATCTCTTCCCCTCGATAATAAAAAAGTACAGTCATGTTCATCTTGTCTCAAAATAATAAAAAAAAGGAAAACAAATTGTAATAATGAAGGTTTCAATATCAGATCTATTCTTTCCCAATTGTCATTCTGCAATTTATTTATATCATTCTATACGCACACGCCTTATTTAACACAATGGCGCAATAATCCTTAAAAAAAAAACGTCAAGTCAGCTAACCTTTCACTTACAATTGCATTTTTCTTTGTCAATAATGCACACCTTCCTCACAAGCGCTGCAACCAACAACCCGTGGCACCAATTTCGCTCTACTTACCTCGCTCGCCTCAGTCACGCTAACTCTACCTGGCCCGTCCTCGTGCTTACCTGGGGAAGAAGAGAGAAATTTCAATGAGGCGGAGAAGGTCCTTTCGAATTAAGTTTCCATCGAATGGATGAAAAGAAAGAACAATAACTGAGTAATGTTATTTTAATTGATAAATCTCTCCGAAGTTTTGTCTTGTATTGTATTAATGCACCACCACCAAAAGAAAAGAAAATCGGAAATTAAATAACAGTCGAAACTAGTCTGACGGAGCATTTCTTCATTTCTTTTCCAGGCGCGGAGACTGCCGTCGTGGGCCCTGTTTTCGGTGTGGGCGGTCGTAGGAGTGCTGGCAGTGGGCGCCGAGGACCTGATGCTCGAGCACCGGGGCATGGATGACGGGATCTTCTCGGGCGGGGTCAGGATGGTGGCCATGGTCAGCAACATGCCCCCCATCTCCATCCTGGACCCGGTGTCTCCCTCCGTGGTGATGCCCCTGCCCAACGGCCTGGCCCCGTACTCCATAGAGCGCGGCGCGGAGGCCCAGACTTGGGGCTGGCACCAGGAATCTCCCGTCGGCGTGCAGCAGCCCCCGGCAGATTTCTACAGCGATCCTCTTCTCGTGGCCTCCTCCAACCAGGCTCCTCAGGAAGTCGCAGTGCAGGCGCCATGGCAGCCCCAACCAGTGCAGGATGCTGACGCCGACCACGAAGAGAGCTCAGAGGGATACACCTCCGGCATCATCATCCGGAAGGAGTCCGACTTCCATTCTGCCGAGGACATCTTAGCGCCCGCAGATTTCAACCCTCTCGAGGTCTTCCTGCCCGACCACCTGCGCCGCGACTACAGTTCCGCCGAGACGAACCAGTGGGCCAAAGTGGACGAGTTCAGTGGTAGTTCACAAGATCGAGAACCTCAGTATCTGTCGTGGCCAAACACCGGCCGCGATACTTCCTTCAGCAACAAAGTCGATGTGAGAGAACTGACACTACCGGATGCTAATCGACTGCAGCAAGAAACAGCTGCTTCGACTGTTGAGCAGACGGTGGTGTGGCCTGGAGGTGCTGCTGCTACGGGAGATCACCAGGGAACACCAACCAGAGAGGAGAAATATTTCAGTTGGCCTAACGTACAGACAGACATGGATGGTAGCGCCAGTGAGCAATATGCAAGCACTTTTCCTTCTGAAATTACTACAGAAGATCAACGATCAGTTAGAAAATGGCCTCACGTCAATAATGATCACATTTCGAGATCCCTAGAGGCCGAAACGGAGGCTTCTGAGGAAACTACTTTCCCGCGCCTGCAGAACTCCTTCGTGGAGTCCCCACAAAAACCTACACAGAAAACAATCACAGCTGCCGAACTCCCTATTCAAAGCAACACACTGCCTGTAATAGTTGTGAAGGGCAACACAACAAGGCAGACGCCTCCTCACCTCCCAGAGACCACGGGAAAAGCAAACAGTTCAGCCAGTACTCAACAGACATATACTCCGCAAGGCCCAGAGGTTGTTGAGTACAGGCAGCCTTGGCTCCATGCGGCTGTCCAGCATGACCTTAAACGGCTGAACTTGCCCTATGATGAGGAGGCCCTGCATGGCCCTAGAGCCCAGGAATTCCTTCAGAGGGAAGAGAACCATAACTTCCAGTCGAGCTTCTTCACAGACGCAGAGCAAGACGAAGCGAGTCTGCGGAAAACAGCCGGGGATCAACACCTGGCGATCGTGGAAGTGCCTGACGCCCGCCACAGTGGGCCCGTGCACATCAAAAACGTCCACGTCATCGTGCCAGCGCCGAAGAACGTGCCACCCGTCCCCCTCTTCCGACCCGCCGAAAAGAAGCCTCTTGAGACGCCCCCTTACGTCGTGCGCACGGCAGAGGCTCGTGATTATGCTACCAGCGCTGAGGCCGAGAATGCTGACGATGCTATGCTGGTGGTTCCCTTTCCTGCGAATCGCATCGACCCGCAAGAGCGATCCTCGAGGGTCTTCCCTGTGATGGTTCCACTGCGGAAGGCTGAGTCACGGCAGGACATCAGTCCCCTTACGAGGTTCATGAAGCCGATTCGTGACATCTTCCAGATGGGAGGTCCTGCCAGGCAAGGCTCTCTTACACACAGGCAACCTGGCCAACAACGACATCAGCAACATCAACAGCAACAACTGCACCAGCAGCAGCAACACCACCAGCAACAACACCAGCACCAGCAACAGCAACAACAACACCAGCAACATCACCAGCAGCTACATCAACAACCGCAACAGCAACAGCAGCAGCACCAGCAACAACAACAACACCAGCAACAGCAACACCACCAGCAACAACAACAACAACAGCATCAGCAACACCACCAGCAACAACAGCAGCAGCTACATCAACAACCACAACAGCAACAGCAGCAGCACCAGCAGCAACATCAACAATTGCAACAACAACCGTTAAGCCATCAACAGCAGCAGGGGCAACAGCAACCAGAACAACCAGCCAGAGAAACACCAGCTGTGGAGTTCAGTGAAGAAGACTTCCCTGGGTTTGGTCCACCTAAAGGCGAGGACGTAATGTTAGAAGAAAATGCTGTGGATTCTGAGGAAATCAAATCTGACGTTCCCATCCTCCAACCACCTCCAGTGCAAAGTGCAACTCTAAACCTTCAGCCACCACCTGTTGCACAACAAAATGTGCCGACATTTGAAGCAATACGGCCACCATCCGTCATTTCTCAGAGGCCTCAAAGTCTGCCACTGCAGGCCTCTCAAGCACCTTCTGCCAGTGTTAATAATTTCCAGAATCAAATACCTTCCCCGGCAGTCCAACAAAACGTAAATTTCCAACCCAGTCCACAGTTTCAACCGTTCCAGCAAAATTCACAATTTCAACCGAGCTTCCAAGAAGCTTCCAGGCCTGCAGGAGGTTTCCAGCAGCAGACGAGCAACTTCAGGCAAAATGCTCCGCCGACTCCTACTTCTCGACCTGCCGTTAACTTTGTCCGGTGGCCAAACACCATACCTGCAACATCTGCTCCAGCTGCAGCACCCTCACCTGAAAGCGCTGTCCCTGTCCAGTCAGCTGTTGCAAGACCCCAAACCTCTCAGCCCCTTAGGTTCCCATCGCTCTCAAACATGGAATTGCCTTCGCTCCCTAACATGGACTTCCTCAATCCCTTCAACTTGTTCCGCAACAGGGAAGCTGACATTCCTTTTCCTCGTTTTCCGTCGTTTTTCTCCAAGTCTGACAACACTCCTGCTGCCTCTACAAATAATGAAATCAAATCTCCATCTGCATGGCCTGACACTCAATCAGGTGGTCAATCTTTCATTTCTTCAGCACCTGACATGCAGCCCCCTCCTCTTCAAGAGCCTCCTCCAAATGTCGAATTCTTAAAGCCTCTAAGACACATACCGACAAATAAGGAAAATACATTCCAATTCTTGCCACACCTAAAGCCCATCTTCAGAAAAGAGCAGAAGCCCAAACCTCCAGTTAGACACAACGCAGCTATACATGCTTTACATCCAACACGGTATTCTGTGTCCACGCCCCTTATCCAGTCGCACTCCGGGATCCACTCAATAAGCACTGGCAGCCCAGAGATAAAAACTTCCACTAATGCACATCCTGCTCATTCACAACCACAGAGACCAATCAGCAATACCTATACCCAACAAAATATATATAGCCAACACACAGCAAACAACGGATTTGGTCAGACTAAAATCAATGTACAACCCACAAAACCAACTCAACCTACCATAATTGGTCCTGATTCTACTGTGCAAGTCATAAACCCCCAGACAAACCCAGCCCGAGGAAGTGACTCTCCCTCAGAACCGAAGAGTGAGAATCTTGGGCCAGCTATGATTAAGTTCACACTCGACGATGTGGTCAAACCAGTGAGGCGGCCATCACCTCCTGTCACTTCAGCAGCTAAGACTACGACTCACAGAGAGGAAGAAAGAGATGAGGAAATAACCCCTGAGAGTGATATGGCTCTGTCCCCATCTGAAGAAGTAGTTACTGTGGCGCAGATTGTCGAACCACCAAAACCTAGCACACCAGCTACATTGATGATGAAGAGAATAACATTTAAACCAACTTCCAGAACTACAAAGTTCCCCAAATTTTCTAAGTTCCATCAAACTTCTACAGAGCCAACACCAATAATTACTGATATGTTTGCTGATTCAACAACAGTAAGTTCTACAACTCAAGCTGAATCCAAATCAACACTCCAGAAGAAACAGTTACCTACAACTACAACTACAACCACAACCACAACCACAACACCAACTTCAACTACTCCTTCTTTCTCCTCTGAGGAACCTGCCCCTCGTCCTAATAATTTCCAACCTAGACCCATGCTAAATTCTTCTGCAAACAGAACAAGTCAGTCAAACAAGAACAGCTTTTTCCCCATGAGCTGGGGAGTTTCACAGCCAGCCGATATGCCTTCCAGAACTATTCCGAAAAAGGATGCAGACCCTGTTCCTGAAATAGGTCTTCCCCAAGCAGCCTCTTCAAGAGTAACTATCATTGAAGCTACTCCAATGCCTAAGGCAGGAGAGGTATTCCCCACTCTCAAGCATTTCACAATGTTTACGACACCTCTACCAAACTCGTCTCCTGAGCAAACCACAACCACTAAGAAACATGTCCCATCACCCTTCTACTATACGGGATCAACTAAGCAGATGGATAACGCTCCTACCACAACAGAGAGACCACCACTGACAAGACCAGAGCCACCTTCCTTGATAAGTGCCCGGAATAGACCAGAACGCCTGATGCCAGGCAGATGGAACCAGCGCACCATAAACAAGCCTCCACAGCTCCAGTCTGATAACTTCAGCAAGCAGCATCCTTTGGAAAATGAGGGAGACTCGCATGTAATCACCCACAATCAATCGAAAGTACATTACAACCCTCCCCCACGAAAGTTCTTCCACATCAACAGACCGACACCCCAGCCAGCCCTGATAATGAAGACACAGCCATCGCCACCTCCGTCATCCTCCTCTTCTCCATTCTTCACCTACAAGCAAAAACAGCCTTTTGTTGTTCCATCCCCTGCTTCTGTGGATCCTACTCGAGATCCCCCCACCCCCACCCCTACTCCTGGAGGACCCGAGATGACAACAATGATGTTCAGAAGGCGCCCCATGATAAACTTCAACAGGGGGAGGCCTGAGGAAAAAGCATGGGAAGCAGAGGAGGAAGAGCAACAGGAGGAGAATGTGAGCACCCCTGACACAACTGACAGTACGACAACAGAGTACCCACCCACCACAATGTCAGATGAAGAGACCACAACAGCTCAGTATATGGACACCACAACAGAGCACACGACCACAACCCCAGTTACAACGGAGAGTCCTGATGAGTCTGACAAACCCACAAGGTACAATTCAATAATGAGGCTTCGGAACTTCATGTCACGCAAGAGGGCAAACAGAACGAGAACAACACCCAGGCTCAGAAATGCTGCTACAACTACTCCTGTACCAATAACAACTACTGATATACCTGAAGACGATTTTAATACTTCTGGTCAAGTTGTTGACCTAGAGCCCACAACGCCATCCCCATCTCGGCCGAGTACTAAAAACTTCAACAGCATTAGGACACGCCTCTCAAACAGACCAATTAGCCCTCTCTTCAGAAAACCTACAACCCCCTCCACTACCATCTTTACACCCACCACTACCTCTACAACCACCACCACCACAACCAAAAAACCTCTCAGGCCAGCCAAGATTCCAACCACATTCCCCCCAAAGATCTCCAACTTCAAGGACATCGACCGTGATCACAGTGGGAGCCACTCCTCTAACTTCGAGTGGAGACAACCTGTTCATGAGGTCCTCCTGCAAGACCACCCAGAAATGCTCCACTTCTATAACTGGGAGTCCAGCCGCCTGGACGAAGCTCAGGACCGCGTGGACACTGACTACAACCCACAGACCCCAGAGTATGGACTGGGAGACATTGATATTCTCGTTCCAGGAGCTTCAAGTTTATCTCCAGTAACTGAGGATGCTCCCCGGATTCCAGCATTGCAGGAAGCCAGCAACCTGGAAGCCTCTGTTAACAGACCCTTCCTTTCTCCTGAATATGCTTCAGTCACAAGGACTGCAGCGAAGGTAGGATTTGTAGAATGAATTTGTGTCCAAAGGTGATATGATCCACTTACTTAAAACTCTTTTAAATATCAATCCTCTCTTGGAAATCTACATGAATGTGACCTATAATGTATTACATTCTTGCCAATGTTAGTTTGGTTCATCTGTTTTCACATTTCAGTTACACCTACATATATTGTGTTCCCAAGACTCTCACTAACACTCATTTATTTACAGGTCCCACCCAAAGCAACAGCGGAAGAAAGCAGTGACGCCTGGGATACTCTAATGGGAAGCTTCGGAATAGGAGAGTCACCTCACAGCCACATCCTATTCTCACTGCACAAAAACGATCCTTCAGTCCTAGACATCTAAACAACCCTTCTCCTACAAATGCTTGTAATATATTTTCTTTCATCCATATATTCTCTTTTTCTTTTTTTAACAGAGGGCATATATATATACACATATTACTGAAGACGTACAGTAAATACACAACTTCAGCCACATCACTCTCTAATACATCTTCAAAAAATCTTCCTTCTATTTTTGGCAACTCAGCATCTTAGTTGTCAAATCAAGTAAAAGTAATCTAAGTATTCATAGTTTTAAGGAAACACAGAATGAAATGTCTCCATATTCATCCTGCATATCAATCTACTAACCTGACAACCTTGTTCAAATAGCATACAGTACAGATAACACAAGAGATTACACAGAAT
>BOPN01000192.1:240000-252500 GCA_017312705.2 Penaeus japonicus
TAAAAAAGAAAGAGAGAAAGGAAAAAAGAAATTATGAACTGAATCAAAACTAAATCATTTAACCATTCTTTCCTATAATTAAATAATAAACTGCTCTCAGGTGACAACCAAAGTAGTAAATATCTGCTAAAATGAAATTCTAATTGGAACTGGTTAAATTGGAGGCAATGAGCATACTCCACATGCAAGAAGATGCAGAATGTATAAACAAAAGTGTCCAATGAATGCATATTGATTAAATCTTACAAAAATAAGAATACACTTAGAACAAACTAAACATAAAATTGTATCTGACTGTTTACCTAAACTGTGACCAAACCCTCAAAATAAATGCATGAAGCTTGGTGCATAAACAAGCAAAATCTTGCAATGCCCTTCAGAATGTGGATCTGCTTTCAGTAATTTCATGTACACACATCCTCATGTATCTAAAATCAGGCTTAAAACATACAAATACATATTCTGACGCTGCTGATATCCACATCTAAAAATTACAGATAGATTGGATAAACAGATCCCCCCCATCCCTTGTAGAAAAGTTTTCTATCAACACCTTCATTGAATACTTACTGTCAATAACTACAGGAAGAAAAGGTACTGAACCCTTAAATACCTTTATAATGATTCAGAAACCTTAAAGAGGATATTTTGTAAGGGGGGAAAATAACGTGCATTCCATGTTAATCTTAAATGTATTGTCATTTTATGTTAAGCTCTGGGGCAAGTTTAGGAAGGAAATTCAATAATAAGTGCTAAATTACCACATTCAATCTTAATTAGAAGAAAAACAAAACTGAAAAAAGATTGTAAACCCTTAAACTTGCAGGAAAAAGGGGAAAATGATAAAAAGTTATAAATAATTAAAAGGCAGCCAATGTTTTAAACATCAATTTCAGCAACATGCATTATAATTACTTTAATTTAACATTCAAAATTACTTAGAATGAAAGCAAGTGTAATTAGGAAGGGTGAAATCAGCATTCAATTTGAGTGCTTGCACTTAATTTACACAAAACACACAAAACAATCACATACTCACAAACATGAACAAACACATGTGTACATACATTAATGCATAATATTCAAGTAATCAAACATACACATACATACATACATGCACACACACACATACATACACACACACACACACACACACACACACACACACACACACACACACACACACACACACACACACACACACACACACACACACACACACGCACACGCACACAAAAGCCTAAACAACCATACATGTACATACAAATATAACACATACTTATATACAAATACTCACAAACATAAACATACATATATACAAAAATAAAGATACATATATTCACAAACATAAACATTCAATACTGAAAAACATAAACAAACATGTAAGTACATACAAACATAAACATACATATAGTCACAAACACATACAAACGTACATACATATATAATCACCAACACACCTACCCTAAAATATCTATTTTGAGGTTTATCCGATCATACAATAAAGTTAACCCATTGCGTACGGGTGTCATGACATGCATGACGGCACCGATTAGGCCTAACAGACATAATGCGTAAATGACATGACATCTAGATCTCACAGTTGAAGCGCGCACATAGTCATGAAATATTATGGCTATAACAGTGCTAGCTCCAGAACTACAAGGTTCCAAAGTCAGCCAAAACCCTCATTTTATGATGGATTTATGGAATAATATTGTTTGGGCTGGTCTGCGCTACCCAGAGGGCAGAGAAAACACTTTCCCTGTCCCTCTAATTTTTAGCTAGTGTCGTAGACCGCCCGTCTTGATGACCAGTTAGGTCATTAGGCACCTCGTCCACAATGGGTTAAAGGGTGTGAAAATGGTAATGAGGACTGGATACTTGTAAGAATGTCACCTGATGATAAGCTATATGTATAGTGATCCCACAGGTACACAGTTACATAATGAACTTGTGTCACCCATGCATAACTCAATGCCTACCTTCTATCACTATTTGCTATGTGTATTATAATCTATTCTCTTGATCATTGGAATAGTAAGTTAACCAAATGCGAATTGCACTAGAATCACTAGTCAAATGAAAAGTAAAGTGAAAAATACCCCCAGATTCTCTTCTGTTCCACATCAGAATTTGGAACTGAAAGTCATTTCAAAACGGTACTCCATGATTTTTCTCTTTCCTAGTAAATCCCACTAATGTATCCCATGACAAACCATGAAACTTGCAAAAGACCATTTGAAATAGCCACATATATTGAATCTTTACTACATTTAGTTCACAGATAAAAATAACAGCAAATAATTTACATGGCAAAAAGAATAATTACTCATATCTCCATTCTCTTTCTTACTTTTCAGTCTAACTCACAGACTACCATTAACCCACACAGGACGGGTGGTACAGCATGTGTACCGCGCATTCAAAAGCCCAGTTGCCGGGCGGCACAGTATTGTGCCAGCTATTCAATTGATTTAGGCCTAATAATTCGAACGCCCCGGCATTTGGACATTCTAGGCTAGAATTCCCCCGTCGGGAATGGGTTAAAAGGGATGTAGAATGTTAAGATTAAATCCAAAATATCATGGCTATGCATAAATCCACAGTACCCCTTTCATGCAATCACCTAGACACTTCATAAGCTTTGCTAGATGATTGAAAAAATTGGGTCTGCTCATAAGTGAAACAAAAAGTTCTTCCTCGTTTAGATCATTTTGAGGAAATAATATAATGGAAGGAGTTTCATCCCTTCTATAATAAACATAGAGAAAGTGAATGCTCTGTCTTTACTGGGCACACTTGCGACCATCTTATTTCCAAAAGACATGACTCTTGTAAACATCATTTGTGAACTAGTTATTGATAATACCCATGAAAAGGAAAAATCTATAGCATATGGCCATTTAATTTACTTTCACTTGTATATTCATTTATGCAAGTTTCAGCAGGGTAACTAATATATTACATTACAAATAAGGTAGTCTGTTAAAAAGAAACAAGATAACTTCTGAAATACAAAATTCAAAGGAACTTGGAAATGACTTCAAACCAGCAAAAGGCCCCAAGAAATTAACCTTCATAAGGCAAAAAGAAATAACTTTAAAAAGAAAAATGTACAAAAAGAAAAAGAATAAAAGATAAAAAGTGAATCAGCAATCCTAAGGTGTATGCAAAATACATACGGTTATTCAAAAGCCTTCCCTTAGTCATGCAAGTCAAAGATATACAAGAAAAACCTACCATCAATAAGTCATACATGACAGCCATCAAATCAAGCAAAGGCCAGAAGCACTGGAGTGAAACATTCAACGAAGGAACAACTTACGCTATAACTACTGTCTGTATTGTTGTCTTTCCTCATGATGACCTGGACGGTGTTGTCCTGCCCGTCTCCTTCGCTGCTGGACGCGGACACCGTGTCTCCTACACCGTGCCCTTCTGACGCCTACAGTGCCCAAACACATAGTCAACCACAAGCTTTTTCCCAGGCATACTTTAGTTCTCAACTAAATTACCAATTATGTCTATTCCCTCCCCCCTACACCTCTCTTTGGTTACATGGAATTTCCTATGTGAAATACTATGACCACATGACCAATGAAAGCATAAAAGGTTGATGAGGGATTTAACTTTTTTTTTTTTTACTTTCTTTCTCTTCTTTTATGTCACACTCTCAAAACAGAAGGGAGGGAAAAATGGGGGGTAAAAATCAAAAAATATTACATGTGCTACAGGGTTACAGACACACTGTACTCTAATCTAAAATTGAAGGTTCCAAGTATTACCAACTTTCATTTTAGACAGAGCTTACTTTTAATGATTTATTACAAAGGTTTGTTTTCAGTCTTGAGGAATCTCTAAGGAATAAGCAAGCCACAAGCAGGAAGTGCAACATCACATGACCTTCTATTCTGCTATAAAATATCTTAAGCAACAGCCATAACTTCTTTTATCATCAGGTGGATAAGCGAAAACATGCTGGTGGGCAAATAATAAGTCTGGCAGGTCTTCCATTTTAAATCTTATGGTGAATCTCTTTCCACCACCCATATTTCCTTGGATATATAAATTATAGATATATAGAATATAAACATCATTCTGCTCCTAGTTCCTGTGTACTTATAGAACACTTTGTCTCCATATCAACCCCTTAACGATGGATGACGTGACATTCAAGTCATGGCTTGGCTTGTCTTCCCACCGGTGACATGAATGCCAAGTCATGGCTTTGTCTGGCTGTCTCTCCAGGTGATCAGGCACGCAGCAACTGGCCGCCACCTCAACGTGCGAATAGCCTGTGCATTTTTAAATAAATACCCCAGCGAAATGTCCAGGCAGAGCCAAAACCACACCATTGTTAACTGGCTAAGTTTTTGTTTTTGTCTTTTCCCTATATCTCATAAAGTCTTAACAATCTCTTGTTTTAGTATCATATCACGGAGAGAGAAAAAAATCTATTACATGAGTACATATTGCAATGTGATTTTTATCATTAGTAAGTTTCTTGATTGCTTCTTGTCTCCTAAATGGTGTCTGCTTTTAGATAATGGTAATAAACAAAATACATATAAATCAAAATAAAAAAGGGAAAATCTAAATAAATATTAAAACTGAAAATTCAACTCCTTTTATATCACATACCATCTCTAGAGCAATGATAATGCCAGTAATACATATCTGCCCACCAAATACCTTCATCATATCACACTTCCTTTTCAACTTACTATCTCTAACTTCTGTTAACAATGCAACAAACACCATAGCAGCAACAGATAATTGTTTTAAACACATTCTTCCCATGAAAGGAAATATCTCACTCTCTTTTAGTCAGTCCACACTACTGTAAAAGCACTCGCTTAAAACCAAAATCAAACATTAAAACTCTGACCTACATTCCTACGATTTCAAAGAAAGGAAAGAAATATATCCCAAACTAAAAAACAATATTTATCCTACAGTAGGGGACACAGGACTAGTTTGAAAAATCCGCAGATACAATCTAATAGAGCTACGATGGAGAAGGACCGAAGACGGCCAGCAACTAGGACCCACCTGTGAGACATTGGAATTAGACCTTCGGTGTGCCTGACTTGTATTTACATGCACGATGAAGTTCTCTGCCAGTTCTTCCACTGCGTCCTCAAACTCATTCTCCTCCTCATCCTCACTGTGGCTGTGACCTGCGGACAGAATGACCAGGTTAAAGGAAGCGAAGGTGGCAGCTACAGCTCATGTCTTAGCCATAGAAGCATACTGAAGAGATAATACTGCATGTGTCAGAGTGAAATACTATATACAAGAAGAGAGACAGAACAAAAAGAGAAAACCACAGAATAATCATAAGAAGCTGATAAGCTCTTCCAAGCATTGAAATAACTAGGAAAATTATAATAATAAGTTTTATATAATATGATGAAATATAATGCAATGTTCCTGATATGTAAAAAAAATTACCACCTACATTTTCTATTCTTTCACTATCACATATTAATGAGAAAAAAAGAAAAGAAAAGACAATTGAGACAACAGCAGCTAATGGAACTGCACTCGTCTCACTTCTTGCTTCTAATAAATCAGTGTGCTTATACTATCAAGTCTTTATTACTTCAAGACGACAGCTGTGCATAAGTCACTGCCCTCATAACCTTTTAATACATAATCTAAAACAAAATAATTCAAGTTGTTAGTTCCACAATAAGAGGCATCTCAACAGAAGCACTTGTTCATTACATAGAGAATAAAACTGACACCGATTTTCTTTCACACAACAAAGCACTTTTATACATGTTTGGAGATTGTAAAACCACTTTAGATGCGTCACTATTTTGCTATCTTAGCTAGAAATACCAACCATCTACTCTATATTCTCAATTATGAATTCCAAGAATTGTCTGTAATCTTACAATGATACCCATGTAAATACACATCTTAAGTGCAATACCTTTCTTTCTTATCCACACAGCAATCAACTGTTTGACACGTTATCTCAGATCTACAACACAACATTACTTCCCCCTAAAACACCCGACTGACGTGATCTAACCTGCACAAAAGTAATCAGTAATCAGGGATCCGTCCCTTTTAATTCTCTCGGATCAACACCAAAGACGCAAAATAAGCCTACATGATGTCATCTGTCATGGCACTCTTATTTAAACAAACCTAAGTGAATAAATCCAGTACAAAATGAATCATGAAGAGAGATTATTATGAGAAATGTAGAAAAGATGTATAGACGAGCAAGAGATGTAGTAGACACATTTCCTTTAGAGATTCATCAGAATTACATGTCATTCTAATGAGGTTTTAACCACAATCATATCTCTTGCTTTGTAAAGTTATTCAATCTCACTGATACCTCTTCTACATAGAAAATGCTGATTCATTTACTGCAAGTGGCTACCTTTTTTATCTAAATAGAGCAACAGAACTTTTATGAAACGTATGTAATAACTACTACACCTACAGCATAAACACCCATAGATATTACACAACAGTTCTGGAACCAGATATGATTCATTTGCATCAATTCTTGTAAACCAGTGATGCAAATGATATGAATTTGAATCCCTATGAATAACTCTGAATATGTTTCAATTCCTTGCTCATCTTACAACTCTACCGTCTGAACCAATATCATCCTTAAATATCATAGTAATCAATCTCAAAAGGTTTAGTCAGAATCCATTTTCTTCAAAAGCACTGATATAATTTAAGTGGCTGTAAAAAGAACTGGTACAATATATGCAACCAACTCCAACAATCTTATCAAATATAGAAGTGAACCAATGTGCACATTCATAAAGATAAAGTTTTCTAAATATTAATACAGGAAGAGGACTGGTTATTATTAAACAAGAAACAAAGAAAATCTAATCCATACCACCTCCACAAGAATCAAAGAAAATAACTAACAACAGTGACAATAAAACTGGTTATATCTGGGTCTCCCATTCTTGGTACCTTGCCAACATCAAAACCTGTTCCTCAAGATATATATATATACATAAACTTCCTCATTGGTCTGCATGTATGTAAATGTAGTTCTTCATGGCATGCATGGCAAGCATTTTGAGAGATGACTTACATTTGTAGCTAAACAGTTAAACAGAGAAATTAATTCACTGACTGATCGCTAGTGTTAATTTTTATATCGTTTATCAAAGTTGGGTTCAGTAGCTCTTCATCTTACTCTTAATGTACACTGGACTTGATTTCCTATGAAACTTTGAAATATATCATAATTAATGATAATATCATAACTTTACTTCTGTCCAGGTACTGTCAATCAATGTAAAACCTTTTGAAATATCTATCTACAACATATCTATTAAAAAACATGAATCAGGAAATTCTACCACTTTCCGACTAATAAAAACTTCCTTGATTGAAGACAACCAAGTACATGCAACCCTTCTCAGGAATGCCCATACAGCACAAAAGAAACTATGAATGTAAAACAATGTAAAACTAGATCAATGACTAACCAAAGGTGTCAATCCCATTTCTAATGATGCCTATAAAGCCTATACTTTTCACAGTTCATCTATTAAAGTGACTCGAACATAACTATTTAATTTCCACTTACTAAGCTAGCTATGGGAACTAATGACTGTATGTCTGTCGGATCTTGCCCATGCCAGCTTTGACAACCTTTACCTTGCAGAGATGGAATAACAGAATGCAAACGCTACGGAACAGACACGTCTCACTAGCATCAACCAATACACCGCACAACCATAAGTGGAAGAAAGTAGTTCCAAGTGGTTAGTGTTAGTATGGATGAGTAAAAATCCTCTACATCTACGCCTCTCATCCCTAACCCACCTGAAAGTACTTCCTTCACCTGTTCAGGGTTTGGATCTGGAGGTCGGTATTCAGCTACCGGTGCCGAGCTGGGTACGGGACCTTGCAGCCCTACAGAGACACCTAATATGTATGCAAGGCCCCAAAATGCTTACAGAGGTAAAAGCATTAGCAAAAAGCAAAAATTATTCAACTGAATAACCCCTTTCAAACAAAAGGATGGATATATTTTCCCTGATTAGATTAAATAACACATGTATATGCACTAGAGACTATGAGGGCAGACACTAATCCAATTTGCCTACGCAAAGCCTGATGTTATCTCATATTCATCGTTTAGGAATCTATTAGTTTTCTTTTATCACACTAGTCTTGATACACAACTTAATATTACAGTACCTATTAATCCTACCAGTGAAATCAAAATACAGTGAGCATACAATACAATACAGCTATAGGCATTATAAACTGTTTCAAGCTGCAAAACATACATCTGATACAACATAAACACATGCTAACCCCCCCTTCCCAATTTTTTCCCTCTATTTTTTTTTAATTGGTTACTCTTAAATCCTACCAAGAAGTGTTGTGCATGCAACAAGACCGTGAATCACTGACATAGAAATAAAAGAATAACAACGACAACAGTACGCTATAATCTCTTTCTTCTTTTCTCCAAGACCCTGAGATCACCGGCAAAACTCTCCTCCTCCTTCCCTCCCTTTCCTCCCTTATACTGACCTGGTGGCATGGCCTGATTCATCTGTTCCTTGGCCTCCTGCTCAAGATGCGAATGCTGGCGGGCTAACTGCTCCACCATATCTTCCAGCCTCAGTCGTTGGTCGCGCTCATGCTGCAGGAGACGCTGCCATTTGCGCCCGGCGGTGCCACTCACATCCACGTAGTCGTTGCAAGCCTGAAAGGGTTGGGGTACGTCAGTCGTGTCTTTTCATAATCGTTTTGCTTTCGTGAGAGATCTATTATGTGAATAACTCTCGGGTCTGGTAATACTCCTTCCATTTAAGAACAGCATTTCATTATGTATTTTATCAATTCTGCTTCAAAGGTCAAATTGAGAGAAAATGGTAAAGAATTCCTAAAACAAATTACAATATTCCTATCAACCTTCCACTGTATTAGACACCCTATTTCCTCGTTACATGTTCATCATTATATAAAATCAATCACCAAATTCACTGATCATTCTGTATTTCTAAACCTACTTTAACTTAACATATCAATATGCTAGTATCAAATATCATTAAATCAATCATCCAGATCAACCAAAGTGGTGCTTCACCCAATACATCAAATTCCAAATAAAAACACTGAAACAACCCAAAATTGCTTCATCATATCAGGTAATCACAAAGCCAAAAAATCACCAATCTCATAAAACAAATAATTCCTCTTATTAGCCCACAATTATCACAAATATACACCTACAACACCTAATACACCCACACATCAACATTTCCCACTTCCTGAGAGAGGAAATAGAGAGGAAATAATACACCTGGTGCAAAGATGAAACATAATTTCTCCTTTTCCTCTTACAGCAAGTATTTAAGAGGATCAAGTACCTCTCCCCTTCATACAACAAGGGGCTTTAAAGTACTCCCAATTCACAGTGGAGTACTTCCATATCTTATATTTCAATAAGCCAGGGAAGCATTTAATACGCATAGCAGATTGTTGCTTCCTGCATTAACTACACCTCAAGTTTTATTAAAATCCCACATGGTTTCCCTCCATAAAGCAAAATTTTGCCATGTGACAAGTTTTTTTTTTTATTCCTTCCTCAGCTCACTCAAACATGGAGCTAAATGTTCTCTACCTCTAATAATATAATATGTTTAATCTGATCTACCCACTGAATAACAAGTTAAAAACATAATTACTGGCCTTTGACAGGCTAAAAATCAACGTCTAAAAACTTCGTTCTTTGAGGGAACACGAAAAACTTCACTGGCCTTAAATAAGCATCATTTCTCTCCTTTCAGTCACCTAAAACGCCAACCAGGCTGTTGAAGCACACAAAGAAATATACCAATAAGACAATTCAATGCACGTAAATCAACAAGGATAATAATACAAGACAAGACATCCAACTGATCATCAAAGATGGCATCCCGAAGTGGCGACCCCAAGCAACTCTCTCGTTCATTTCCTCTCTCCTTCCCCACCACGTTCGTTATATTTCGATGGTTACCCTCGTGATTTACGTCCAAGAAATTATTGGGACACATTTTGTTTGCATTTCTACAGACAGATGTCTTAATAGGATTAAAATTATATTAAAAAATAATTCGGTTGTTCGGTTGCGTATCGTTCTTAAATATATCGCCGAATTAATAATATGAATATATATCGCAACCACCCACAGATAACAGACACGTTAATCACGAGCCAGGAATGCACACTGCCATACAATTGCTATACTATAGACCAGTGGTTCCTAAACTATCTTAATTGGTGTTCATATTTTGCTTCCAGTAGATATCTTAGTACTGTTTCGGAAGACAAAGATTTTTTTATTGTACTACAACGAATGAAACAAACAATACAGATACGAGACATTATTTTACAAAGTAAATAAACATTTCATTCAAAGAGAGCGAAAAAGTTTTAAAAAATGGGCAAATTGGCTAAATGTACTTGCAGTTCCAAAAACTAAGTAATTTGAAAACATGGCATGTAACATTCGAAAATATTCACAAGACTGAAACGAACATATAACAAATATAGTAAACCAATGGTTCCATGATATGCAGTTTCAGAAACCAGATATAAAAATATAAAGACATGGCACGTACATGCCATTTCGAGTTCTCATAGTAACTAAATGTAAAGACACTTAACCCAGTAAAGAAATCAAGGCAAGACATCCACAGTTCCACAAACTGCCTAACTGAGGCATTGCCTTATCGAGTTCTCATAATACTGAAATGTCGACACTTACACCAGTAAAAAAGACTGAAGAGAAGAGACAAAACTTTATAAACTTATGAAATATGATAACATGGCACGTAAATAATAATTCAAAGTCATCGTTTTCAAATTAAACAACGATTTCTGAGCAGGTGACTTCACGCCCCACTTGTATCCTCCTAACGCCCCTAAGTTTGGGAACCACAGTTAATTAAGAACAGATCAGATGAAACAGACTATAGTTGAGTTCACCCCCCCCCCCCGAGGACCCACAATAAACGTGGTGATTGTAACAGGTCGCCCAAAATAGAAGAAGGCCCAATATAGAAGAAAAGGCCCAATATAGTTGATGGTTATGATCCTCCTCCCCCCCCCCCATGGAAATGCATGGGGCTCAAACAAACTAAGAAACGACAGGACAGATTCGAGTGAGTTTTTTTGGGCCCTCCACCCTATTGCCCTGAACTGGCCCCTAGAGACATTAACTTCTTCACAAAACCGCAGGGCCTTGGGGGGGGGGGAGAGAGAGAGAGAGAGAGAGAGAGAGAGAGAGAGAGAGAGAGAGAGAGAGAGAGAGAGAGAGAGAAGAGAGAGAGAGAGAGAGAGAGAGAGAGAAAAAAAAAAAAAAAAAAAAAAAAAAAAACACCAAGAAAATTCGTAGTTTCTGTGCACTGTTGGCAAAAATAAAAGAGAGAGGAGAGGGGAGGGCAGAGGGGATAAAGAGAGAAAAGAAATAAGGAAAAAGAAGAACAAAGAAGAAAGAAAAAAAAAGAATATAATCAGAAAATGCCAACAAGCCTTTTGACTACGGAGATTAAAAAGAAAAATCGTGAATTGATGCGCTGGCTTGGAATTAATAAATCGATGGACTCTTGACTAATACGTGATTTTCTGCGATAGAGAAAAGATAAAAGATTACGTCTCACGATAGGATGAACAAGGACAATCGTACTAGAATGGACTCGCTCTGTGTGTGTGTGTGTGTGTGTGTGTGTGTGTGTGTGTGTGTGTGTGTGTGTGTGTGTGTGTGTGTGTGTGTGTGTGTGTGTGTGTGTGTGTGTCTGTCTGTGTGTATATCTGTGTGTGTGCGTGTGGGTGTGTGTGTACGCGTGTTCATAATACATGTGCGTCAAATTGTGTGAATGTGAATATATTTGAGTCCTGCATGCGTATGTGCGTATCGTTCAAACAGCATCTAACGCTTGAAAGAGCAGCGAGCGTCTCTCTGTGGGAAGAGAGACGCCAGTGGGCGTACGGGGTCACAGGGTCGTAGCAACACGAGTGGCGTGTGGATGGAGATGGTATGGGCGGGCGGAGGGAGTGGGGGGGAGGGGAGGGAGGAGAGGAGTGACCGGGTGGCTAGCAACAAAGGCCTGGTAACAGTGACGACGACCTTTATCAACTTACGCACGCACACCCACACCTACACCCACACACAAACACCCACACCCACGAAACCCAAACCACCAGCAATGCCGCCCTAGCCGCCCCCCTGAGCTATGCACGGGCGGGGACTCCGGGCTGGCTGGCTAGCTGGCAGACGGCAGATGGAGGGAGAAACACTCAAGAATAGGACGCATCTCCATCCTTTGCATCCTCAGAACCGGTTCCCACGCTGCGTCTCGACCATTACCTGCGCCCACGCCCACGCTCACCCCCCCCCCCTCTCTCCAACTATCCCCATCGAATACATATCCCCGCATTCCCCCATTTCCCTCTCCTCCTTCCCTATCCTCCCTCCCCTCTTTCGCCCCTTTCCA
>BOPN01000192.1:265000-277500 GCA_017312705.2 Penaeus japonicus
AAGGAAGAATGGGTGGATGGATAGATGGATGGGGGGATGAATGGAGACATGGATGGATGGATGGATAGATGCATGGATGGATGGAGATGTGGATGGAGACATAGATGGATGGATGGATGGAGAGATGAATGGAGACATGGATCGATGGATGGATGGAAGGATGGAAGGATGAATGGATGGATGGATAGATGGATGGATGGGGATATGAATGGAGACATGGATGGATAGATAGATGGATGGGTGGATGGATGAATGGGTGGATGGACGAAAGGATGGATAGATGGATATGAAAGAGGAAAAACAGGAAACTTTCTTGATCCAGTACTGAAAAAAAGGAGAACAGAGGTGATCAAGGAAGGAAGAGCCGAAACAAGGAAGAAGGGACGAAATGAAGGAAAAAAAGCAGAAGAAGGATGGAAGCAAAGAAAATAATCAACAAAAACAACAAAACTCTGCAACGTGCAACCCTTCCTCCTTGCTCCATTGTACAAGAGGAGAGAACTCTATAGGGGAAAATGAGGAAGGGAGAGAGAGAAATACAATAAAAAAGGTTACAAAAAAAAAAAAAAAAAAAGTAATACTGCATGACCTTGCCGCATTCACTCCTGCGCCCGTGCTCCAAGACAACAAAAAAATGATAGAGGGAGGAGGAGGAGGAGGAAAAAAAAAAACGATAAAAAAAGGAAACAAGAAAGAACAAGAGAATAGATAGAGGAAGGGGAAAAAACAAAAGAGGGAAAATCAAGAAAGTCCATCCCTGCTTCAATGGTGCAAATCGAAAGGTACACATGACAAAGGAAAATGCAGAAATAAAGGAAGGAAGGAAGGAAGGAACGAGAGACGAGCACAATAAGGGAAAACAAAATACCATCGACCGTTTTTTCTACCATGTCGAGACAAATGACAAGGTCTATTCGAAATGTCGTTGTCCTGCCACGGGGTCCTACTTCCCATCCCCATCCCCATCCTTCCCTCCCCCTCCTCTATCCCTCCCCATCCCCATCCCCCTCCCCATCCCCATCCCCATCCTTTCCTCCCCCTCTCCTCTATCCCTCCCTCTCCTACTCTCCCAGTCCACAGCGCCGCCAAGCCATGACAGCGGCTGGTGTTGGCTGGCAAGTTGCAAACCTTGCCTTGCAGCTTCCAAAACGACTCCACACAAATGAATACATACATGCTACATACATACACACATACATACATACATAACCCTTTTCCAAATGCCTCTACCAATACATCTCAGACTTTCCCTAAGGACCATTCAAGAATAGAGAGATAAAAAGAAAAGTGACAAAAGAGACGAGAAAATAAGAGAGAGAGAGAGAGAGAGAGAGAGAGAGAGAGAGAGAGAGAGAGAGAGAGAGAGAGAGAGAGAGAGAGAGAGAGAGAGAGAGAGAGAGAGAAAGCAAAATGAATAAACAGCACATTTTCGTCTTCCCCGGGAATTTCAATTCGTCCTCCCACAAAGGCGGAAAATGTGAAGCTTTTTACAGACGGAACACTTTCAAAGAAAGAGAGAAAGGGAGAAAGAGAAAGAGAAAGAGAGAGAGAGAAAGCAAAAAGGAATAAACAGCACATTTCCGTCTTCCCCGGGAATTTCAATTCGTCCTCCCACAAAGGCGGAACAAGTGGAGCTTTTTGCAGACGGAACACTTTCAAGGAAATTGTTAAGACGGAGGCCGAGGAAAGGAAGAGAAAATAGTTGGCATTGCAACGGAAGGTTCCTTGAGCTAACGAAGAAGCCCGCCGCGTTTTCAAATTAAATGGTTTTGAACAAATTAAGTGGTAATTAAAAGAATATGTTCCTCGGCTCATTCGACATCACGTTTTTCCCATTGCAGAGTTTGTGTTTGCTCGCCCCGGCGGAGAGATCTGTCGGGGAGCGGAAAGGATGTTGCGTGCGTGTGGCTGCGACCCGTCCGTATTGCAAATATCGACCTTACCTCCATTTACCTGAATGTTGCAAGGAAAAAAAGAGAGACAGAGTCAATGCATCCGGCACAATCCACGTTTTCTGCACGCTACGAGTCCCGTCACACGTTACGTAAGAGCGTCGCGTTTTCGCTGGAGAAAGGCCTAGTGTGACGCCTGGGAGGTCAGGTTACTCCTCTGCTTCTTTTCGAGTCGCTCTCTCTCTCTTTCTTTCTTTCTATGTTTCTGTTTCTCTCTGTTTCTCTCTCTCTCTCTATCTTTCTTTCTCTCTCTCTATCTATCTTTCCCTTTCGTCCTTCTCTCTTTCTCTCATTATATCTCGCCTTTCTCTCTCTATCCCTCGTCTCTACCCCTCCATTTGATTATCTGTCCACCAGTCTGTCTCTCTCTCCCTCTTCTTCCTTCCTTCCTTTCTTTCTTTCCTTCCCTCTCTCCCAATCTCTGATCATTACCGCATCTGCTAATTAATCCGACGACCGCCAATCACCGAACGCCCCTCCCAGCTCATCACCGCGACCTCTTCCCTTCCTTTCGCTATCACAACGACCTAACTAAAACAATTCCTCTTTATTCCTCTTCCTCTATCCATCCTCCTCCACCTCCCTCCACCTTCCCCTCCTCGCCCTAACTTGAAAGGAACTCTTACCGCTCCCGCCCCCGCCCCTACCCCTACCCCCACCCCACCCCCTCGCCGAAGACCCCTCCACATACCGCACCAATCCTTCAGTATCGCCGTCACTCGTATCCACTTTCCCCTTTGTTGACCAACCCTTCACCTTCGCTAAACCCCTCTTTCCCCTCCCCTCCCCTCCCCTCCCCCCTTCCATCCCCTGCCCCCCCCCCCCACTCCTCTCCCCCTTCCATCCCCTCCTTACGCTGCAGGGAGGATTGGGGAGGGGGAGGGGAAGAGGGGGAGGGGAGGGGGCACGGCGCCCTAGACCTACGGACGTGGCTATGGGTACGCGGGGAGGGAGGGAGGGAGGGAAGTGGGAGGAGGGGGAGGGAGGGGGAGGCGTGAGTGAGAGAGGGCGAGAGGGCGTCACTGCATAGGGTGCGGTACTGCGGAACTGCGTCGAGAGGTGCTTGGGTGCTTGCGGAAGCTGCATCTCCGTCGGTGGAAGGGAGGGCGCCCTTTGTCGCAGGCCTCCACAATGGTGTATGTCTTTGAAGATAAGTGGACTGGGGTAGGGCAGGGGGGGGAGAGGAGGAGGGGAAGGACCGAGTGGGAGGAGTGGGAGGAAGGGGAGGAGGTTAAGGGGGGAAGAAGGCAAATGGTTCCATCGCCGATATCACACCCGGCCGAAAAAGGGGGGAGGGGGGAGGGGGCGGGCCTCATGCTGTGGGACGACCTCACAGGATCCTAGCTCCTCGTGTGACTGACCAAAAAGGTTGATTTAATTACTCTCTCTCTCTCTCTCTCTCTCTCTCTCTCTCTCTCTCTCTCTCTCTCTCTCTCTCTCTCTCTCTCTCTCTCTCTGAGTGAGTAAGCGAGCGAGCGAGCGTTTGCGTGTGAGTGTGTGAAGAGAAAGAGAAAGAGTAGGTGAGAGAGTGAGTGAGAGGCAGCGCAAACACCCATATAAAGGAGAGGGTCGAGAGGCACACATCCGGTCCCTCCTCTCCGTCCCTCAGTCGTCCCGTCCCCCTACTGCACACACAATCGATAAAACCCGATTGTAATCGATGTCGAGGCGATGCTCATCGACAGATACATCACTCACTCACACAAGAGAGAATGAATCATGAAGTCATGCACGCCACCCGGCCATGCACCCTGGTGAAAAGATAAGCAACACAATAGATCCACACAGGACGCACACGCGGGTCCTTATCACCTATTGATCCCAGCATCTACAGCGAAACCAACAAACACACACACATTAAGTGATATATATATATATATATATATATATATATATATATATATATATATATATAGATATATATATATATATATATATAAATATATATATATATATATATATATATATATATATATATATATATATATATATATATAGAGAGATAGATAGATAGAGAGAGAGAGAGCGAGAGAGAGAGAGAGAGAGAGAGAGAGAGAGAGAGAGAGAGAGAGAGAGAGAGAGAGAGAGAGAGAGAGAGAGAGAGAGAGAGAGAGAGAGAGAGAGAAAGAGAGAAAGAGAGAGAGAGAAAGAGAGAGAGAGAGAAAGAGAGAGAGAGAGAGAGAGAGAGAGAGAGAGAGAGAGAGAGAGAGAGAGAGAGAGAGGGGAGAGAGAGAGAGAGAGGGAGGGAGAGAGAGAGAGGGGGGGGGGTAGAACCGGACCTCCCCACACAATCATGCACTTACCTCTCACACGTCTCGGTCGTCCCAGCAACACAACACCTCTAGTGTCATGGCGACGCCTTTCTCTCTATCTTTCTCACTCTAACTCTAACTCTCACACTCACTCTATCTCCCTCAATAAACTTGTCAAAGCAAAGGTCACCCACTGTCTCTCTCTCTTTCTCTCTCTCTCTCTCTCTCTCTCTCTCTCTCTCTCTCTCTCTCTCTCTCTCTCTCTCTTTCTGTTTCTCTCTCTCTCTTTCTCTTTTCCCTTGCCACCCCACTCCCCTCACCTGGTCGTCCTAATCAAAGCCGCTCCATTACTCCGAACGTCCTCTTATCAATGCCACCCTCCCCCTCCCCCCCCCCTCCCCTCCTCTCCTCTCCTCCTCCTCCTCCTCCTCCCTTCCCTTCCAAAGGTATGTGCCATCGAAGCGCGTCGTCTTTCCTCCCAGTTGGCCTTCCTCTTTCCCCCGTTCGCTCCCCCTTCCGTGTCGTGTCGAGTCGAGTCGAGCCGGTCCCTGTTAGTTTACGTTGGCTCTTTACCTTCTTTTCTAACCCCTTCCTTGCTTTGATTGGTCTTCGTATTCGTATTCGTATTCGTATTCGTATTCGTATTCGTATTCGTATTCGTTATTCGCCTTCGACTTCGCCTCCTCCCTCTCCTTCCTTTCCCCCCTTCTCCGTTTCTTTTCTTTCTCCATTTTTTTTATTTTTCGCCCTCTTCTCATTCTCATCCTCCACTGTCTCTTCCTAATTCCTCCCTGTCCTCAACATCCTGCACACGGTCCTTGTCCCTTGGCTTCCCCCATCCCCCATCACCCCCTCCCCCTCCACCCCCCACCTCCGCCATTCCGACCTTTGTGCTATCCACACGTCATCATCTGCCAACTCTCACAATTATTCATCATTGCCCTTCACATACATGATGTTCCTGATCTCTTTTTCATTTTCTTCAATCTTCTTTCTTTTTTTTTCCTCTTTCTTCATTCTTTGTTTTCTCTCTCTGTATGCATCAAACTATCCCTCTCCCTTCTACACACATTATATATATATATATATATATATATATATATATATATATATATATATATATATACATACATACATACATATATGTATATAAATATATAAATACATATATACATATACACACACTCACATACATACAGTATATATATATATATATATATACATATATATATATATATATATAAAATGTTGTGTACATCGCACGGCAAGTCCGAAGTAAATGACCGCCAGCTCCACCTGGCGCACTGTGATCGATACCTCAACGGCGAATCGATCACGGTCATAGTGCCACCTTCACCTGGCGCCCCCCCGCCCCACCCCCACCCCTCTTCCATCCCCTCCTCTCCGTCCCCCGTGACCCGCTCGCTCAAAGCCATACGTTTTCCTGCCTTTTAATACAACATATTCCACGTGTCTCCCCCCCCTACCCCACCCCACTCCTCCACCCCACCCCACTCCTCCACTCCCTCTCCCACCCAGTCACTCCCACTCCCACTCCCACTCCTACTCCCACCCCCGTTCCCCGAACCCTCAATCCATCTTCCCTCCGTTGTTGGCCCTTTTTTCCCCATCTCCTTCGCTTCACTTCTTTCATGTTTCGAATCCGCTGCTTTCCTGCTTCGAATCCCTTGCTTTCCTGTTTCGAATCCTCACACCACTGGTTCCGAATCCCCCAGCTTTCCTGCTTCGAATCCTCACACCACTGGTTCCGAATCCCCCAGCTTTCCTGCTTCGAATCCTCCGCTTCACCGGTTTCGAATCCCCTGCTTTCCTGCTTCGAATCCCTTGCTTTCCTGCTTCGAATCCTCACACCACCGGTTTCGAATCCCCAGCTTTCCTGCTTCGAATCCCTTGCTTTCCTGTTTCGAATCCTCCGCTTCACCGGTTTCGAATCCCCAGCTTTCCTGCTTCGAATCCTCCGCTTCACCGGTTTCGAATCCCCAGCTTTCCTGCTTCGAATCCTCCGCTTTCCTGCTTCGAATCCCTTGCTTTCCTGTTTCGAATCCTCACACCACCGGTTTCGAATCCCCTGCTTTCCTGCTTCGAATCCTCACACCACTGGTTCCGAATCCCCCAGCTTTCCTGCTTCGAATCCTCCGCTTCACCGGTTTCGAATCCCCAGCTTTCCTGCTTCGAATCCTCCGCTTTCCTGCTTCGAATCCCTTGCTTTCCTGTTTCGAATCCTCACACCACCGGTTTCGAATCCCCTGCTTTCCTGCTTCGAATCCTCACACCACTGGTTCCGAATCCCCCAGCTTTCCTGCTTCGAATCCTCCGCTTCACCGGTTTCGAATCCCCAGCTTTCCTGCTTCGAATCCTCCGCTTTCCTGCTTCGAATCCCTTGCTTTCCTGTTTCGAATCCTAACACCACCGGTTTCGAATCCTCCGCTTTCGTCCATTTCGTTCCCGTATCTTTTTTTAGGCGAAACGTTCATCAAGTTTTAATCCTTCGAAATGTCCATCAAGCGCCCTGTATTTAGTTAGAAGCTATTACCAGTCATTATACACTTGATTACGTTCATTACTCATATGAACTTCCGCGTTCCTCTTTCATAAGCCGATTCCAGTAAGCGACGTTCACGAAGCTTATCTTTTAAATACATTAAAGAAACATAAGCAAACGAATAAATAGATCAATAAATAAATAAATAGAGCAAAAAAACAAAACAAATATCAATTACAAAACTAAAGAACATCCTTCGATTTTATCTCCATCACTGTTCTCTCTCTCTCTCTCTCTCTCTCATTCTCTCTCTCTCTCTCTCTCTCTCTCTCTCTCTCTCTCTCTCTCTCTCTCTCTGTCTCTCTCTCTCTCTCTCTGTTGAACTTCTCTCTTCTCTCTTGTCCCTTGTTTGTCTCTTGTCTCTTCCCTCTTCTCTCTCGACTTTCACTTACGCATCACTTAGTCTGTCTATACCCCCACCCACCCTTCCCTTTACCCTCTCCCGCCCTGTTTCTCTCCCACCAAGATTTATTACCCTCACTGACCTTACGCAAGGGGGAGAAGACGACTCGCCCCACTCTCTCTACTCTATTCCTTGCTCACTCCCTACTGAATCAGCTGATGCGTAAAGTGTCAATGACAGATGAAAGGGAACGCACTGGGGAAGTGAGAGGGGGGATATGTCTATATATATATGTATGTATGTATTCATGTATGTATGTATGTATGTATGTATGTATGTATATGTAAGTGTGTGTGTATGTATGTATGTATATATAAATATATATATATACATATATATATATATCATATATATATGAGAGAGAGAGAGAGAGAGAGAGAGAGAGAGAGAGAGAGAGAGAGAGGGAGGGAGAGAGAGAGGGAGAAAGAGAGAGAGAGGTAGTGAGAGGGAGAATATCAAGGAAATGAGGAGGACGGGCGGTAACTAATCGAGAGATCAGATGGGAGAATTAGAGGGTACGAGAAAGGGGAGAAGAGGGGAGAAAGCAGAGGCATAAAAGGGGGGGAGGGAGGAGGGGACGGGGAAGAGGATACACTACCTATACCTTAAGCACAGGTGGTGGGGTGTGCCACGAATATCGTCGAAAGAGCATGTGTAAGCGAGAGGGAGGGTGAAGGAGAGAGAGAGAGTGACAAAGAGAGAGAGAGAGAGAGAGAGAGAGAGAGAGAGAGAGAGAGAGAGAGAGAGAGAGAGAGTAAGAGCGAGTGAGAGCGAGAGTGAGAGAGAGCGTGAGAATATATATGTGTGTGTGTAAACGCATGTGTAAGTCAGTAGCGTAGCACGTCTGACAAACGCGGTATCACGTGATCGCTCTCGGTACGGGGAGAAGGGAAAGGAAGGGGGGGGGGGGGAAAGGAAGGTCGAGGAAAGGAGGAGGGGAAACAAATGGGGTAGCACTAATTTCCCACAATTTCCACAAACCTAATTGTTACCTAAAGAAAGGAAAACAAATCAAACATATTACCCGGACATGAAAAATACAAGAAAATCAAAACAAGTACACACATCCACCTTCAAACAAGAAACAACAAGATGCAACACCGCAATTCCCGCGGCCGGATGAGTCATAGGGGGGGGGGGGGGAGTTGAGGAGGGGGTTTGGGCTACCTGCCAATACCCTTCTCCCTCCCTCCCTCCCTCCCTCCCTCCCTCATGGTTTTCCCCCTTCCTCCCTCCCTTCTCCCTCTTCCTCCCTCCCCCATCCCCCTTCTTTCCTCCCTCCCTCATACCTCTCCCACTTCCTCCTTCCCTCCCTTCCTCCCTTCCTCCCTCCTTCCTCCATTCCCTCATACCTCTCCCACTTCCTCCTTCCCCCCCTTCCTCCCTCCTCCCTCCCTTCCCTCATACCTCTCCCACTTTCTCCCTTCCTCTGCTCTTCCCCTATCCTCCCTTTTCCTCTCCTCGTCCTTCTTACTCTAATTAATGAGTCTGGCGTCGACACCAGTGCCATATCCGGTCGAGCTGTGTGCCATGTCCTCGAGGGGTTGGAAGAAGAAGAAGAAGAAGGAGAAGAAGAAGAAGAAGAAGAAGAAGAAGAAGGAGTGGAGAAGGGTAAGAGGAAAGAAAGGAAGAGGAAGGAAAGAGAGGAGAAAGGCGAGAAAGAGAGAAAGGGTGGGGGGGGGGAAGGGATGGAAGTGGAGGAAGGAGGGAGGTTAACACAAGTGACACGAGGGTTCGCTAAGGGGAGAAAGGGAGGGGGAGAGAAGAGGGAGAATGCAGAGGGATGGAAGGGGGGGGGAGAGATTACGGCGTTAGGTAAGAAAAGAAGAGAAGAGGAGTGGAGTGGAGGGGGGGAGGGGAAGGTGAGACTCCAAACAGGAGATCTGAGAGAGGCAGAGGAAAGCAGCGAGAGGGAGGGAGGGAGGGAGGGAGGGAAGGGAGTAGGCGGATGGGGGCAGACAGAGGCAGGTAGGGGGGAGGGGGGAGGTGAGGAGCGTAAGCCGAGTGGAATCTTATCAGCTGTGATTCACCACCCGCGCTCTGGGTCTATCGCCCTCGCGCGGCACTCTGCCACTCGTACCTGCGACCCCGTCAAGGTGTGCGGCACGCGCCCTCACTCTCGCAACACACACACAAAACACAACAATCATACTAATAGACTGGAGTCGCTTGTGTCCGAGGAGCCAAGGGCGTCCCTCCCGTCATGTCCCTCCCGTCATGTCCCTCCCGTCATGCCCCTCCCGTCATGTCACGGGTGTAGACCGTACGTACATCTGTGCGGGGGAGAACTACACCTGACGGCCACGTCACGGGGTGCGCGAAGGTAACAAAGGCATCTCGGGCGATCAGCTGGGTGATCAGCTGGGCGATCAGCTGTTTCGCAGGTGTAGCAGCACCGATTGCCCAATGAAACGTCGCTGGGTTAGTATATATATATATATATATATATATATATATATATATATATATATATATATATATATATATATATATATTAGCTTCAAAGAACGGGATTTGCGTAATGTCACGCTAAACTATAGAACGGCGATCATAATTTCCGCTGTATCGTCACACGCATTCCGCAATTTAAGTAACACAGAGTCGTGCATACTTCGATCGTGCCTCACGCGGGGATGGCGTCATCACGAGAGAACGATCACACGAAGCCCCAGCGTCGCTCTTAACGACATTATTTACGTCGGGCGTGACGTCATCCCCCCTACAATTCCTGGCCATTACCGCTACAAGGAAGCGCGACTGCCGTATCTTCTCACTCATCTCATCTCTTCTCTTCTCTCTCTCTCTCTCTCTCTCTCTCTCTCTCTCTCTCTCTCTCTCTCTCTCTCTCTCTCTCTCTCTCTCTCCACACACAACAGTAGACGCGCTTGGCTTCACTTACGGAGTAAGCCTAACGAATTTTCAACCGAGCCAGCTACTCAATAAATATCTACTCAACAAATAAAGAAGTTCGATGCATAAAACAACCCCCCCCAAAAAAAAACTTCCAACAAGCCAAAGATAACCCTAACAAACTTTGAAAAAAAAAAATATATATATATAAAAGCAATTGCCAAGAAAACAATAAAATAAATAAACATACACATGACATGAACCACTCGACCAAACCAACAATAGAAGATAACCGACGAAAACCCGAGTGCCACTGTTGCCACCCTTCCCCTTATTCGTACCCTCCCCTTGGCCCTGGCACTGACAATACCAGTCACTCAAGCTCCATGATCCCATCACAGCGGAACGATGACTCAGCGATATCGGCGCTTCCTATTAATGCCACTTCAACAACTCACCAATTAACTCGCGCGCCTGCAAAACGCACGCCATCAACACAAGCTTACCTGAAAAGAGAAAGAAAAAAAAAACATTAATTGAAGAAAAAAAACATTAATTGAAGAAAAATCATTAATTGGCGAACGATGGATAAGGAAACATTTCAATACATTGGTTGCTGTAAATAATAAACGCGTATGAGGCAGTTTACATCACATGAATGCACTTCAGCAAAGATAATCCATTTTTTTTATTTTTTCTTTTATAAATCACAATCATGTTCAGACAATCGCAAGAACAAATGAACAATCCACAAGAGCCGCTCGTCTCGGAAACAATTTTCTCGGAGGCGTAAAACAAACGCTCTCATCTACAACGTCTCACTTCACGTCCTAACAGCTGTGAGGGGATGGGAGGAGGAAGGGGGGGGGGGAGGAGGAGTAGGGAGGAGGGGGAGGGGGGAGGAGGAAGGAGGAGGAGGAAGGGGAGGGGTGGGGGAAGAGGAGGAGTAGGGAGGAGGGGTGGGGGGTGGGGGAAGAGGAGGGGTAAGGGGAAGGAAGGAGAGAAGGAGAGGAAGGAGAGGGGAAGGGGGATGGGGGACGGGAGAAGAAAGGGAAGAGGGAGGAAGAGGGAAGGTAAAAGAGAGGAAAGAGGAAAGGGGAAAAGGCGGAGATGGGAAGGGCGGAGGAAGGAGAGAAGAAGTGGAAGAAAGGAGAGCGAACGGGAGGCGAGAGGGCATGTGCATAAGACCCCTCCTCCCCTCCTCCCTTCCCCCTCCTCCTCCTCCTCTAACCGCCTCTTCAAAGCCATACAAAAGCTCTACGCGACACAAATTTACCCTACAGCTAATCAGGTTAGGAGGCGGTGGAGAGAACAGCTCAGAAAGACGGAGCATACAGGTTAAAACGGAATACAAAAAAAAAGTCATTAATGAAGAAAATATCCCAGAAAGACCTAGAAAAATATCTAAAAAAAAAAGAAAATTAAACAAATATAAATAAATAAATGACCTCGCCCTTTCGCGAATCAGCATCCGCTTCCGCGAGAGAGGGAGATGAAAAGGGGATAAGCAGGAGAGGAGAGAAGAGAGGACACGAAGAGCAGAACGAAAGAAGGAAGGAAAGAGAGAGAAAAAAAAGATAAGAGGGGAAGGACAAAGATAAAGAAACCTGGAACCATTGCAACAAGCAAGCAAGCAAGAAAGACAAATGAAAATACTAACACAGAACACAGGTCACACACGTTGTTGCATAAGTTGCTACGCACACGGAAGCAACAACAACAGCCTGCCCAAATCTCATTCAATCTCAATCCATTTTTCTTTTTTTCTTTCTTTCTTTCATAACTCATAACAGACAATTTCCCAAGAAGTTAACACAAACTCCGAAATTCACTGCCGCTAACTATTCCCTTAACTCCCCCCCCCCGGAAGACTACCACAACAAAGAAAATAAAAGAGAGTAAAAGAGAGAGAGAGATAGAAAGAGAGATATAAGGCTTTGAATGAGGCTTTAAATTTAAACCTCTCTTGCAACGGGCTCTAATTAAGGCCGCCTTGTGGATGACCATGACCGGCAGATGGCCAAAGGGTTGAGGAGGACCCATCGAAACTTCTCCTTCTCGCGTTTCTTCTGCGGAGGGAGCAAATTGATACACTTTACACGCCCCATGAACGCGGTGGTGGTGGTGGCTTGTAGTTCCCCCCTCTTTGTATCTCCGGTCTGTCTGTCTCTATCCTCCCCTCCCTTTTCTATCTTTTCCCTTATTCTCATTGTCATTCTCTCTCTCTCTCTCTCTCTCTCTCTCTCTCTCTCTCTCTCTCTCTCTCTCTCTCTCTCTCTCTCTCTCTCTCTCTCTCTCTCTCTCCTTTTCCTTCTCCCTTTCCTTCTCCCTCTCCTTCTCCCTCTCCCTCTCCTTCTGATTCTGATTCTGCTTCTGATTCTGCTTCTCCTTCACCCTCACCTTCTCCCTCTATCTCAACCTCTCCCTCTCTCCCCTAACCATATTTATATAATACCAGGAAGTTGGTGAGTTAGCAATAT
>BOPN01000192.1:298277-313277 GCA_017312705.2 Penaeus japonicus
GCAAGTTATCGAAGTCTCTGAACGGAACACGGTACGGTACGCAAGTTATCGCAGTCTCTGGACGGAACACGGTACAGTACGCAAGTTATCGCAGTCTCTGGACGGAACACGGTACGGTACGCAAGTTATCGCAGTCTCTGGACGGAACACGGTACGGTACGCAAGTTATCGCAGTCTCTGGACGGAACACGGTACGGTGCGCAAGTTATCGCAGTCTCTGGACGGAACACGGTACGGTACGCAAGTTATCGCAGTCTCTAGACGGAACACAGTACGGTACGCAAGTTATCGCAGTCTCTGGACGGAACACAGTACGGTACGCAAGTTATCGCAGTCTCTGAACGGAACACGGTACGGTACGCAAGTTATCGCAGTCTCTGGACGGAACACGGTACGGTACGCAAGTTATCGCAGTCTCTCGACGGAACACGGTACGGTACGCAAGTTATCGCAGTCTCTGGACGGAACACGGTACGGTACGCAAGTTATCGCAGTCTCTGGACGGAACACGGTACGCAACAGAATTACCCGGATTACGCTAAGACGATTGTACCCCAGGCCAATCGGACAAAGACAGTTCCGGAAGGGGTTAATTACCAACATGGAGCCGGATTCAGCCTACGTGGCACAAATCATTACATTAATATGATGGATCGTATAACTATCAATGCAAATACTAGTCACCACCACCATCATCACCATCATCATAACCATCACTTCTATCATTATTTCCATTGTTATCATAATCATAACGATACTAAATAAATAACAATGAATAAAAAAAAAACAATAACAAGATAAAGAATAGGGCGAAAACCAATAAAAATAGCAACAACACCACCAGACACATGACACAATCAACACCTCATTAATCCCCAGAGATTGACAAAACAAAAAAAAGGCTAAACAAACAAATATCGCGATGCAAAATCTCAACAGCGACAACACAAGAAAAAGAGAGAGAGAGAGAGAGAGAGAGAGAGAGAGAGAGAGAGAGAGAGAGAGAGAGAGAGAGAGAGAGAGAGAGAGAGAGAGAGAGAGAGAGAGAGAGAGAGAGAGAGAGAGAGAGAGAGAGAGAGAGAGAGAGAGAGAGAGAGAGAGAGAGAGAGAGAGAGAGAGAGAGAGAGAGAGAGAGAGAGGCTCCACTCGTTCTTTCAAAACTTAAAACAACAACAACAACAACAACAACAAAGGACCCTAGAACAACCACCATCCTAGAGTACCATCATGAAGCAGACAGCCCATCCCCGCCCGGAGGAGCAGAGATACCATGGGGGCGGCGAAAGGGAGAGGGAAAATGGAGAGGCTCCTTCTTCCTCCTGTCCCCTCTGCTCTTCCCTCCCTCCCTCCTTCTTCCTCCTGTCCCCTCTGCTCTTCCCTCCCTCCCTCCTTCTTCCTCCATGTCCCCTCTGCTCTTCCCTCCCTCCCTCCTTCTTCCTCCTGTCCCCTCTGCTCTTCCCTCCCTCCCTCCTTCTTCCTCCATGTCCCCTCTGCTCTTCCCTCCCTCCCTCCTTCTTCCTCCTGTCCCCTCTGCTCTTCCCTCCCTCCCTCCTTCTTCCTCCATGTCCCCTCTGCTCTTCCCTCCCTCCCTCCTTCTTCCTCCCTGTCCCCTCTGCTCTTCCCTCCCTCCCTCCTTCTTCTTCCTGTCCCCTCTGCTCTTCCCTCCCTCCCTCCTTCTTCCTCCTGTCCCCTCTGCTCTTCCCTCCCTCCCTCCTTCTTCCTCCTGTCCCCTCTGCTCTTCCCTCCCTCCCTCCTTCTTCCTCCTGTCCCCTCTGCTCTTCCCTCCCTCCCTCCTTCTTCTTCCTGTCCCCTCTGCTCTTCCCTCCCTCCCTCCTTCTTCCTCCACGTCCCCTCTGCTCTTCCCTCCCTCCCTCCTTCTTCCTCCATGTCCCCTCTGCTCTTCCCTCCCTATCCCCTTCTTCTTCCTGTCCCCTCTGCTTTCCCTCCCTCCCTCCTTCTTCTTCCTGTCCCCTCTGCTCTTCCCTCCCTCTCTGCCTCCTCCCCAAGTGATATTGCCCATCCTCACAAGGAGAGGAGGCGCTCGTCCCTCAAAAGAGTGTTTGTGATGTAAACACCTGCAGTTCTAACACCTCTTATTTTATACCCTTTAGTGCTGTCGCTGACGAGGGAGAGTGAAAGAGTTACGGCGAAGGAGAGGGAGATGAAGGGCGGAGATGAAGAAAAAAAGAAGAAGAAAAAAAGGCAAGTGAAATAATGTCTGTTTGTCTGAAAGTGAATGTGGGTGTCGTCGTATGTGCGTCTGCGTATGTGAATGAGAATGTGTGTGTGTTTGTGTATTCGCATGTGTATACTTGTATATGAAAGAGAAAGAAGACAAACCGAGTGGGAGAGAAAAGTAGGCATAAGAACTATTTATGTTCACAGCTTCAATTAGATATGATGCTTGCAGATATGCAGAGTTAAAATCCTTTCCCGTCGACTAGCTAATGAAGGGCCATTATAGCTGATATACCAATACCCTTATTTGCTAATAATTATGGCCTCAATGATCAGTTGTTTGTATGTGATTACATGACCGCTTAATCCATTCTTATTTCAATTCTTATTAGTTATTTCAAGCATATTTTCCTTCCCGATAAGGAGGCGATGTCGATATTCATACATACATACAGATAGAGAGAGAGAGAGAGAAACAGGAGAGAGAGAGAGAGAGAGAGAGAGAGAGAGAGAGAGAGAGAGAGAGAGAGAGAGAGAGAGAGAGAGGCGGGAGCGGGGGATATGGTCACTGTGAAAAATGCTTTTAAAATGCACAGCACTGTGATAGCGGAGTGACGTATGTGAGTTGCGTTTTCGTGTATTTTATTTTATCTTTCGAAAGTTCCTATACCCGCTGGTACTTCCGATATACTGTACCCATTTGACTGTTTGAAAGACTGACAACAACAATAATAATAAAATAAATATCGGATGTACATAAATACATCAGTATCTATATATATCTACATCTGCGCCCCATTAAATCCACAG
The DNA here is from genome assembly GCA_017312705.2 of Penaeus japonicus. Taxonomy (NCBI): domain Eukaryota; kingdom Metazoa; phylum Arthropoda; class Malacostraca; order Decapoda; family Penaeidae; genus Penaeus; species Penaeus japonicus. The sequence continues at coordinate 301,266 of BOPN01000192.1, forward strand.
TCACAGACCCTAATCGCAAACACTTCGCGATTAGGGTCCACACACACACACACACACACACACACACACACACACACACACACACACACACACACACACACACACACACACACACACAAACACACACAAAAAAAACATACGCAAACAAATATATAAATAAACACGCTCAGCAAATACAATTACACATAAAATAAATAAACAAACAGAAACAAAAACACCCACACCCACACACAATACATTCAGTAGTAAAAGACACAGGCGACACGGCCAACACAAACAAACGAACACACATGAGCGCTGTAGCACATCCCCAACACGAAACAAAGAACTAGGGTTCACGATGAGGATATCTGGAGGAGGCTGATTAGGCGGGAGAGGGGGGGGGGGGCAGGAGTGGGAGGAAGAGACGGAGGAGGAGAGGAAGGAGGAGGATAAGGATGAGGAGGAGGATAAGGATGAGGAGGAGGAGGAGGATAAGGATGAGGAAGAGGAGGAGGAGGAGAAAGAGATGGAGGAGGAGGAGGAGGAGGAGGAGGAGGAGGAAGAGAAAGATATGGAGAAGGAAGAGGAAGATAAGGAAAAGGACAAGGAGGAGTAGGATAAGGACGAAGAAGAGGAGGAAGAGGAAGAAGATAAAGAGTAAGAAGAGGAAAGAAGAATAAAAGAAGGCGACGACGAACAAGAAGAATGAGAGCACAAGGATGAGGAGGATGAAGAGGGTGAGGAGGCTTTGGAGCGGGGCTTTGGAGCGGCGCGGCTGAGAGAGGCCGGGTGCACGTGTACCGAGAGAGTGCAGGCGCCCTCGCGAGTCTCGCTTCTGCCTGCCAGGCCCAAGGCGGGCCGGGGCGGGCCGCGCGACCCCCGCCCGCACCCCCGCCTGCACCCCCGCCCGCACCCCCGCCCGTGTCACCGCGAAACCCAGGGAATTTCCTTCAATGAAAACACGTCAAAACATTTCATACACTCCCCCCCCTCCCCCTTCAACCCCCCTTCCCACCCCCCCCATCCCCCCTCACACAACCACAGCAAGCAGCGACGAAGTCAAGACGGGGATATAAATCAGCACAGCGGGACCACGGCGGGCGGTGACGTAATAACGGCTGGGCGTTAGGTTAGGTTCTAGGCCCGACCGACCACAACACAACAAAGGCGGACTGGACTGGTTGGTGTGTGTTTCCGCCCGAATTTCCGGCCAACGCGACTTACCTCGTGTGGCTTAGAATAGCATGCCACTTACTTTAATCTCGGACGCCCACAGCAAGCCAGCAAGGAGGTAAGTAAGCATGCATGCAGGCAGGCAGCTTGTGCGCTTGTATCACAGTCAGCAGACATAGACTACGCGCCTCCGTGCCCTTGCACGCCTAACTAAACCAAGGCAATAGAATAAATTAATATTGAAAAGGAGCACTGACATGTCTCAAAAAACGCACGAAAAATACATACACCAACATGTACACAAAAACATATATAGCACAGAATACACGCAAACTTGAACTAAATAAACACACACACACACACACACACACACACACACACACACACACACACACACACACAAACACACACACTCATACAAAAAACCTCCGCAAACACCAAAACAAAACAATACGACAACAACAACAGCAGAGAAAGTGGCCATGCGTTCATATGCGCACAAGAACAACTGTGTCACCCGCATCATGAACATCGACATACCAAACGCATGACAAAAGGGTAAAGGGGGGGGGGAGGGGAAAGAGAAGAAGGGAAAAGAGAGGTAAGGCGAAGAAGAGGAAACGAAGAGAAGAGAGAGAAAGAAAAGAAAAGAAGAAAAAATGATGAGAAGAACACAAAAAAAAAACAAAGATAACGGGAAGGAGAGAAGGGAATTGAAAGACAAACGAAACAAAAAATAAGGCAAACGCGAAGAGGAAATACAAAGACAAAAAATATATAAAAAAAAACAAAAGAAGAAAGAAAGATGACGAAAGATAAAAACAACAAAAAAAAAACAATAAAACCACCACGACCGCCATAGCACAGTCGTTCGTTCGCCTAATCAAACTCCCTTGCCAAAACATCATCATTACCGCCTTGACGTCTCATTATCCCTGCGTGAGAGGCACCCACCCTATCCCTCATACCCACCATAACCCTCTCCCCCCCCCCCCCTAATCCTAACCACAACCTCCCCTCCCCCCTCCATAAGCACCCACCCCTAGCCTACATAAACGCCACACCTACCAACCTAATCCCCCTCCCCATCCCTACCACACCCCCCTTACCCCTATCCTCACCACACCCCTACCCCATCTGCCCCACATTCTACCCCCATCCCCCCCACACCCCTACCCCCCATCTCCACCACACCCTTACCCCTATCCTAACCACACCCACATCCCTATCCCCATCCCCACCACACCCTTACCCCCTTCTCCCCCACACCCCTACCCTTATCCCCACCACACCCCTACCCCTACCCCCATCACCCCCACACCCCTACCCCCCTCTCCCCCACATCCTACTTCCCCAACCCCTACCCATTCGAACAGAAGCTAAACAGACAGACCATCAGACAGACAGACAGACAGACAGACGGCAGCTTGGATGGCTGGGTGGCCCTTCAAAAGGTCAGGGAACGACACGAAATGTGACCTTTCCCGCGATGTCATGTCCGCCTGTCACAGCTGACGGCCGCGGCGCTCAGCTGACTATTAAGTTCGATTATCTCTTTTCACTTGACTTCATTATGCGTTTGTTTTTTATTTGTTTTCATAGGGCAATCCAGGCAGCTGTCTTTGCCAGGTCAAGGAATCTATCTGATACCTATTAATCTGCTGTGCAGTGTGTATAGGTTATGTCTGTATATCTATCTGTCTGTATGTGTGTATATACTCATATATATATATACATATATATTAAAAAATACAAGTAAATTATATCACATATATATGATTTATATACATTACAAATATACAGGCATGCACGAACGCACGCACAAACACACACACAAAAAAAACATACACACACAAAAAATAAACAATTAGGACACTATGACGTCTTCCTTTCGCAATAACCCTTATCTGTCTGTGATTCAGACTGCCATATCCGTTTGCAAACCAATATAAAAAAACCAAACATGAAAATATAACATTTATATAAATGAAATAAAAACAAGAAAGCGACACTATGCACGCGTACACGAACAGAGAGGGAAAGGGAAAGGGAGATGAAGAGGGAGAGGGAGGGGGAGAGGGAGGGAGGGGGAGAGGGAGGGAGGGAGGGGGAGAGGGAGGGAGGGAGGGGGAGAGGGAGGGAGGGAGGGAGGGAGAGGGAGAGAGAGAGGGAGAGGGAGAGGGAGAGGGAGGGAGAGGGAGAGAGAGAGAGAGAGAGAGAGAGAGAGAGAGAGAGAGAGAGAGAGAGAGGGGGGGGGGGGGGGGGGGGGGGAAGAAAAAGAAAATGAAAGCCGAAAAGAAAACGCTGTTAAAAACTTCGAAAGGTAAACTAAAAGAAACACAAAAAACGATGGCGTCCTTCACACCGTAAAAATAATAATAATAATAATAAATAGATAAATAAAACAAGATCACAATAATCTTGGAGACACAATCCTCTAATGTTCGTTAATGCATTTATATTTTCCACCGTTTTATTATATACATTTGTAATAACTAAACGTCTTGAGTAAAGAAATAACACAAATCCAGTTCAGAAATACATATATCCGTAATGTTCAAGGGACAGTGATAAAAAAAAAAAAAAAAATACATCCGTTTGACTACACATGTGTAATCATTAATTCAAAAGATAACGTAAATACTAATATATTTTAATATTATAAAAAAAAAAACGTTCAGTTCATATATGAGTGATATATTATATAAGTAAAAAAAAACAGAGCTAAACTTCTAGAAAAATTATAAGCAATAATCCATACATAATAATAAAATCTAAACACACCATTCAGACGACCACAACTTTTTACATTTTGTCCTCGCAAACTTTCCCCTCCCCCCCTTTCTCCCTCTCATCCTCCCTCCCTCCCTTTCTCCCTCCCTCCCTCCCTCCCTCCTACCAATTTCCCATGCCACGCGAGACAAGGTTAACAACCTCTGACCGTAATTCCCCCTGAAAAAAAAAACATGAAAAACAGACAAAAGACAAAAAAAGACAAAAAAATAAAAAAAATAAATAAAATAAATAAATAAATAGAATAAGGCGATACAAGAAAATATATTTTTTCTCCTCCGCTTCGCCCTACTTCCCAAGCGGGAGGGAAGCAGGGTCATCTTCAATTCGTTAAGCATGGCTGGTCCCTTTTCCCATTTTTATGACAGCTTACAGGGAAGTATCGAGGGAGGGGGAGGGGGGGGAGGAGGAGGGAGGGAGCCATCTGGGTCGCTCAATGGGCGGACGAGAAGGGAGGGAGGGAGGGAGGGAGGGAGGGAGGGAGGGAGGTGGGAGGTGGGAGGTGGGAGGTGGGAGGAGGGAGGTGAGAGGTGAGACGCGGGAGGAGGGAGGAGGTGGGAGGGTGATGGGATATAAAATGAGGGAGGGAGATGGAAGAGGAGGTGAGAGGGAGGCTGATGCAAAAGGGAGTGAAGTAGGATGATGGAAAGGAAGTGAGGGAGGCTGATGGAAAAGGGAGGTCTGAGATTGAAAGAAAACAAGAAGAAAACAGGAAGATATCGGAGAGAAAAATAATATATGGCAACAAGAAAAGAATACCGAAATGCAATGGAAACTAATCGATAAAAAAAAAACGAAAAAAAAAATCCTCCTTCCGGTTTGTGCAACAATGCAATCCTTCCCTAAAACAACGGCCTCCTCATTCATCCATACTGAATAAAATCTTGTTAATTAACAATACCACGTATCGAATCCATACTCACACTAGTATCACAATACAGTTTCCAATCCGTCGTTTAACCACGCCTATCGCTAGTGCAATAATCGAATCAACGTGTATAACAATCATGTCAACCTTCTTTGCCATCTCGTACATCAATCAGCTGACTGACTGCTTGCTTCATTTTCATTTGCATATATTCACCTTCGTGTAGGGACAGGACGAGTTCACTTGCACTAAAGACCATGGCGGTTTGCACTGGCACGATTGCATGTTCAACAGGACATGCAAAAGTCAGGTGCTTAAATCATAATAACGTAGAGACGAATTCACACAAACTCAAGAAGACATGAGCTCTTCACGCCTTTGCCAAGAGGACACTATCACTAGGGTCATGACTCGGTGCATCTGTTTCTGTCTATCTTTATCTTTATCTTTATATCATCTATCTTTATCTCATCGCCTCGCTCTCTCTCTTCCTCTCTCTCTCTCTCTCTCTCTCTCTCTCTCTCTCTCTCTCTCTCTCTCTCTCTCTCTCTCTCTCTCTCTCTCTCTCTCTCTCTCTCTCTCTCTCTCTCTTCCTCTCTCTCTCTTCCTCTCTCTCTCTCTCTCTCTCTCTTCCTCTCTCTCTCTCTCTCTCTCTCTCTCTCTCTCTCTCTCTCTCTCTCTCTCTCTCTCTCTCTCTCTCTCTCTCTCTCTCTCTCTCTCTCTCTCTTCCTCTCTCTCTCTCTCCCTCTCTCTCTCTCTCTTCCTCTCTCTCTCTCTCTTCCTCTCTCTCTCTCTCTCTTCCTCTCTCTCTCTCTCTCTCTCTCTCTCTCTCTCTCTCTCTCTCTCTCTCTCTCTCTCTCTCTCTCTCTCTCTCTCTCTCTCTCTCTCTCTCTCTCTCTCTCTCTCTCTCTCTCTCTCTCTCTCTCTCTTCCTCTCTCTCTCTCTTCCTCTCTCTCTCTCTCTTCCTCTCTCTCTCTCTCTTCCTCTCTCTCTCTCTCTCTCTCTCTTCCTCTCTCTCTCTCTCTCTCTCTCTCTTCCTCTCTCTCTCTCTCTCTCTCTTCCTCTCTCTCTCTCTCTCTCTCTCTCTCTCTCTCTTCCTCTCTCTCTCTCTCTCTTCCTCTCTCTCTCTCTTCCTCTCTCTCTCTCTCTCTCTCTCCTCTCTCTCTCTCTCTCTCTCTCTCTCTCTCTCTCTCTATATATATATATATATATATATATATATATATATATATATATATATATATATATATACATATATATAAACATATCACAAACAATAAACACACACACACACATAACAAAAACATTTACGCAAGGCATATTCCTGTGCAATAAAGGAAGTGAAAAACGCACACGCACGAGCTAAAGTTCTGAAGAATCCCAAATGACCTCCCCTCGTAAAGTCCTTCCCCCCTCCACCTTCTCCTCTTCTTTCTGTTTCTCTTCCTCCTCCTCTTTTCTCCCTTGTTCCTCCTCCTCCTCCTCTCTCATTCTCCTCTTCCTCCCTCCCTCTCCTCCTCCTCTTCTTCCCCTCTCCTCCTCCTCTTCCTCCCTCTCCTCCTCCTCTTCTTCCCCTCTCCTTCTCCTCTTCCTCCCTCTCCTCCTCCTCTTCTTCCCCTCTCCTTCTCCTCTTCCTCCCTCCCTTTCCTCCTCCTCTTCCTCCATGTCCTTCTCCTCTTCCTCTATCTATTCCTCCTCTGTTCCCTCTCCTTCTCCTCTTCTTCCCACTTCTTCTCCTCTTCCTCCCTCTCCTCCTCCTCTTCTTCTCTTCCTCCATCTATTCCTCCTCTATCTCCCTCTCCTTCTCCTTTTCCCCCCTTTCCTTCTCTTTCTCCCTCTCCTAATCCTCCTCCTCCCGCTCCTTCTCCTCCTCTATGCCCTCCCATTCTTCTCCTCTGCCTTTCTCTCCTCCCCATCCCCATCCCCATCCCCATCCCCATCCTCCTCCTCCTCCTCCTCCTCCTCCTCCTCCTCCTCCTCCTCCTCCTCCTCCTCCTCCTCCTCCTCCTCCTCCTCCTCCTCCTCCTCCTCCTCCTCCTCCTCCCCCTCCTCCTCCTCTTGGTCTCCCTCCACCCACCCCTCCCCTCGACCAAAAAATAAAAAAAAACACGGCATAACGACCAGAACGAGAGAAAAAAGAAAAAAAACAAAAAAACACGAGACGACGCGAAGAAAAGGCAATCCGCACACTCACGTTTATCATGGCGTTGGACGAGATCCTGAAGAGCGTGGCCCTCTCGTTGACCGTCTTGATCTTGGCGGTGAGGTCCTGCGTGTTGTCCAGGGCCTCCAGCTCCGCCAGGGACTTCTGCAGCGCCGCCCCGTGCTTCATGATCAGGTCGTGGCATGTCCGTAGGTCCTCCAGCTTGGCCGTAAGCACTTTCAGGGTGTTGGACACGTCGTCGCGGCCGGACTCGCTCACGTCCTCCTCGTCTTCGTCTTCTGCGGGAAGGAAGGGGAGAGAAAAGAGGGTTGAAAGGCATGGCTGACTGGCGGGCCGCGGGAACGGCCCTCGTCTGGAGGGAATCGCTTTGCGAACATTAGTTTGGGTCTCTTGATGTGCGATGGGGACAGCGAGAAGGAGAGAGGGATTGGGATGGAAGAGAGGAAGGAGGGAAGGAAGGAGGGAGGGAGGGAGGGAGGGAGGGAGGGAGGGAGGGAGGGAGGGAGAAAGAAAGAGAGAGAGAGAGAGAGAGAGAGAGAGAGAGAGAGAGAGAGAGAGAGAGAGAGAGGAGAGAGAGGAGAGAGAGAGAATTCTAAGTGTAAAAGTTTTCGATTTCACTAAGAAGATGCTGCTGAAAGGGATTTGGATACACTTGAATAAATTGCAGTTAGAAAACATCCTTATTAAAGAAGTAAGTTGCTGCGAGGGACCCAACAAGCGCACAACGAACATCCTGCATTACTGTTCTTACAGCAACATAAACAAACAAACAACCCCAACTGGAATAACAAAACATCCCCAGAAACCCCTCCTCCTCGAAATCTCGATCGAAAAGCACCGCAAAAAGCAAGTCAGGTAGTTTCTCTACATATTCCTTAAGTCACCCCTTATTAACATACCTTCCCGTTTTCTGTATCGGCGTCTTATGTGCCCATCTTCCTCTCACGCCTCCACGCTTTGATATACAGGCACCGACTAAAACAAACTTGGAAAGCGCTTTGCAGTTGAAACGCCGCGCTGCATAACTAGCATATGATAACTAGACTAATTAAATCCCGTTGATTCTAGTAGAATTCAGATTAAACAACGGTTTTTTTTTAATTACAACATGAAAGTACATGGCACATGCTTTATACTGTAAACAAGGTACTAAATATTACAGCTACCGTGTACGCCATTTTTTTTTTTTTTTTTTTAACCAAGGTCATTCTCAGTTTTAAACCTTGTCTCTGTCTACGAATTAATCATTCAACATCTCTAATCCACACTCGCCGGAACAGACAAAGAACCAATTACCTTTACGCACGAGAAAACTAACCTAAAATGAAAACGGTAATTATGATATCAATAAAAATACGTATTTTACAAACGCAAACGCATTTTCGCCACGAACTAACGAACGAATGAACGCGGGATGGGGATGGGGAATGGGGAAGGGGAAGGGGGAAGGGGGAAGGGGAAGGGAAAATGGGAAGGGAAAAAAGGAAGGGGAGGGGATGGGAAAAGGGGAAGGGGAAAGGGGAAGGGGAAGGGAAAAAGGGAAGGGAAAAAGGGACGGGGAAGAGGAAGAGGAAGAGGAAGGGTAAGGGGAAGAGGAAGGGAAGGGAAAAGGGGAAGAGGAAGGGGAAGGGGAAGGGGAAGGGGTAAGGGAAGGGAAAAGGGGACGGGGACAGGAAGGGAAAAGGGAAAAGGGGAAGGCAAAAGGAAAAGGGGAAGAGGCAAAAAGCTAAAAATCTCCCTGCCTTCCACCCAGCCTGATCAAGCCGACCTCATCAGCCGATCTCAAAAAGCCATCCTCGCTGTCTCCTATCAACCCTGATCCCCCCACCCCTCCCCCACCCCCTCCACCCCCCAAAAAAAAAAAAATCTTCCGGTCATCGTCCTTCCAGAATGGCAAAAGAGCTACTGGCAAGATCCTAGGCTAACAGACACTTGGGTACGAAAGGGAGGGAACACAAGACTTATCCTTTTGTTGATCAACCTTATGGATTTCTTTACCTCTCTATCTCTTATTCATTTCTAAATACCAATTCCTCTCTAATCCTTTAATTTCTTCATTTTTTAACATATTAATTCAAATTCCCCTTCACTCTACATTTTCCCTCTCAGATTTACTATATGGATAAACTCTACGGACATCGCCGCCAGAGTCAACAACTTGGGGAACAGGTAAATGGGAGGGGAGGGGAGGGGAGGGGAGGGGAGGGGAGGGAAAGGGGGTGAGGGGAGAGATAGGAAGAAGATAGGGCCCGGGGGTGTCTTTAACTAAGGGTAGGGAGGGGATGAATTATTTCTCGCATAAAAACTGTGCGTTTCGTGTCCTCTTTAATGCTGTTTGTTGAACGTATGTAATGTGTGTGAGAATGAAAGTAAGAGTGAGATGAAGATTGTGTGTGGAGAGAGAGAGAGAGAGAGAGAGAGAGAGAGAGAGAGAGAGAGAGAGAGAGAGAGAGAGAGAGATGAAGATGAACTTGAGAAATAATAATCAGCAAATATTTCCGTCAAAATATTACACAAAATACACAACAATAACAGCAATGACGATTAGTGTGATAGCGTGCAAGGTGCGCATATTAATCAAGCTTGCAATAGTGCTAGGAACGTAGCCAGTGGGGCACAACCTCTCCCACCCTTCCCCATCCCCCCCACCTCCCTCTAATCAGCTGCCGACGTCGGTGCTTGCACGAAGAAAGAAAGAAGCGGCCTTCTTAAAACGCTAAACTTTTAAAATACAGCAATGCCGCCAAAGAAAAAAAAAAGAAAAGCACGTAGCAATGACTCATACATACAGCCACTGAATGCATCATCAGATAGAGTAAAAACAAAAACAAAAAATAAAGTGATTCAAAGCAGGTGATGATGGCAGTTCCCCGACCCCTTCCCCACCCCCTAATACCCCTCTCCTTCCATCCACACATCGGAGGAAGGGGATGCAACAACCCCCCCCCCCCCACACACACACACCTCCTCCTTTTCAATCCCCACTCCCCCTTCTCCACACAAGTTTACCTGTCATGCTCATGACACTGATCGTAAACGGGTGCACTGCCACCTTGGTTGCTGGGGAGGAGGAAAAATAACAATGCTTTCATGCAGATCATGATCTCTATTCACGGATAGACGTAGGAAAGACCAACAGGTAAGCAAAATGACATAAATAAACAAATAATCATCATAGATATTTCAGATTCGAAACGAAGCAAGAGGAACAGTGCGACTGGACGAGTGTCCCAAAGAGGCCCAGCCGAGAAGAGGACCCCAGCCGAGCTCGCTCCCAACGTGGCTTCCTTGGCGAGGACCCCGGAGAGGACCCCGGACGACCCCGTAAGGACCACAGCGACCGCCACCGCCGCCGCACCCCGAAGGAAGTCGGGACGGAGGGAGGGAGGCGGGGCGAGACTCGACGGGGTCCTGCAGGTGCGAGAGTGAACACTCCAGGCGGGAGCACTGTACCTGTGGTGGTGCTACTAAAGTCGCCTGCCCTCGACACAGCCACAGCCGTCACCGCAGGAGGGGAAAGGAAGGGGGAAAAAGAACATCCGTGTCAATCAGCAGGAACTCAAATGACCTTTGATCATTATTAAAAGAGCTTAAAAAGAAACAAGACACGTTACATACACACACACACACACACACACACACACACACACACACACACACACACACACACACACACACACATACACACACACACACACACACACATACACACACACACACAAAGTCAGTCACTCACACATTTACAATTCAAACTTACAATGTTGATGCACGCACTCCTTTCAACCTTCATCTCAATGCTTCCTTCGCGATATATATCCATCGCTGTAGATGATACTTCAGCCACAGTGAAAGGTTTCGGATAAACAAACCGTGAGACTCGTTAAGCCACTCAATCGTGAGAGAGAGAGAGAGAAAGATTGACGCGCGAACAATGAATCACTTATCCAACACGGAAACCAACTTTATCCAAGCTAATCATAAGATTATCTCCCCCTCCTCAATCTCTAAAGCGTGGATAATCAGCCGCCAGTCTACCCGACGCGATTAACATGCACTACCTGCTGCTACCGGAATGCCAGCGACCAACGAACGCCCTGTATATCGTTATCGGATTACTCGAAGTCGCTTTGTGCCGCGAACTTTCCGGTTGCGGACTTCGCTACGATTGGGTGAGGTGGCCTTCCTATCTCTGTGTGTGTCTGTCTGTCTGTGTCTGTGTCTGTCTGTCTGTCTGTCTGTCTGTCTGTTTCTCACTTATTCTCTTACTCCGTTCCTTCATTTCTTGATCACTTAATAGGTATTTAAGGTTTTTAAAAATTTAGAGCCACGTTAACCACAGACAAGCAAATGAAGAGAATTACAAGTCCTCCCCTTATACCCACTTACGCAAACTTGGTATGTCACTGTCACTGTCACCTGTAGTCATGAAGTGCTTGGCAGTCTAACAACACGATGAAGTAAGCGCCTAATTCCTTTCACAGGGAGACGCTTCATAGAAAGTGGTTGCTCCGAAGGCCATCTCAGGATGTCGCCTTTATCAACGAACAGGTTTCCCAATTCATCGGGAAGGGTTGATGGGGAGCGAATGCGGGAGAACGAAAGGGAGGAAGGGAAAGGAGGAAGCAGCGAAGAGAGAGAAGGAGAGGGAGGTGAAGAAGAAGAAAAAAAGTTCATATTCTTAGATTTCTCTCACTCTCGTTTCACTTCTCTCTCTCCCTCTCCTTCCCTCCCCCCTCTCTCTCTCTTTCTCTCTCTCTCTCACTCTCTCTCTCTCTCTCTCTCTCTCTCTCTCTCTCTCTCTCTCTCTCTCTCTCTCTCTCTCTCTCTCTCTCTCTCTCTCTCTCTCTCACACACTCACACTCTCACTCTCACTCTCACTCTCACTCTCACTCTCACTCTCACTCTCACTCTCACTCTCCCTCTCCCTCTCCCTCTCTCTCTTTCTCTCTCTCTCTCTCTCCATCTTTCTCTCTCTTCGTGTCTCCCCCTCTCTTTTATCTCCCTCTCCCTATGTAAACAACACAACCATCAC
>BOPN01000192.1:318277-323277 GCA_017312705.2 Penaeus japonicus
CCACACACGAAAAGGAAATGCATTTAGATCCAACATCCGATCCCAGACAACAAAGACCAAAACAACAAACACGCTACTTAAAACTGCCAACCCGGATATCGACCTCCCCCCCCTCCCCCCACCACCACCACACCCACCCACCCACCCACCATCACCCCCCCCCCACACACACACACACACATACACACACACACACCCTAGCCCTCGCCGAAACCCCTAAACAAAAGGAAAAAAAAAAAAAAATTAAACAATAAACGGCAACTTTCAGGGTCCACGCAGGACTGGCAACACTGTGCACAAGATAATGCCGGTGTCTATCATCTTTACGCTTAGTTTCCCTTGAACCTCTTAATCCTACCGACGCTTAACATCTGTGCCTTACTCTTGTTTTCTTGCTATTTCTAAAAGTTAGAATATCGTTAGTATGATTATTACTATTACTATGATTACCACCACTATTATCATTATTATCAGTATTAATATCAATATCCGCACTATTGCTGTTATTACAATTACTCTTATTATCAGCCTTTTTATTACCAATGTTATTTGCATGATCATTTCATGTCGTGGTGACCTCATCACTAAGAACTTCGAACCATAGAACATCTTTCACACTCATTCCATTTGTTCAACTTCATCTTTCCTGTTATTTAAAAGAATGTCGTACCCTGATGAGTCATATTCAAGTTCCTACACTATTTCCTAACCAGAAACTCTCGCCCACTGAGTCCGCAGGTTTCTCTTAGTGGTGGTGCAACGATCAACATTCGCATATAGTATTTCCATTATGTAAATCAAGCGCGATAATCTCATTATCTCATTATGAAAATAGGAGGCATCAAAAAACGACGCAAATGAATACTAATTCCTGTGAAAATGCCAAAGTCCGGAGTTCATCATTAGGGCTTCCGCAGATGGGGGAAAATAGATAGTGAAACGCGGCGCACCACACCCGCAGACTTTATCACCAACCGATGGCGTATTCCATTACCATTCGCCAAGCTCGTTAAACAGAAGATACAACTACACATACAAATCCACTAAGACACATACATAAATATCGACATCCCTTCTCATTTAGTTCAGCTATAAACCGCACATCCTAAAATCCGTGGGAACTAAAGGCCTAACTTGAGACACTAAATTAATTAGAACTTTGCAACATTTGACGTTTCAATGACCTTCCAACTTCTGTCTCCGAAACTTGAGATAATCTCACTTCAACGCCACGCTGCGATAACTCCCAACTCCATTATTTCACGAGCGCAATGAATGTCACTCCAATGACGGTTTCATTCAGGACTTCACTGCAATGACCGTTTCATTCAGGACTTCCCTAAAAAAAAAACATTCCCTAAAACTGCCGTCCCAAATTATAATTTCGTAATCCATCCATTTTTCATAACACGTGCATCTTAAGCTTTAAAAAAAAAATGAATTCCAAATTATCATTTCGAAATCCATCCATTTTTCATAAAATGTGCATCTTCAGCCTTTAAAAAAAAGATGAATTCCAAATTATCATTTCGTAATTCATCCATTTTTTTCATAACACGTATATCTTAATCTAAAAAAAAAAAAGATTTCCAAAAACTCTCAAACTTTCCTTTACACTGCGAACGCAACATTTTCCCCTCCGCGTTTCATATTTCTTTCGGAGTCTCGCGCGTCTGAAAAAAAAAAAAAAAAAATCCGTCGTCCGCGCGTTCTCCTCTTGTATCCATCCGAAAGTCGGACTTGAATAAAAAACTTGCAACTTCCTTCCGCGCGCAGTCCTCTAATCTTCCCGACCATCCGTCCGTGTCAGATTCCTTTACGTTTGCTCTTGATGGCTCTTTTTTTTCTTTCTCAGTCTAATATTTTCAATCTTTCTCTTATCTCTCGCTCTCGCTCTCTCTCTCTCTCTCTCTCTCTCTCTCTCTCTCTCTCTCTCTCTCTCTCTCTCTCTCTCTCTCTCTCTCTCTCTCCTTTTTGTCTGTCTGTCTGTCTGTCTGTCTATCTATCAGTCTGTCTGTACGTGTATGTGGATCTCTCTCTCTCTCTCTCTCTCTCTCTCTCGCTCTCTCTCTTTCTCTCGCTCGCTCTCTCTCTCTCTCTCTCTCTCTCTCTCTCTCTCTCTCTCTCTCTCTCTCTCTCTCTCTCTCTCTCTCTCTCTCTCTCTCTCTCCGCCTCCCCCTCCCTCCCATCTCCTTACAATAATCGCACTTTAAATGCGTCCCTGATTCGGTTCCCTATTCTAGGTCGTTGCCGCCGCCGTCGATGTCGTCGATGTCGTCGTCGCCGTAGTCGTTTCGTACCCCGTGACCCCGACTCTCGGAGGTGCCATCATCCTCTCCCGCCCTTCGTGCCGTAAAAATCGTTTTCCTGTGACTCTTACCCCCTCCCCTCCCTATCTGTTTCACTCTCCCCCACCCTTCGCTACGCCCCCCCAATCCCATCTCTACAACTTCCTGCTTCCTCTACCGCGTCGTCATCCTCTTCTTCTTCTTCTTCTTCTTCTTCTTCTTCTTCTTCTTTTTCTTTTTCTTTTTCTTTTTCTTTTTCTTTTTCTTTTTCTTTTTCTTTTTCTTTTTCTTTTTCTTTTTCTTTTTCTTTTTCTTTTTCTTTTTCTTTTTCTTTTTCTTTTTCTTTTTCTTTTTCTTTTTCTTTTTCTTTTCTTTTTCTTTTTCTTTTTCTTTTTCTTTTTCTTCTTCTTCTTCTTCTTCTCCTTCTCCTTCCACCTCCTCCACAGCATCCTCCTCATCCTACCAATGCCATGATAGCACAAGTCTCTCCCTCCTCCTTGCTTTTCGCTAATGTCTTCCTTCTCTCCTTTACCATTTTCAACTTCTCTTTAAACATAACTCCTTCCTTCCTTCTACATAGGCACAAAAAAGAAAATGAATAAAATAACAAAAAGAGGAGAAAGAAAGACAAAAAACAGGATACACATCCACACAATATACTATGCCTATCTTAATATCCACAAAAAAGGAAGAGAGGAAAAAAAAAAAAGAAAAAAAAAATACACACACATATACAAACTACATCGTACATTAACTTCGTAAGACGGACCCCAACAAGACAAATTCCGCGAAAGAGAATAAGACACAGAGAGAGCAAAAAGATCGCCTCGGGCACAAAATCCAGTCTCTGCTTTGAGCGATATTGTTTCCCTTCCTGACGTCCAAGTGTTCTTCAATACACTAAACTTTTCACTGTAAAAAGACTGAACTTTTCGAAGGGGGGAGGGAAAAAGGGAGGGGGAAGGGGAAGGGGAAGGGGAAGGGGAAGGGGAAGGGGAAGGGGAAGGGGAAGGGGAGGGGGAGGGGGAAAGGGAGGGAGCGAGAAGGAGAAGAAGATAGGAAGAGGATGAGGATGAAGAAGAGGAAGAGGAAGAGGAAGAGGAAGAGAGAGAGAGAAACTAACTCCGACATCGATCCTTCCTTCTGACCATCTTCACACCCTTCAGCTCGCCCGCCCCATCAAATCCTCATGAACGGGACGGGACGCCCTCACATCCGACCCAGTTCTATTCCCAGATCCTCCCCGCCTCCTTATCACTCCGCTAGGATTTACTCCCGTTCAACTTCACTGACGACGCAACTAGGCCAATAAGCATGAAAGAAAGAAAGTGAAAAGCCGGAACAACAGGCAAGGAAATAACCAAAAATCGGGAGGTTTGAAGCCTCTTCTTCAGACGAAGCAGATTCGTTTCTTGATTTGTCAAGGAATCGAAACGCCACGGGGATAATTCTTTTCTTGCTTCGTCGAGGACATGAAACGTCATGAGGCAAATTCGTGGATTCGAAACGCCACGAGGATAATTCTTTTCTTGCTTCGTCGAGGACAGGAAACGTCATGAGGCAAATTCGTGGATTCGTCGTGGGTTCGAAACGCCACGAAGCAAATTCGTTTCTTACTCCGTCGTGAAATCGAAACGTCACAAGGCAAATTCGTAGATGCATCGTGGGTTCATAACGTCACGAAGCAAATTACTTCTTACTTCGTCGAGGCAGCGAAACGTCGCGAATTATGGTTCCTGTTTTTTTTTTCTTTCTTTCTTACTTTCTCTTCCTTTTTTTTTCGGATGCGTGTCATTTTCTAAGTGCAGGCGTTACTGTTTGTCTTTAGGTCCATGGATAAACAATTCATTTTCTAAAAAGGTTTTAGTCGCTCGAAACTTGTTTTTTTTTACAATCTGGATATCCAAAAAATATATTGAGGTGAAAATGGGAATTCCAAAAGGAAGAAACAAAAACACAATAAAATTAATACCTTACCAATAACAAAACGAACAAACAAAATATCAAAGCAAAAAATAAAAATAAATAAAATAAAATAAAAAATCTACTGCAGAGAAACAAACAGGAACAAAACCCAAAACAAAAGAACACTCCCCCCTACCCCTATCCCTACCCCTACCCACCAACAACTCCACACGAATCCTAACCTACTCACAAGATCCAACAAAACCGCCCACAATCGACCATTACTTAAGGAACTCCACATCCTTCGCAACCACAATACCACAACGTTTCTTTATCCTGCGTCTCATCCTAATCACGCCCTCCAGCCCCCCCCCCCCCTTTCTCTCTTGCAATATAAATGATCCCTTTAATCAATCACTCGAGATCTCCATATCATCGACAGTGACTGATAATGGTACTATACGTTGATAATGAGGATATCTCTAATAGCACTAATGATGTAATTAATGAAAGAGTTGAAGACAGCAACCATAAAATATTTATAGACGATAATAACAATACCAATGACAATGTCAAATGGGCCATCAACGAGACTTATATAAGGAAGGGGGGAGGGAGGGGGAAGGAGGGAGAGAGAGTTTCAACGCCATTTTTTTCACACGATCATAGATGGCTATTCAAAGCACAACTTGAAAGAAAATTACACCAAAACAAATCACACGGTACACGCTTCGTAGTTCTTAAGTTCTACAACTGATCTAATATTTTCAAAAACAGCTCTGACATCGAAATCAGCCATACACACAC
>BOPN01000192.1:328277-358277 GCA_017312705.2 Penaeus japonicus
TCACAAACACGAGCGAGTTGCCGAGGTCACAAACACGAGCGAGCGAGTTGCCGAGGTCACAAACAAGAGCGAGTTGCTGAGGTCACAAGCACGAGCGAGCGAGTTGCTGAGGTCGCAAACACGAGCGAGCGAGTTGCTGAGGTCACAAGCACGAGCGAGCGAGTTGCTGAGGTCACAAACATGAACGAGTTGCTGAGGTCACAAACACGAGCGAGCGAGTTGCTGATCCTGCTAAGGAGGTGTTGAACCCCAAGGAGTGGCTGATCTTCGAGGAGCTCCTGATTCTGCTGAGGTATTGAACCCCGAGGGGCTGCAATCCTCTAATCTTCAAACTCTCCTCAGGTTGGGCGATTGCGTAACGTAAGAAGAAGAAGACGTGTCAATCGCCCTGTCTTCCTCCCTTTCTTACTCCTCCCATTTATTTCTGTGCTTCGTCGTCGTCGTCGTCGTCGTCATCAAGAGATTCTTATCATTGCCATTATCATCGCCAGAAAAGTGGCAACACCACAACACCATCGCCTTTTATCATTCTCATTATCGTCCTTTCTCCTATTTCCCTCCTCCATTTAACCCCAAACAAACGAGATCCACCGACGTAGAGAACAACAAAGAAAAAAAAGAAAGAAAGAAAAATCAACAATAAACAAAAACCCACATCGTACCAACAACAAACAAACAACAACAACAAAAAAACACTACGCAACACCCGAACCTCTAATAGCAAGATCAAGCTTTCATCAACGCGATTAACTTACAGTAAAGAGCGATACAAAAATCGCATTCTATCCGGATGTGGCAACAGATGAGTTTCCGAGCGAGGCAAGACTGCAAGCAAGCACCCATCCAAGCATTATATTAAGAACGTGATGCTGTCGAAACGGGGTCGGGGGGTCGGTGAGATTGCAGGACGGAAGTGCTTAGTAGCAAACCATAAGGGTTAATAAGGGTTAATATGTTTCCTTGTTCTTCCCTCTATTTCCTTTATACCTAAAAGGTTCGGAAAAAAGGGGAAAAGACAGAACAAGAAAGAGAAGTAGAAAAAAACGAAAAACCACAAAATTTTTTTTCAGAAACAAAGGAAATAAAATAAAAGGAAAACGGAAAAAATAAAAACGAGAAATCAACAAACAAAAACAGTACAAGACAATCCTGTCGTTTTCTACTTCACCTGCCAGCACCGTAGAACCCCCCCCCCCCCACCACCACCACCCACACCACCACCAACAAAAAGGAGCATTCCCAAAACACACTCATCCGTTGCAATAAACCTCAAACCCTTCATCTCCAACGCCCGCCAAACGTACTCGAAAGAGCCGACAAAGAAGATGGAGACACAGCAACAATTCCAACCCCCGACCCCCGACCCGAGACCCGAGACCCGAGACCCGACTGACCCGAAAACCGACAGGGACGTCCTTCTCTCTCTTTACACAGGCAGTCTAAAACGATCACAGAGGACTCGTTAGCGAGCGGAAACGAGCCCATCGACAAACACACAGGAAGATGGACGCTATCACACCGTGGGCTCTCACTCCCCTCCTCCTAGCCCTCCTTCCCTCCCTCCCTCCCTCCCTCCCTCCCTCCCTCCCTCCCTCCCTCTTCCTCCCTCCCTCCCTCCATCAGTCCATTCTTCCTTCCTCCGTCGCCTTCTTTCCTCCCTCTCCCTTCGTCCTTTGCCTCCCCCTCCCACCCCTCTCTCTCTCTCTCCTCCCTTCACCTCTCTCTGTCTCTCTCTCCTTCCCTCGGAATAATAATAATAAGAAGAAAAAAGAAGAAGAAGAACAAGAAGAACAAGAAGAACAAGAAGAACAAGAACAAGAACAACAACAAGAGCAAGACGAAGAAGCCGAAGAAGGAACAAATACTTATACGTTAGATACGCAGATAGGTGGATGGATGGGTGGGCGGATGGATGGATGGATGGATGGATGGATGGATGGATGGATGGATGGACGGTTGGATGGATGGATGGATGGATGGACGGTTGGATGGATGGATGGATGGATGGATGGATGGATGGACGGTTGGATGGATGGATGGATGAATGGATGGGTAGATAGGTAGATGAGTAGACGAAGAGATAAACAAATAAACAGATAGAAAGGTAGAAAGATAGTACGCAACGACGCAACAATCAAAACCTTCAACGCAACCCCCGATCAGCGCCGGACCGAAACACCAGCGAAGGCGTGGAGTACCTAGCAGGAAAATCTCAACCGGGGGGGGGGGGGGGGACAAGCGCGTCCCTCGAGAAGACTCCGTGGCTTCTCCTGAGGATTCCGAAGTTCCCCCTGAACTCCCTCGAAGACCCCTCTCCTTCGCCCTCCTAAGGCATCCCTGGGGACAGACACAAACTCCTTCGCCCATTAGCGTGGCATCAAGGGGCCGAGTTACACCAGTCTCATTTTCTTTCTCTCGTTTCCTTTATTTATTCATCGATCTATCTATCATTACTGGTTAATCAACTTTGCTTTGCTTTGCTGCAGGTTTCTTCTCTCATATCATCTTTTTAGCATCCTTCTTTCTTCTCTATCTCCTCTCCTCTCCTCCCCTCTTTCCTCCTATCCCCATCCCTCCTCCCTCTTCCTACCTACCTCCCTCCCTCCCTCCCTCCTTTCTTCCTTCCATTTCCCTCCCTCCCTCCCCCATTCCTCCATCAACCACCGCCACCTTACCCTGGCGAAAAAAAGTACCCAGACAGACCAACATAAACAAGCCTTCCGTTCATGCATGGGCCCCGTCAAGGAAGCGTCAAACTTGCGTAACAGTCTCGTCTCGAAATACGAAGGCAGACCGAGCGCTGGCCGTAGGGGATGCTGAGGAAAATTTTGGTGAGATGACTCAATGACCTATAAATACCACTATGCCTGGGGATGGGTATCGGGAAGAGGGAAGAGAGGGGGGATATCGGGGAAGAGGGGAGGGGTGTTATCAGGGAAGGGCGGGGGAGGAAGAGGAAGAGGAAGAACAAGAAAAGGAAGAGGAAGAGGAGCAAAAGGAAGGTGAAAAGGAGGAGGGAGAAGAGCAAGAGGAAGAAGAAAAGGAGGAAGAAGAGGACCAAAAGGAAGAAGAAAAGGGAGGAGGAAGAGGACCAAAAGGAAGAAGAAAAGGAGAAGGAAGAGGACCAAAAGGAGGAAGAAGAAAAGGAGAAAGGAGAAGAGCCAGAGTAGGAAGAACAAAAGCAGGAAGGGCAGAAGAGAAGAGAACAATCCACACACACACACACAAAACAACCGAAAGCCACCTGGACACGGGAGGCTCAAGGCCGGACCTTCCGAACCGAGACAAGAGACGGATCCCCACCCCTTAAAAAAAAAAAATGTTCCAACGCGATGCTTGCAAAATCCCCCGGCCCGAGAGGACCAGCAGGACTCGCGGCGGGCGGCCACCGGAGGCTCCCGAAGCGAGGCCGGTCCGACTAGACTTAAAGGGGACGTCCCGCTGCCTTGCCTTGCCCAGCAGCCAGCCAGACAGCCAGCCACAGCCACAGCCAGCTAGACAGCCACCTAGCCACCTGTCTGCTAGACGCCCACTCCGACATCCGGTCCCTCTCAGCCACCTGTCTGCCAGACGCCCACTCCGACATCCGGTCCCTCTCAGCCACCTGTCTGCTAGACGCCCACTCCGACATCCGGTCCCTCTCAGCCACCTGTCTGCTAGACGCCCACTCCGACATCCGGTCCCTCTCAGCCACCTGTCTGCTAGACGCCCACTCCGACATCCGGTCCCTCTCAGCCACCTGTCTGCTAGACGCCCACTCCGACACCCGGTCCCTCTCAGCCACCTGTCTATCCGTCTATCCATCTGCCTATCCTGTAGTCGACCTCCTCTCCCGGGCGTCCTTCCAGCCCGCCCACGCCGTATCCGCTCCGGCGCATCCTTTTCTACGGCGCTTGTCATCTCGAACACCTCACGGATCCGTCTCTGCCGCGTCATGCATGCACTTGGTCATGCCTTTCCCACACGTCACTCTCGGCCTGCTCATGGGCTCAACACCTGGTTTGCAAAGTAAGTCCGCTTTGCCTAAACCCGACCTATCAGAGCCTTTTGGAGTTATTGGGGATGAATGAATATCCGAAATAATAAGAAATGTAAAACAACATAAAACAACAATAGCAACAAAAGGTATAGTAAGAAGATAAGAAAGTAAAAATAATAGTAATAACCATACCGACAATATATGCAATAAAAATAACATGATCATAATAATAATGCTAATAAAATCAATAATAATGATAATAAAAATTAATAACAATAATGATAACAATAACAATAATAACAACTCCAACACCAACAACCACAACACTCCTACCCACCAAAATCAACCACAATATAAACACCCCCATCACCAACAACAACAACAACAACAACAACAAAAACAATCAACAGCACTAATAAACCCCATCCCCGCGCCGATAAAAAAAAAAAACGCGATCATGCCAAGATCATAAAAAGCCGAGAGAAAATCTTGGATTCCACGCAAAGCCATCCCGTTGCCTTTCATTCGCGGGCTGTCGACGCAACATTGCACGACTTTGGTTTATGTGCAATTATTCTAAATAAATATACGATTCAATCATAAAAACAAGTCTTCCAGAGACAGAGAAAGAAAAAACGAAGACTGAAGGGAAAATGGAGTAAGAAAGAATATGAGAGGGAAATGAGTAAAGGAGAGTTGGTGGGTGGGAGGGAGGGAGGGAGGGAAGGAAGGAGAGTGTTTGATGGAGTATCAAAACACAGAAGAATAAAAGAATAATTAAGAAAAATGTCGTTGGGTAGAGTGAGAGAGAGAGAGAGAGAGAGAGAGAGAGAGAGAGAGAGAGAGAGAGAGAGAGAGAGAGAGAGAGAGAGAGAGAGAGAGAGAGAGAGAGAGAGAGAGGAAGAGAGAGAGGAAAAGAGAGAAAGCTAGGGGGAGTGATACTTTATGTATAAACAATAAAAACACAACAACAAACAAACAGATAAAATGAAATATAACAAAAAAGCTAAACAGAAATAAAAAATAAATGTTCTAAAAAAGGAAATTCTGACAGACAACCAAACACAACAAAAAGCTCCCACTGAAAATAACTATGCATTTTTACCAAAAGTCAATATAATACATAATGGACCGATGGACGTTAATAATCATAACAATGACGATGAATGGTGATGACGATGATGATGATAATGATGATAATGATAATGATGGAGATGAAGATAAAGATAAAGATGAAGCTAAAGATAGAGATAAGGATGAGGAATAAAAGTGATAACAACAACAACAACAACAAAAATGACACTAACGACAACACCACCATCACCAACAACAATCATAACAACAAACAGAGCAGTGCAACAGCAATGCCCCTCTCCCACGCTCTCTCGTCTCCGCATTCCCAATGACAGATAATAACAACGAATCATTCCACAGTGACAACAACAAAGGAAGATGAAAGCAAACCCTGGCGACTGGAGGGGCATGGAGAAGACGAGACAGAGTGAGAAGCAGAAGGAAGGGAAGAGGAAGAGAGGGAGGGAGAGAGGGGGGGGGGAGGGAGGGAGGGAGGGAGAAATAGAAAGAGAGAGAGAAATAGGAAGAGAGAGAGAGAAATAGAACGAGAAAGAGAGAGAAAGAGAAAAAATAGAAAAAAAAGAAAGAAAAAAAGAGAAGGAGAAAAAGAGAGAAAGAGAAAAAGAGAGAGAAAGAGAGAAGAGAAAGAAAGAGAAAAGAGAAAGAAAGAAAGAAAGAAAGAAAGAGAAAGAAAAATAAAAGAGAAAAAAAAACGATAAGAAACGAGAAAAGAGAAAAAACGAAAAAAAAGAGAAAAAAAACAAAGAGAAAAGAAAGGGGAACGGGCCCATCGGATGACAAGAACTGCCCCATGACTGACCCCCACACAAGGAAAAGGGAAGAGAAAGGGAAAGAAATGCATTTTCACTCCACTCCATCACCAACCGACTCGACTGCCTTCGAGCTTAAGCCATGACCCTCCAGGGACCGAAGAAGTTTGCAAGAGAAAAACAAAAAAAATAAATATATATATTCCGATTTCCTCCACTCATGCAACTGGCGTCCCAATCCCTCAAATCCAAGAAGCTGAAGGCCATAAACCCCCCAAACACACACACAGATTCAATCCAAGAGCTGCTCTCGCATGACTCTTACTCCCCCCCTTCCCCCTTCCCCCTTCCTCCTTCTTTCCCCCTTCCTCCTTCCCCCTTCCTCCTTCCTCCTTCCTCCTTCCTCCCTTCCCCCTTCCTCCCTCCTCACGCCCTCCTCCTTCCAGTTGCCCCCCCCCCCACCCCTCCACCCCTGACCCCAGCCCCAGCCCCGAGGCATTCCCGAAGCAATGGCCATAAAACCTCCCGTCTGGCCAGGTCGAGGTCGAAGGCAATGCAATAAGCACCGGAGGAGGAGAAGCGGGTGAGGGGTGAGGGGTGAGGGGGAGAGGAAGGGGGGAGAGGGGGGAAAGAGGGTACGAAGGGTAGGGGGAAAAGGGGATATGAAGGGTAGGGGGAAAAGGGGTACGAAGGGTAGGGGGGAAGGGGGTATGAAGGGTAGGGGAAAAGGGGGTACGAAGGGTAGGGGAAAAGGGGGTACGAAGGGTAGGGGAAAAGGGGGTACGAAGGGTAGGGGAAAAGGGGGTAGGGGAAAAGGGGGTACGAAGGGGAAAGGGGGAAAAGAGAAGGAAGGAAAAGGAAAGGGAAAGGGGAAGAAAGGGTTGAAGGGGGGAGGAAGAGGAAGGGTTGGGGAAAAGGGGCAGGAAGAGGAAGAATTGGGGATATAGGGAGGAAGGGTTAATGAAAGAAGGAGAAAAAAGAGGAAAGGGGTGGAAGGGGAGCGGGCAACAGGGAATAGGCAATAAAGAAGAATAGAAGACAACAGAAGGCCACCGATAGCAACCGAGATTAGATAAGAAAGCAGAAGTCAGTTGCAACAGGCAACAGAGGCAAACAGAACAGCCAGCAGGAAGCAACAGACGGCAACAGGAGACGTGAAGGCGAAATTTAATGAGAAAGAGGAGTGGAAGAAAATGAAAATGCGGCCGTCGAAAGAGAGGGAGGAGGGTAAAAAGAAGATAAATAAAAATAAGAACCACCGGGGAAATAAACATGAGCAAGAGAGGAAGAGTAAAAGGAAAGTTTGGCCGGAAGTGGACAAGCGGGCGGGGACAAGTGGGCGGGGAGGGGGAGGCGTAGGGGTAGGGGGATGAGGAAAGGAGAAGGAAGAATGGGAGGGGGAGATGGGGATGGGGATGGGGTTGGCGGAGGGGAAAGGGAAAGGGAAGGGGAAGAGGAAGGGAAGGAAGAGGGGAAAGGAGAAGGGGGAAGCGAAAGAGAAAGGAAAAGGAAAAGGAAAACAGAAAAGGAAAAGGGAAAGAGAAAAGAAAAGGTAAAGGAGAAGATGAAAGATGAAAGGAAAAGGTACTAACCATAAAAAAGGGAAAATACTAATGTATCTAACGGTTGAATTTCCCCCCAGAACACAGCGAGGACAACTCCAACGAGCAAACCAGCGAAAGGTCGCATTTCAAGACGGAAAATACAATCCGTGTTGCATGCAACTTCGGCTCTTGCGTCTTCAACAAGCTCCCGGAAAAGAAAGAAAGAAAAAAAGAAGTATCTTAACCACCCGGTTTAATTTGCAACTTTGCAAGAGTTGCTGACAGTGTGACGATGATGAGTGGCCGATACTGGCTGGTTTGTCATTTAATGGGAGGAAAAATAGGGGAGGATAATAGTAGAACGGAGTAGGGTATAGGTTGGGGATAGAGAGTTAGGGATAGGGATAGGGATAGGGTTAAGGATAGGACCAGAGGAAAAGGGAAAGAGGGAAGCGAGGGAGTGGGACGGAAAGAGTGATAATGTGAGAAAAAGAGAAAGAGAAAGAAAGAGAGAAACCGAGACAAAGACAGAAGCGAAGAAAGGAACCTAATAACGTTAGCACAGCCCTAACCTCTGGACACCAGTTGGACACGGTGGCCAGCTGTTTCCACCAGCTGACCCGACCTCCGCGTCCTCGGCACCTGTGTATACTAATTTACGTTCTCATTTCCCCTCGCGTCAATATCGAGCGCCTTGCGTCCTCAGACCTTCTTAAACATTTCCTACCCCTTTGGCGTCTTTCTAGACCTTTCCATTGTGTATCAGACGAACCATATTATGTACGAGTGATAAGAATGATGAGATGATGATGAGATGATGACGATGATGATGATGATGATGATGATAATGATGATGACGTTGGTCACGATGATGATGGTGATGATAACAACAATAATAATAAATCGCCATCAGATTTTTTTCTAATGCGCCATTCCTTGACTTTCACTTAACCCACACACACGTCTCCGCCTTTTTATTCCTCTACCTCTTCCACCCCTTCCTCCCTCCCTCCCCCCACAACTAACCCTTTTTTTCCTTTCCTTCTTTCTTCTTTTCTTTCTCTCTTCCTTCCGTCCGTCCCTCTCTCCCTCCGCGGCCAAACCCATTACCTCCTTCCTTCCTTCCTTCCTTCCTTCCTTCCTTCCTTCCTTCCTTCCTTCCTTCCTTCCTTCCTTCCTTCCTTCCTTCCTTCCTTCCCTCCCTCCACCCCCAAACCCACATCCTAATTCTCTCCCACTCCTATCCCCCCCATCCCCCCCCCCATCGCCCTTCTTTGCCCTCCCTTCCTCCCTCTTCATCCAGGATTTTTACGATCCCGCGGTAACGAACTTCCTCACGCGGACTACCTCTCATTCTTTCCTTCCGCCTCCTTCGCCACATTAATTCTCATTTGCCTTGGCATTATCTTTCGCTCCCCTCCCTCCCTCCCCCTCTCCTTCCTTCCTTCCTTCCTTCCTTCCTTCCTTCCTTCCTTCCTTCCTCCCTCCCTATCCCCTTCCTCCCTCCCTCCCTCCCTATCCCCTTCCTCCCTCCCTCCCTCCCTATCCCCTTCCTCCCTCCCCCCCCTCCCCTTCCTCCCTCCCTCCCCCCAAACCCTCGACAAGGGGAAGCGAGAGGGGAAAACACACGAAGACAAAAGGAAACATCTAACTAAGCGCTCCACCCACGGGGCGGGAGTGCGATTACATTTACAAATTCATTCTGCACCGCCGCCCGCCGCCCGCCGCCCGCCGCGCTAACTTTACTACAGCGGTTACAATACAAGCAAGGAATACAGTTATTACATTTGCAACTGCAGAGGGATATTACAACATATTCGGCGCAAAAGTGAAACGAGAAATATCTTACTAGTCTCTATGTTCAACAAAAATTTTGAAATAATGTAAAAAACACAAAGTGCACCTAAAAAAAAGACCCAAAATGCAATAATGATAATAATAACAACAATTATATAAAAAACAATGATAATAACAGCTCATTAACAGTATATAACAGACAATACTATGGCTTAATACGCGTTGTAAATGAAATATTCTACTATAACACACCTATGTACCCTCACACCATCCCACCCCCCACCAGCGTAGCCACCCACTTATCAACCTATCCACCCACCTACCTCAATAATCAACGTCCTACCCTTACTCACTCACTCACTCCTTACTCTCCCCCACTTACCTATCCACTCACACCCACCTCCCTCCCCACAACTACTTACCTAACCACTCATCCAACCATCCACTTCCCCATTCACCCCTCGCTCCCTCCGCCACCGCCACCGCCACCACCACCGCCACCGCCCCCTCCGCCCACTCCGCCACCGTCCCTTCCACCACTACCGCCCACTCCGCCTCCGCCACCGCCGCCACCGCCGCCGCCGCCACGCCACACTACCCCGGAGTGATCAGTATTCCGTTCGCCAGCGCCACACTTTCTCGATACCTCCAACAGGCTGGAAAACGCGAAATTGGAATAACGGGATGCCCAGGGAATATGGAGTGGGGAGAGGGGAGGGGGAAGGGGGGAGAGGGGAGGGGGAAGAAAGGGAAGAGAGGGAAGAGAGAGAGAGAGAAAGAAGAGAGAGAGAGATTGAAGAGAGAGAGAGAGAGAGAGAGAGAGAGAGAGAGAGAGAGAGAGAGAGAGAGAGAAAGAAGAGAGAGAGAGAGAGAGAGAGAGAGAGAGAGAGAGAGAGAGAGAGAGAGAGAGAGAGAGAGAGAGAGAGAGAGAGAGAGAGAGAGAGAGAGAGAGAGAGAGAGAGAGAGAGAGAGAGAGAAAGAGAGAGAGAGAGAGAGAGAAAGAGAGAGAGAGAGAGAGAAAGAGAGAGAGAGAAAGAAAGAGAGAGAGAGAGAGAGAGAGAGAGAGAGAGAGAGAGAGAGAGAGAAAGAAGAGAGAGAGAGAGAGAGAGAGAAAGAAGAGAGAGAGAGAGAGAGAGAGAGAGAAAGAAGAGAGAGAGAGAGAGAGAGAGAAAGAAGAGAGAGAGAAAGAAGAGAGAGAGAGAGAGAGAGAGAGAGAGAGAGAGAAAGAAGAGAGAGAGAGAGAGAGAAAGAAGAGAGAGAGAGAGAGAGAGAGAGAGAGAGAGAGAGAGAGAGAGAGAGAGAGAGAGAGAGAAAGAAGAGAGAGAGAGAGAGAGAGAGAGAGAGAGAGAGAGAGAGAGAGAGAGAGAGAGAGAGAGAGAGAGAGAGAGAGAGAACCAGAAAGAGAGAGAGAGAGAACCAGAAAGAGACAGAAAGAGAGAAAGAGAGAGACAGAAATAGAGAGAGAGACACAAAAAGAGACAAAAGAGACAGAGAAAAAGAGAGACAGACACACAAAAAGAGACAAAAGAAAAAGGAAAAGAAAGAGAGCGATCAAATCCCCCGACACAAAACTCACCCCACCAGCAGCTAAGCCCACGCATGATCCACACGAGGCGCTCCAACCCACCTCATATCCACAACATGATTCCCCATTAGCGATGATTAGCACCGGGGCAATTTCGCATTCGAGTGTCGTTTGGTGATCAGAATCACCTGTAAAACTAATCTCGAAATTATTCAGCCGCGATAATATAAATGTTCTATTTGTTTTCCTTTTTTTTTATTCAGCCGTGATAATATAAATGTTCTATTTGTTTACTTCTCTTTTTTTACCTTTCTTTTTTTCTTTCTTTAAATAACGCAAAAGGGGGAAAGTTGGACCGAATCGAAAATCCTGTTGCTCCTTTCTCTGCAACAAATGATTTATTGCCTTCAATCTTCTATCCCGCA
This sequence comes from Penaeus japonicus, assembly GCA_017312705.2. Lineage (NCBI taxonomy): Eukaryota > Metazoa > Arthropoda > Malacostraca > Decapoda > Penaeidae > Penaeus > Penaeus japonicus. Next base: position 339,392 of record BOPN01000192.1, read on the forward strand.
GATCGACCTAGGGACGACAACTGGCGATTCTTTACAAAATACAAGGTCGATAAACGATACTGGAACAATATAACTTGTTCAGTCTCCTTCCGAACTTCTTTCTTTCTTTCCTTCTTTCTTCCCTTCCCGTTTCTCTTCCTCCCTCTCCCTCTCCCCCATCCCCCTCTTTCTCCTTCTCCTTCTCCTTCTCCTTCTTCTCCTCCTCCTATCCTCCCCCTCCTTCCTTCCTTGAAAGTAGAAGGTTTACTTCCTCTTCTTCTAGCCTCGTCTCTTTGTCGCCCTTCATCATGCCTATCCGCTTTCTACTCCACTATTTTCGACTCACACCAATATATATCGTTCCTCTTCTTCTTCTTCTTCTTCTTCTTCTTCTTCTTCTTCTTCTTCTTCTTCTTCTTCTTCTTCTTCTTCTTCTTCTTCTTCTTCTTCTTCTTCTTCTTCTTCTTCTTCTTCTTCTTCTTCTTCTTCTTCTTCTTCTTCTTCTTCTTCTTCTTCTTCTTCTTCTTCTTCTTCTTCTTCTTCTTCTTCTTCTTCTTCTTCTTCTTCTTCTTCTTCTTCTTCTTCTTCTTCTTCTTCTTCTTCTTCTTCTTCTTCTTCTTCTTCTTCTTCTTCTTCTTCTTCTTCTTCTTCTTCTTCTTCTTCTTCTTCTTCTTCTTCTTCTTCTTCTTCTTCTTCTTCTTCTTCTTCTTCTTCTTCTTCTTCTTCTTCTTCTTCTTCTTCTTCTTCTTCTTCTTCTTCTTCTTCTTCTTCTTCTTCTTCTTCTTCTTCTTCTTCTTCTTCTTCTTCTTCTTCTTCTTCTTCTTCTTCTTCTTCTTCTTCTTCTTCTTCTTCTTCTTCTTCTTCTTCTTCTTCTTCTTCTTCTTCTTCTTCTTCTTCTTCTTCTTCTTCTTCTTCTTCTTCTTCTTCTTCTTCTTCTTCTTCTTCTTCTTCTTCTTCTTCTTCTTCTTCTTCTTCTTCTTCTTCTTCTTCTTCTTCTTCTTCTTCTTCTTCTTCTTCTTCTTCTTCTTCTTCTTCTTCTTCTTCTTCTTCTTCTTCTTCTTCTTCTTCTTCTTCTTCTTCTTCTTCTTCTTCTTCTTCTTCTTCTTCTTCTTCTTCTTCTTCTTCTTCTTCTTCTTCTTCTTCTTCTTCTTCTTCTTCTTCTTCTTCTTCTTCTTCTTCTTCTTCTTCTTCTTCTTCTTCTTCTTCTTCTTCTTCTTCTTCTTCTTCTTCTTCTTCTTCTTCTTCTTCTTCTTCTTCTTCTTCTTCTTCTTCTTCTTCTTCTTCTTCTTCTTCTTCTTCTTCTTCTTCTTCTTCTTCTTCTTCTTCTTCTTCTTCTTCTTCTTCTTCTTCTTCTTCTTCTTCTTCTTCTTCTTCTTCTTCTTCTTCTTCTTCTTCTTCTTCTTCTTCTTCTTCTTCTTCTTCTTCTTCTTCTTCTTCTTCTTCTTCTTCTTCTTCTTCTTCTTCTTCTTCTTCTTCTTCTTCTTCTTCTTCTTCTTCTTCTTCTTCTTCTTCTTCTTCTTCTTCTTCTTCTTCTTCTTCTTCTTCTTCTTCTTCTTCTTCTTCTTCTTCTTCTTCTTCTTCTCATAGAGAGAGAGAGAGAGAGAGAGAGAGAGAGAGAGAGAAGAGAGAGAGAGAGAGAGAGAGAGAGAGAGAGAGAAAGAAGAGAGAGAGAGAGAGAGAGAAAGAAGAGAGAGAGAGACATTCGAGGGTAGTCGAGAGGAAAAGAGGAGGAAGCATGACACTTGTCGGTATAACTAAAGTACAAAGTTTCCGCCAAGCGAAAGGACTCTTCCTCTCCACACAAGCATCCCCAATGAGAGAGGGACAAGAATCCTCCGCCGGTGAACCCAATCCCCGAGCGCCCTTCCCCCTAGGGTAAGTAGAAGCCTCTACGCCGTGTCCTGAAGTACCCTGCGGAGTGAGAGAGGCAGCCTGTAAAGGACAAAAGAAGGACTCACCGGCCTGGATGAGGAGCGCCTGCACCAGGTGTCGGCCGCGGTGGATCCCGCAGGCCACCCTGTACACAGCCACTTCCGCGACCTCCTGCTCCTCCTGCCTCTCCTCCTGGGGCTCCCGCTTGCAGCAGAAGAGCAGGCACAGCGTGTCCGAGGAGAGCCACGACGTGGAGGCGGGTTCGACGACTCCCCCGCCTTCGAGTTTCCCTTCGCCCCTTTCCGAGATCATCCCCCCTTCGCCCTTCCCTCCCGTCTTCTCGGCGGACTCGCATCCTCCGGGCTTCTTCCCGTCGCACCGCTCCTCGGAATCCCCATCCTTCTTGAGCAGGACCTCCCCATCCTCCTCTTCCTCCTCCTCCTTCACGCTCACCAGCTGGCACTTCCTGCGCGGTGTCGCGGCACGTTCCTTGTGCTCCCCTCCCCCCGGCGCGCCGTGGCCCCGGGGAGCCCTATCTTGGAGGCCGCGGCGGGGTCCCAGCGGTGGCGGGGACCCCCTCGGCCCGTCGACGCTCCGTATCTTCACCATTCATCTGGGAGGCTCCTCTCGCCCCGCCCGCAGGGACAGTGCACGTCCGGCGGACCGCGCAGCACGATCAGCGGTCGCCTCGCCTCGCACGCGGCTTCGTCAGTCACTTGTTACTCACGTCACTCACTACCATGCCAGGAATTTCTGTTCTGGCTCCTTGATCTCAGGGTTCAACATCCACGTTTTCCTTTATGATTACTGCACACAGATTATCAAGTGAATCACAATCTAAACCTTAGACAATTTCAAGGGTAAGAACAACATTATCATCCATACCATTTCTTCATAACTTCATCGAGTCCCAAAATTTCACATTATATAATCAACAATCATAAAAAGTTGAATGCATAAATAACACGCATATACATAGAACGCACACTGCAGCGAGTATAAAATGGGCGAAGCCAAAAATATTTCACCGCAAATAAACCTACGGCCAAGAAACCCATGTTTCACTACCACGGCCTTCACTAATGCCCGCAATGAAAGAAAACGGACGAGTGGCCATGACAAAAAAAAAAAAAAAAAAAAAAAAAAAAAAAAAAAAAAAAAAAAAAAAAAAAAAAAAAAAAAAAAACGCACCCGCCTTTAACGCCAACGTGGTTATATTTACATCTTGCCTCCGTAATAAGATTTCACAAAAAAAAAAAATCAAAATACCTCTTCCAACTCGAGAATGACATTCGCAAGGTCGTCTACAAAGTGATAAAATAAGTAGTGAAAAAATAAAAATGAAAACGTAAGAAAAGAAGAGAGAGAAATTAAAGAAATCAAAGAAAAAGCGAGAAATGAAACACAAACGACTAATAAGAGAGAAAGACATCAAACGTTAATAAATATCAGAACAACAGCCATCCATCAATTCAAATCTATTCCCCCCCTCCCTCCCTCCTTCCTTCCCTCCCTCCTCCCCCACCCACACAATCCTCCTCCTCACCCCCCCACCCCTCACCCCCACCCCCCCTCCAAACTTTACTGCGCCTCAAATCTATTACGACGGTGCTTTACGACTAATATTGCAGAATCCAAAATCTCGGGGGGCGGGCGCCTAGCGGGCGGGCAAAGCAGGCAATTTATCCCAACATATGGCGCTTCAGGGCCCCAGGCGAGGAGGCCATGAACGAGGTATTCTTCCTTCAGTTTGGCAAATTGATGGCGCAGTCCCCCCGCTCTGCATAATTGTGAATGGGGAAAGCCTCGCCGCTCTACATCCTCCCGTGAATAAAGTTACCTCTCGCAAGCACGCTTTTGGCGAAAAATTCAAATTCCTCCTCCTCCTCCTCCTCCTCCTCCTCCTCCTCCTCCTCCTCCTCCTCCTCCTCCTCCTCCTCCTCCTCCTCCTCCTCCTCTTTCTCCTTCTCTTTCTCCTCCTCTTCCTTTTCCTTGGCGTGCTTGGAAATAAGGTCAATCTTCCCACTCAGCGAGGTCGAGACAAGAAAGGTTAATGCATGAAAATAGAGTTCTTGCCGCAGAATGTCCGACCGGGAGTTACTGGGGGTGAAAATTATATTCTACGCCCAAGGAAATGTGAAACTCGCTGGCTCGAAGTTTATAATGAACGGTATGTAGGTCGAACCACAACTCGCTCACTCTCACTCTCACTCTCACGCTCTCGCTCTCGCTCTCGCTCTCGCTCATGCTCTCTCTCTCTCTCTCTCTCTCTCTCTCTCTCTCTCTCTCTCTCTCTCTCTCTCTCTCTCTCTTCCTCTACCTCTCATTTTTTGGGCTTGAAGCATTATTCAGCGTCATGCGTCTTCCCCCCTCTCCCTCTCATTCACTCACTCCCTCTGTCTTTCCTTCCATTCCTTCTTTCCCTCTTTCTCTCTTTCTCACTTTCAATTTTCTCATCCTCTTTCTCTCTCTCTCTCTCTCTCTCTCTCTCTCTCTCTCTCTCTCTCTCTCTCTCTCTTTTATACTCTTTCTCTCTCCCTCCCTCCCTCCCTCCCCCTCTCTATATATATATATATATATATATATATATATATATATATATATATATATATATATATATATATATATCAACTCCATCTCCTCCCTCCCTCATTTCTTTTCCTCCCACCTTACTTCCTCTCTCTATCTCTCACTCTCCACCTCTTTCTCCCTCTCACCCTCCATCTTATCCTCCCACCTCACTTTCCCTCTCAATCTCTCACTCTCCATCATCTCCTCCCTCCTTCTCACTTCGCCCAAGGCATTATTCCTCCTCCTTCCCCTTCCCCTCCTCCTTCCCCTTCCCCTTCCCCTCCCCCCTCCCCCTCCGGACTTGCAACTCCCACGACAGCCTTGCGAGAAGCGCGCGTGGCATCTCAAGACCTCTGAGCCCACCACCAAGCCTAGTGGACACGCTCACTTTATCCCCCGTCAAGCTGACTGTCAAGCGACCTGTCAAGCGACCTGTCAAACACTTCGTCATGCAACCTGTCAAGCGACCTGTCAAACACTTCGTCATGCAACCTGTCAAGCGACCTGTCAAACACTTAGTCATGCAACCTGTCAAGCTCTTTGCCATGCAACCTATCAAGCAACCGGGAACGCGATAGAACAGCTCTCTCTGTCTGCCATCTCGCTCCCGCTCCCACTCCCTCTCCCTCTCCCTCTCCCTCTCCCTCTCTCCCTCCCCCGCCGCGACTTGTCTCCGTGTGACAAGCGCTTTCTCTCTCGGGCGTGTGTCATCGGCATCCACGTCGGGTCGCATTAGGCTCGCGGGCTTTCGGCGACGACCTCGGGCGTCAGTCAGTCAGTCGTCTCTCAAAGGCCTTGCTGCCGCGCGTCGCCTATGAGAGCGAGGTCGGAGAAAAGTTGCTGTGCCTAAGTCTTTGCGACCAGCTTCTACCTACACGATTCGTTTATGTTAGTATTTTATCTTTCCTCTCTCTCTCTCTCTCTCTCTCTCTCTCTCTCTCTCTCTCTCTCTCTCTCTCTCTCTCTCTCTCTCTCTTTCTCTTTCTCTTTCTCTTTCTCTTTCTCTTTCTCTTTCTCTTTCTCTTTCTCTTTCTCTTTCTCTTTCTCTCTCTCTCTCTCTCTCTCTCTATCTTTCTATCTTTCTTTCTCTCTCTCTCCCCCCCTATCTCTCTTTCTCTCTCTCTCCCCCCCTATCTCTTTATAACTAATTCCACTCACGAACAAATAAACAAAAACGATTCGAATTCTGACAAATCCCCAAGGCCTCATCTCCCCTCCTCTCCTCTCCTCACCTCACCTCACCCCCCCCCTCCCGCCAACTCCCACCTCATATATGCAGAATCACACAACTGAACAAGCGTCATAATGAACACTGATTCCGCAACGGAGCAAAGGTCGACGAATCCCTTCCGGCATAGCAACCCGTTTATTGCACATCCAGACTTATATCAAAGCTTGAACACATCTCTTGTAAGCTCTATCAGCCAGCGAAACAAACGCACTCTAATGCAAAGCGAAGGATAAGCTTTAACAATTAAAATGAAAACAATTTTGTGTAAACAAAAATAATACAAAAAAATAAAAAAACGAAGACATTCTCTCCACATCCTCGAAGACAACGGAAGACAAAACTGTTACTCAACTCTCGGAAAACAAACAAACAAACTAACAAACACACGAGCGAGAGATTTTATGAGGGTGGATTTACAGACACTGAAAAGTAATCGCACCCCAAAAAAAAAAAAAAAAAAAAAAAAAAAAAAAAAAAAAAAAAAAAAAAAAAAATCCTCAAGGCTAGGTGAACCTGCCGGGTAATTTAGGAAGATCTGCCATGGCGTTCACTTGGCCGCAATGTTTACGACCGGCCTATTGTGTGCAGATTCACCAGTGGTTCCCCCTCCCCCCTCTCCCCCTCCCCCCCACCATCATTTCAGCGGCCAGTTCACTCTCTCTGCAGGGATTGTATGTTTCTTCTTTTTACTCTCATATAATAGAGAAATCACATTGGTACGAACACATGTACAATCGAACAAACAAACATGCAAACGCGCACACGCTGTTTTACCTAATCACACAAATTACTCAAATACCTAAAAAAATGATAAAAAAAATAAATAAATAAAAAAGGTACCCTCAAAATATACATAATACGCTCCCAAAAGAGTATAATCAAAACATCCCTATATTGAAAAAAAAAAAAAAAAAATATTAGTCAATACATGCATAAAACCAATTTCAAAATAACAACACCACTTAGAGTTAAAAAAAAACAATATCAACAATCATGACACTAGCTCTTGCCCCCCTCTACACCTATCTGTCATCTGCAATTTCAATCTTGCTAATAAGACCTTCGTCGTGCGTGGTGGAGGCGCCATTTCAATTTCAAGTCCAGCTCCCCGCCCTCCTTCAATGGGCGTGTTCCCTCTTCCGCTTTTTCGTCAGGTTTATACAGCTTAAATGAGGATTGAACTCCCCCTTCTCTTAATCTGCCTGTTTGTCCTTTCTCTCTCTCGCTCTCTGTCTTTCTCTATCTGATTCTCTCTTACTCACTTTCTCGTATTCACACACTGAGTCATTCTCTCTCTTTCTCACTATCCCTCTCGATCTCACTAGCTCACTCTCACTCTCACTCTCACTCTCACTCTCACTCTCACTCTCACTCTCACTCTCACTCTCACTCTCACTCTCACTCTCACTCTCACTCTCACTCTCTCTCTCTCTCTCTCTCTCTCTCTCTCTCTCTCTCTCTCTCTCTCTCTCTCTCTCTCTCTCTCTCTCTCTCTCTCTCTCTCTCTCTCTCTCTCTCTCTCTCTCTCTCTCTCTCTCTCTCTCTCTCTCTCTCTCTCTCTCTCTCTCTCTCTCTCTCTCTCTCTCTCTCTCTCTCTCTCTCTCTCTCTCTCTCTCTCTCTCTCTCTCTCTCTCTCTCTCTCTCTCTCTCTCTCTCTCTCTCTCTCTCTCTCTCCTCTCTCTCTCTCTCTCTCTCCCTCTCTCACTCTCTCTCTCTCCCCATCTCACTCTCTCTCTCTCCCCATCTCACTCTCTCTCTCTCTCTCTCTCTCTCTCTCTCTCTCTCTCTCTCTCTCTCTCTCTCTCTCTCTCTCTCTCTCTCTCTCTCTCTCCTCTCTCCTCTCTCCTCTCTCCTCTCTCCTCTCTCCTCTCTCCTCTCTCCTCTCTCCTCTCTCCTCTCTCCTCTCTCCTCTCTCCTCTCTCCCCATCTCACTCTCTCTCTCTCGCCATCTCACTCTCTCTCTCCCGCCATCTCACTCTCTCACTCTCCCACTCTCTCTCCCCATCTCCCAGTCTCCCACTCTCTCTCTCTCTCTTTTTCTCACGCGCACTCCCTCTCCCGTACCCAACGCTCGGCCTCACACAGCTGCCCCACCAACCGACCCACGAGCGAGTCACACAAGCCCCGGACACCGCATTGGTCCAAATTATCCTTATATAATAAACAAAAGAAACAGGAAGGCCACACAATAAGCCAGCGAGCGTCTCGTTAGCCGAGTGATCACGCAAGCCATCTCCAGGTCAGAAAAACAACAGCTGATCGCTCCTCTCAAAACTTTTTTTTTTTTTCTTTAAAGCGCGGCCTTTAGTAATAACAATAGTTTTAATCATAATTATTATTATAGCAATAAAAACGATGGTGATGGTGGTGGTGATGATGATGATAATGATGATAATTATAATAATAATATCAATAGTAATAATAATAATAATGGTAATGATAATGACAAAAATCATCATAATAATAATCATCATCATAATGCTAATAACAATAACGACAACAAAACTTATAATAACAAAAATATTAAAAATAATAACAAAAATAATAATGATAAAAAAATATAATACTAAAAATAATACCAATCATAATAAAAGTAAAAACAGCAACAACAACAATAACGATAATAATAATGACAATAACAACAATAAAAACAATAATAACAATAAGAATTACGTGAAAAACAGTTCCAGAACGAGAGAGAGAGTGAGTTACGGTTAGTAGTTATTCCCCTGAGTGACCCCTTAAGTTTTTATGCTCTCTTTGATGATGATGACACTAATAATAAGGATAATAATACTAATATGACTACTACTACTACTACTGCTAATAATAATAATAATAATAATAGCTATGATAGTAATGATGATGATAATAGTAATATGACGATAATGATAATAATAATAATATTACGATAATGATGATAATAATAATAATAATAATAATAATAATAACAATAATAGTGATAATAATAATCTACCAATAATAAATCACAAAGAATATATCACAAGATAATACACGCCACTTTCAATTCAACCCATCGCCCCCCCTAACCCCCTTCCCTCCCCCCTCCCCCTCCCTCCCTCCCTCCCTCCCCCTACAACCACAATTCAACTCTAAAGATCCCTTTATCACACAAAAAAAAATAAAAAAATAGTAAAAAAAAAAAATCAAAACCATAACGACAGCGGTTCCCCGTCCGAGGAGCAGAGAGTGGTCGGAGGAGCGAGATAGATCACGCAGGATGGTGATGATGAAGACGTCAGCTTAAGCCCCATTCCCCCCCCACCCCCACCCCCACCCCCCGAGTTGAATAACGGCCCTAACACAATGGCCGCGGAGTTCTTGTGAGGCGCGCTGTTACTTAAGAGTTACTTAAGACTTCCGAAGGATTGGTTTTCGGTTCGGTTTCGTCAGGCCGCCGCGCCGCGTTGACATGGCACTCCTCTGTAGGCCACTGTTTCTATTCGCTTCGTGTTTCGTGTTTCGTGTTTCTCGTGTGTGTGTGTGTGTGTGTGTGTGTGTGTGTGTGTGTGTGTGTGTGTGTGTGTGTGTGTGTGTGTGTGTGTGTGTGTGTGTGTGTGTGTGTGTGTCCTCTCCTGCACTTTGTTTCGTTTTCTTTCCTATGCGTTTTCGTTTTCTTTTGCGCCGTGGCGTTGTTGTTGTTGTTATTGTTACTAGCATAACCACTCATCACTATTGCTCTCGGTGTCTTAACACTTCATGGCTATCACCACCACTGCCACTTTGTCATCACCATCTGTCTGCACTGGTATCCTTCCTCTTCCTTCTTTGCCTTCCTTCCCACGGGCCTCCAATCACCACAATCACCACAATCACCACACCACCACATCCCGGCCTCACTCTCTCGTCCCTCCCTCCGTCACGCACAAGCACAGACTCCACCCCTACCACCGCCACCGACACCGCCGCCACCGCTGCCGCCGCCGCCACACTCCTCACACTCCCAGGAAAAACTGCCACAGCGCCACAGCTGATCTTCAGCCAGGATGTCCGAGGCGCGAGCAACCCCTGGGGGGCCGCGGCAGACACGTCTCTCCCTCGACCCCGCCTCCATAACCCCCTCCCCCTCCCCCTCCCCCTCCCCCCCCCCCCCCCCCCCCCCCCCCCCCCCCCCCCCCCCCCCCCCCCCCCCCCCCCCCCCCCCCCCCCTCATGACTCCGTGCCGTTCCCCTTATCAGCCCACACACCGACTCCTGTTGACTTGCAATCACTCCCCGCCCACCGCCTCCCTCCGCCCTTCCGCCCTTCCGCCCTTGCCGCGTCTAGACACACGCAGTTCCTTCTCCTCCTCCATCCTTCCCTGTTGGCAGACCTCGAAGTCCTTCTTCCCCCCCCCACCTTCCTTCCCTACCACCTACCACAACCCCCCCTCTCTCTATCTATCAATCTCTTCCCCTCTCTCTATCTCTCTCTATCTATCTATCTATCTATCTCTATCCCTCTCTCTCTCATACTCCCTCCCACTCCCCATCCCACTCCCTTTCCCCCATAGTGCCTAGCAAGTCTCAGAGTCCCCCCCCCCCCTTCCTCCCCGCTCACACGGAGCCTCCCAGTGTCCCGTGGCATCCTTACCCTCGCCCTCACCTCCCCTCGGCGCCCCTAGGCCACGCGGTGACACCTCCGCAGTGCAGAAAAGTTACTCAACCTTAACGGAGCTGCACGCCGCCGAGGGGTTACCATCGGCACGCACGAACGCCTTGCTTGACACCGACTTGTTCATCGGCCCGTAATGAGTTCCTCGGTGCCACTCAGGAGTTTGGAAAGCAACTGCGGGTCGATTATCAAATGATATAGACAGACAGACAGATAGGTAGATAGATAGATAGATATAGTGAGTGAGTGAGTGAGAGGGGATGAGAGGGAGAGGGAGAGAGAGAGAGAGAGCATGGAAAAGAGAGAGAGAGAGAGAGAGAGAGAGAGAGAGAGAGAGAGAGAGAGAGAGAGAGAGAGAGAGAGAGAGAGACAGACAGATAGAAAGAGAAAGAGAGAGAGAGAGAGAGAGTCAAAATTTGAAACGCATTCCAGCAAAAGAGCCTCCTTATCAAGCATCAAATGGCAGGTAAACAAACACCCTAAAACAAGGGCCCCCTTGGGTCTCCGCTAAACGCGTGACCAGGATACACAACGACTGTAAAACTATCGCCCATCCTCTGCGCCTCCTCCTTCGTCCCTCTTAACCCGTATTCTCTATTGCGTCTCTCGCCTCGACGCACACACGCGCACACACAGAGAAAGAGGGCAAGAGGGAAAGAGAGAGAGAGAGAGAGAGAGAGAGAGAGAGAGAGAGAGAGAGAGAGAGAGAGAGAGAGAGAGAGAGAGAGAGAGAGAGAGAGAGAGAGAGAGAGAGAGAGAGAGAGAGAGAGAGAGAGAGAGTGAGAGAGAGTGAGAGAGTAAGACAGTGAGTGAGAGTGAGAGAGAGAGAATATAAAAGAGAGAGAGAGTGAGTGAGAGAGAGAGAGACGGAAAAAAACAGACCGTGAACCAGGAAGCACCAAGCTCCTCTCTCCCTTCCTCTACCTACCTCTCCCTTCACCCCTTTGACCTCCCACGGCCGCAAACTCACCAAAGAGAGGGCAATCAATAAAAAAAGGGAAAACGAGCGATTCGACCAACCAACAAGACTAGGAGGGTTCGTCTCCTTCGGAACTCTACTCATGCACGAGTCAAACATCGTTTATTCATCCCTACCTACGCGTCTCTTTGGGAAGTAAAGGGAGGAGGAGGAAGAGAATGAGAAGCAAAATGATGCGAACAATAAGAATATCAGATAATTGATGATTGATGAATGATGATGATGGTGAGGGTGAGGGTGAGGATGATGATGATGGTGATGATGATGGTGATGATGATGATGATGGTGATGATGATGGTGATGATGATGATGGTGATGATGGTGATGACGATGATAGTAGATGATGATGACAAGAATCATCATCAAAAATAAATAAAAAAATGAAAATCAACAACGACAAAAATCACATAAAGACTATAAAGAAGCAAGAGAACAGCCATTAAAAAAATCATTAAAGTTCAAGAGAGAAAAAAAAATAAAGATAAATCAAGGAAGAGACAAAAAAAAACAAAGTTTCAATAAGACTCCAATAAATCCAACTCAATAGCTTCCGCGAGTGTTTCTTTCCCTTCGATAACTCCGAAGTCCGAAGGAAGAGGCGGAGGAAGAAGAAGGGAAGAAGAAGGGAAGAAGAAGGGAAGAAGAAAAGAGAAGAAAGTAGAGGAAAGAAGAAAGAAAGAGATAAGAAATACGGGTGCGGAAAAAAATAAGGATAAGAATGGAGAGAGAGAGAGAGAGGGAAAGGGGAACAAAGGAGAGACATCTGAATAGAGAGAGGAACAAGAAGAAGGAATAAGAAGGAAGAAATAGAGGAGGAAATAAAATAAATGAAGAGCAAAGGTGAGAAAAACGGAGACACGCTCGAGGAATCGAGAATACGAATGGAAAAGGAGAGAGGAGAGAGAGAAAAAAATGAAAGAAGACAAAATAAAGAGCTACCAAAAGAAATAAAGGATAAGAATAGAAGAAAAAAAAGACAAAGGAGACAAAAGGCAGAAGAAATAATTCGGAAGACGGAAGTAGAGGAGGAGAAAAATCTGGCACAAAAAGAAGATAAGAATAAGACGAAGTAAAAAGAGAAGAATATAACAAGAAGAAAAGAAGAAGAATCTAAAATGATGAAAAGAATAAGCATGAGAATAAGCATAACAAAACAAAGAAAAAAAGTAACGAACAAGAACATGGAGAAAAATACAACGAGAGAGAGAGAGAGAGAGAGAGAGAGAGAGAGAGAGAGAGAGAGAGAGAGAGAGAGAGAGAGAGAGAGAGAGAGAGAGAGAGAGAGAGAGAGAGAGAGAGAGAGAGAGAGAGAGAGAGAGAGGGGAGGGAGAGAGGGAGAGAGAGAGAGAGAGAGAGAGAGAGAGAGAGAGAGAGAGAGAGAGAGAGAGAGAGAGAGAGAGAGAGAGAGAGGGAGAGAGAGAGAGAGAGAGAGAGAGAGAGAGAGAGAGAGAGAGAGAGAGAGAGAGAGAGAGAGAGAGAGAGAGAGAGAGAGAGAGAGAGAGAGAGAGAGAGAGAGAGAGAGAAACAGAGAAACAGAGAGAAACAGAGAGAGAGAGAGAGAGAGAGAGAAACAGAGAGAAACAGAGAGAGAGAGAGAAAAAGAGGGAGACAGAGAGATATTAAGAAAAAGACAAAGAGAAAAAGAGAAAGATAAAAAGAGAAAGAGAAAAAAAAGAGAGCGCCCGAATCCCGTGCTGTCACAAACTTCACCCAACGAAGTAGAAAAAAAAAACACGACGGCCAGTTCTCAGTTCTACCACATCGTTCGAAACGCTTCATCACGTTAATAATAAAAACAACAACAACAACAACAACAACAAAAACTCCCCCCTACGCATTGCAGCAGAACACCTGGCAGTTCCCTTTACCATCCCTCCCTCCCCCCCCTCCCTCCCTCCCCCACAGAGAGCCTATTCTATCCCGGCTGACATCTATTTCTTCTCTTCTTAAGCAGCATCCCTCTCCTCCTCTGGAATATCCTTTACGAAATGGACACTTAAAACACAACCAAAAATGGAAATGAGAGAAACGAAAGAAAAAGAGTAGGGGGGAGGAGGAGATAGACGAAGACGAAAAAGGAAAACAAAGAGAAAAAAAGGAGGGGAAAATAGGGGAAAATAGACAATAAACACGAAAAAGAAAAACCTCGCAAAATCAAACAAAAATAGAGAAATAAAAACAAGATCACAAACAAGAAGAAGAACAAGAAGGAAGGAAGGAGAGAATCCAGCCAGCATCGGCTCGCACCAACGCACTCCTTCCTTCCGTCCCTCGCCTACGAACTCAGTCACTGTCACGACGCACCCCGTCCACGGACCCAAACCCCAGGCGTCTCTATAGAACAGGAGCAAGAACAAGGGCGAGGGAGGGGGAGGGAGAGGGGGAGGGATAGGGAGAGGGAGGGGATGGGGAGGGAGGGAGGGGATGGGGAGAGGGAGGGAAAGGGAGGGAGAGAGGGAGGGGGGGAGGAGGGAGGGAGGGAGGGAGGGAGGCAGGGAGGGAGGGAGGGAGGGAGAGAAAGAGAGAGATAAAAGAGAGAGAAAGACAGAGAGCTAAGGAGAGAGAGAGAGAGAGAGAGAGAAAGCCATGAAAGGAGAGGACGAACCGATCTATCGAGAAAAAAAAATAAAAATAAAATAAAAATATATTTACGACACCGTAACCTAGTAAAAACTGTCGATGATAATATTCTTCTCGCGTCATAAAGCATAGAAAAATGAATCTTTCATACGCCCTCCACGGCCCTTGCCCCCCCTCCCCCCTCCCCTTCTTAGGACGTTTTCCAATCTTTGTCATCTAGTTAAGAGAGAATGGCAGAGAGAAAGAGGAGACGAGAGGATAGGAGTGGAAAGAACGAGAGAGAGAGAGAGAGAGAGAGAGAGAGAGAGAGAGAGAGAGAAAGAGAGAGAGAGAGACACACAAAAGAAGAAGTCTCTCGGCTTCTGTCAATACGTCCGCGCCGCAGGTCGACATCGTTTCTTGAAATTTGTCAGGTAAGAAATTTTCCGTCGCCATCCTCCACGAAAGAGAAGAAAGGGGGAATAGCGTGATCCAAAGAGGAACAAAGGGAAGACGTATATTGTTTTAGGTAAATCCAGGTGCTTATAAATACGCACACACAGCACACACTGCCCTCAATAAACAGAAACAATGCATTTGTATATATGTGTGTTGTATGTATATGCGGATTTTGTGTATATATGAGTGTGAGTGTGAGGGTAAGTGTGTGCGTGTGCGTGTGGGCATGTGCGTATGTGTGCATATGTATACATACGTATACATATGTATAAAAAAAAAAAAAAAAAAATTGCGTGCAGACACACACACACACAATGAGTGTGTCTGCGCGCTAGTTTTTCATACATACATACACACACACTATATATATATATATATATATACATATATACACATATACAAGAACATGCATAAATAACGTATATACACAAACCGACACTGTAACCACAACCCCGTAATCTGACACCCCATTTCTAAAAGACGGCACGCGCGCCTATGCATGAATGAGGGGCGAGAAAACGTGATTTGGCATCGTATAACTTCTTCCTCACCCCCCTCACCCCTCCCCCCACCTCCACTCTCTCCCCACCACCCCTAAAATAAGTTAATAAAGAAAGCAACGAGAAAACCCCCCCCCCCCCCACCCCCCTCCCCCCCCGAGTTATCTTAACTTCTTCAACGCCTCAACACCACCACCTTGGCGTGGGCGCGCGTGTGAGGCATGGCATCCAAATTTTGAAATGGAAGAATGTGGAGAATAGGAAGGAGGGAGGGAGGGAAAGGGAAGGAGGGAGGGAAGGAAGGAGGGAGGGAGAAAGTAGTGAAAGTAGTGAAAGTAGAGAAGAAGAGAAAGAAGAGGAGGAGCAGGGGGAGGAAGAGCAGGAGGAGGAGGAGGAGGAGCAGGAGGCGAAGGAGGAGAAGGAGGAGGAATAGAAGAGGAAGAACAAAAAACAACAACAAGGGAAAAGAAAGCGAAGACGAAAAGCTACAGAGAATAAATCACAAGAACAACAAGACGACGAAAAAGCAAGCGAAAAAAAAACAAAAAAAAAACAAGAGGGTGAGGAAGAAAGAGCTAAATGCAGTGACTCATCCCCTATAATCTCGATGGCTCGCCCTCACCCGAGCCACCTTCACCCGACCTTGTTACGAAGGTTTCCAGGAGCATTAAGATTAGACACAAGTATGGACGGGGGAGGGAGGGGGGAGGGGAATAGGAGGAGGAGGGGAAGAGGGGAGGGGAGGAGGAGGAGGAGGAGGAGGAGGAGGAGGAGGGGAAGAGGAGGAGGAAGAGGGGAGGGGAAGGGGAGGGGGAAGAGGGGGGAAGAGGGGAGGGGAATAGGAGGAGGAGGGGAAGAGGGGAGGGGAGGGGAGGGGAGGGGAGGAGGAGGAGGAAGAAGAGGAGGAGGAGGGAAGAGGGGAGGGGAAGAGGAGGAGGAGGAGGAGGAGGAGGAGGAGGGAAGAGGAGGAGGGGAGGGGAAGAGGAAAGGGAGAGGGAGAGGGAGAGAGGGAGGGGGAAAAGAAAAGGAGAGGGGACGGGGCAGGAGAAGGGATAAGAGGAAGGGGACGGGGGAGGGGAGGGAAAAAGGGAATGGAAGGGGAAGGAGACAGGGAGTAGCAGGTGGGAGGGGGAGAAGCAGAAGGCGAAGGGGGGACGGGGAAGGGACAGGGGAAAGGAAAGGGAAAAGAGAGAAAAAGGGAAAGGTGACGGAAATGGAAAAGAGGTAGAGGTAGATGTAGAGGCAGGGAAGGAAAGATTGAACCAGGATCTAGACCTCAGACTAAACCCCAAAGAATTAATCTCCCAGAAACACGAGAGAGAAGAGATAATGAGGATAAGCAGAAGGGCGATGCACAAAGACCCCAACGACGCAAAGGGAGAGCGAGGATAAAGGAAGCCGATAAGAGGTGAAGGGGAAAAAATGGAAGAGAGGGAAGGAAGCAAAGACGACGATAAATGCGAAGCAAATGGAATAAAGGAAAAATAAAAAGAGAACGACAACGAGAACAAGTGATCTAACAAGAGCATCTAACAAAGGGGTTCAAACAAGAGCATCTAACAAAGGGGTTCAAACAAGAGCATCTAACAAAGGGGTTCAAACAAGAGCATCTGACAAAGGGGTTCAAACAAGAGCATCTAACAAAGGGGTTCAAACAAGAGCATCTAACAAGAGGATCAAACAAGAGCATCTAACAAAGGGGTTCAAACAAGAGCATCTAACAAAGGGGTTCAAACAAGAGCATCTAACAAAGGGGTTCAAACAAGAACATCTGACAAAGGGGTTCAAACAAGAGCATCTAACAAAGGGGTTCAAACAAGAGCATCTAACAAGAGGATCAAACATGAGCATCTAACAAAGTGCTTCAAACAAGAGCATCTGACAAAGGGGTTCAAACAAGAGCATCTAACAAAGGGGTTCAAACAAGAGCATCTAACAAAGGGGTTCAAACAAGAGCATCTTATAAAGGCGTTCAAACAAGAGCATCTAACAAAGGGGTTCAAACAAGAGCATCTAACAAAGGGGTTCAAACAAGAGCATCTAACAAAGGGGTTCAAACAAGAGCATCTAACAAGGGGGTTCAAACAAGAGCATCTAACAAAGGGGTTCAAACAAGAGCATCTAACAAGGGGATCAAACAAAGAGGCGTTCACAAGTTCACTCATGAGAAGCCTGCGATTTCGAGAAGTGGGCGTGGCTCAACCCGGCGAGAGCAAGGTGCGGGCGTCAAGGCAACCAACCAACCGTCTTGCTCAAAGATGTCAAAACGGAAAATAATGATCTAAAAATACGGTTCACAAAAGAGAGATGAGAGAGAGAAAAAAATAATAACAAACAATAGAACGGGCATAGAAAAGAAAAATGAGTAAAGAAGAGAGAAGAAAGTGTAAAAAAAAAAAAAAAAAATGTCCTACCATGAAAATACACCTAAAGAACACAATTTCGAAAGTGGGCGTGGCTCAGCCCGGCGAGCAAGGTGCGGGCGTCAAGGCAACCAACCAACCGTCTTGCTCAAAGATGTCAAAACGGAAAATAATGATCTAAAAATACGGTTCACAAAAGAGAGATGAGAGAGAGAAAAAAATAATAACAAACAATAGAACGGGCATAGAAAAGAAAAATGAGTAAAGAAGAGAGAAGAAAGTGTAAAAAAAAAAAAAAAAAATGTCCTACCATGAAAATACACCTAAAGAACACACCAAAGAACCATATATCAATCAAACAAACAAACACATACACACAAAAAAACAAAACAACAACAGAAAACCAAAGCCAAACAAACAATAAAGATAAAACCAAAGCCAAACAAACAAACAAACAAAAAGTGAAAGCCAGAACAAAAAAAAAAAAAAAAGAGAGAAAAAATACACCCAACCCCTGAGAACAGACGAAGGACAAAGAAACATCAAAAGACCCATGTAATTGCGAGAAACACAGGTGACGGATTCGCTGGAAAAGAGGCGATGGGGAGGTGGGCGGAGGTGGGTGGAGATGGGCGGAGGTGGGTGGAGGTGGGCGGAGGTGGGTGGGGGTGGGTCGCAGGAAGGGGGGGGGGAGGGTAAGAATAAAGGTAAGCTAGAAGAAGGAAGACCAAAAGAGAAATGTGCAGGGAGAAGAGATGGGATGGGGGGGGGGAGGGGAAGGATGATGGTTAAGATATACATGCATTCATGGGTGGAGAAAGAGAAAGAAAGAGAAAGAGAGAGAGAGAGAGAGAAAGAGAGAGAGAGAGAGAGAGAGAGAGAGAGAGAGAGAGAGAGAGAGAGAGAGAGAGAGAGAGAGAGAGAGAGAGAGAGAGAGAGAGAGAGAGAGAGAGAGAGAGAGAGAGGGAAAGAAAGAGAAAGAAAGAGAGAGAGAGAGAGAGAGAGAGAGAGAGAGAGAGAGAGAGAGAGAGAGAGAGAGAGAGAGAGAGAGAGAGAGAGAGAGAGAGACAGAGAGACAGAGAGACAGAGACAGAGACAGAGAGAGAGAGAGAGAGAGAGAGAGAGAGAGAGAGAGAGAGAGAGAGAGAGAGAGAGAGAGAGAGAGAGAGAGAGAGAGAGAGAGAGACAGACAGACAGACAGAGAGAAAGAGAAAGAGAAAGAGAAAGAGAAAGAGAAAGAGAAAAAGAAAGAGAAAGAGAGTTTGAGAGAGAGAGAGAGGCGACAGTTAAATCCGGGAAGAGGAAAAGTGAGCCTGAATCGCGGCCAACGAAGCAAGTGGAGCAAAAATGACACCGCCAGGAATGAAGAAAAATAGAATCCGTCGGTGAGGAAAGGAAAACAGAAGAAATAGTGACCGCCGATAAAAGAAAAAGGAAGAGGAAGTAGGAACGGCTAATAAAAGAGAGGGAATGGGAAAAATAAATAAGCAACTATTAAATTAAGAACGGTGAATTAATTGCATGGAAGACGCCGAAAATAAACAAGAAACAAGCAATAACGAGACCAGACGATAGAATCTACAAGGAATAAAAAGTAAAGAAGAGGAAAGGATAATGACCAAGAGGGGAAATAAAGGGAATAAAAGGGGGAAATCGAGAACAGTAATAAAAAAGGGGAAAATAGTATTTCTAAAAACAGTGACATCATGGTAGTAAATGGGGGTAACGTTAATAATAAAAAGTCAAATTAGATGATTGG
>BOPN01000192.1:363277-368277 GCA_017312705.2 Penaeus japonicus
CCCAAACGCCCGACGACCGGACCGCATGGCGACCCCCCCATCCCTTTACCCCCCCCCCCGCCCACCCCTATCCCTCATCGCCTCACCACACACACCATCAGTCCCACAGAGTAATCCCATTTGTGCTTCGGGGCGCGAGTCTGCTGTGCCATTAGCAGAGCCCCGCCTCGTCTTGGTGGAGCTGGCCGGCCCCACGGACAGAGAGGTGCCATGGCAACAAAAGCAATCATTAAGATACCCAGATCTCATGGCACAATTAAATGCCCTCCCTCCTCTCTCCTCCCCCCACCTTCCTGCCCCATCCTCCTCCCTCCTCCCTCCCTCCCTCCACCTTCCTCCCTCCACCTTCCTCCCTCCTCCCTCCTCCCTCTACCTTCCTCTCTCCTCCCTCCTCCCTCCTCCCTCCTCCCTCCTCTCTCCTCCCTCCCTCCTCCACCTTCCTGCCCCATCCTCCTCCTCCTCTTGGGTTTCCTATCCCACACCACCCCTTAGACGGTCATCATTGTGATAGGAGCGGTCACATGCACTAGGATGTGTGTGTGTGTGTGTGTGTGTGTGTGTGTGTGTGTGTGTGCGTGTGCGTTTATGTGCATGCCTAAGCCATAAATGCACACATACACATACACATACACATAAACACACACACACACACACACACACACACACACACACACACACACACACACACACACACACACACACACACACACACACACACACACACACACACACACACACACACACACACACACACACACACACACACACACACACACACACGTCCGCATCCTATGATCAGATGTACAACAAACACAATTCAACAAACACAATTCGTGCAGCTCTGAACGCCACGCCCAGTCGGAGAGGGCGTGAGGGAGAAAGAGGGGATAGAAGGGGGAAAAGGGATGATGGATGAATGGGGAGAGGGGAAGAGGGGAAGAAGGAGAGAGGGAAGGGGTGAGAGGGAGGGACAGAGGGACGGAGGGAGGGAGGGAGGGAGGGAGGGAGGGAGGGAGGGAGGGAGGGAGAGATAGAGACAGAAAGAGAGAGAGCGAGCGAGCGACGAGAAGAGAAGAGAGAATGAGAGAAAGAGAAAGAGAAAAGAGAGAGAGAATGAGGGAGAGAAGGAGAGGAAAGAAGAGAAGGAGAGGAGGAGAGGGAGGGAGGGAGGGACAAAAAAAAGGAGAGAAAGAGGGTAAGAGGTCGGGTGGAAGGGAGATAGAGAAGGTGGGAAGGAATAAGGGAGGGAAGGAGTAAGGGAGGGAAGGAGTAAGGGAGGGAAGGAGTAAGGGAGTAAGAGAGGGAGGGAAGGAGTAAAGGAGGGAGAGAAGGAGTAAGAGAGGAAGGGAGGGAGGGAGGGAAGGGCTAAGAGAAGGAAGGGCGGGAGAAAGGGAGAAAACGCGCGCCGTTTCCCGCAGTAGTCACCAGAGAAGCGACTGAGGTACAAAATAAACACCCATATACAGATCCTCAATACCTCTATTCTCACCCTACGATTAGTCCTCCTGCCGAGCTTTTCTCTTTCTCTCTCTCTCTCTCTCTCTCTCTCTCTCTCTCTCTCTCTCTCTCTCTCTCTCTCTCTCTCTCTCTCTCTCTCTCTCTCTCTCTCTCTCTCTCTGCCTTTTCTTCAGGTGTCGGCCGTATCGACGCTCCGTCTTGCTAAACTTCCAAAATGTGTCAAAAAATAAGAGAGATTTCTGCCCCGAAATATTTCCCCACCAACCGGCTTAAGTCAAGATTGAGAAAAAAAAGGAAAAGATATTTGCTTTGTTGTCGACTCGGGGGTGTCAAGAACTGGTGTCACTGGCCTTTTAACCTTCTGCCCTCTTGCTCTGCTATCTCCCTTCTCTCCTTCCCCTTTCTCTTCTCTTCTCATCCCTTGCCTCTCTACTTCCTCTCTCTCTTCCTCTCCTCCCTATCTCTTACTAAATTCTCCTTTCCCCTCTCTCCTTCAATTAACTACCCCTTCTCCCCTCTTCCTTTAAATTTATTCATCCTCCTCCCTCTCCCTTCTCTTCCTTATCCTCCCCCTCCCCCCTATCCACTTCTCCATTCCCCTCTCCTCCTCTGATCTCCTGCCCTCTCCTCGCTCCTATCCACTTTCCTCCCCTCTCCCCCTTACCCCTCTCCCTCCATCCCCCTCCCCTACCCCCTCCCCCCAACCTCTAAACGCCCCAAGGTCGCGTACTCCCACCACTCTGTCTCGTGACTGCCCAAACACGCCCCCCTTTGCACTCGGCACCGCGCTAAAAGCAAAGGGAAGGGACGGCACTAACTTATTCAATTATTTTTTTTATGTGTGACTTGTCCATGGCCCCTCTCTTCCCTCCTTCCGCCGAGACATTTAACCCTACCGACACTATTCCTCGTAACCGAGCCTGTCCTCATCCACACACTATCTAACCATACACCTCACCCACCTCACCAACCGTCCTCATTCATCAACCCACTCCACCCAACCAAAATCCACATCCACATTCACATCCACATCCACGTCTGTCTGTCTGTCTGTCTGTCTCTTACTCATTCAATATCCCTCTCACTTATTCACTCACTCATTCATTCACTATCCCCCTCACTTACTCACTAACTCACTCACTCACTCACTATCCCCCTCACCTACTCACTCCCTATCCCCCTCACTCCCACTCCCACTCACTTTCCATCACTACACCAAATGGCTCACAAGACACACACTGGGTAGTAGCAGTGCGATCATACTTGCAGAGGGTCGATATTGCGTAGTCCAAAACTGGTAAGTCCCAAGTCCTTATGCAATGGCTCCTTCGTATCCGACGCGCGAGACTATCGCCGTTTTTCCCGACTCGCATTCACGACTCACGCCCTCACCATCGGATCCTAAGATTCGTATGGTCTTAGTTATTCCACACTCGTGACTCGCACAATAAGCCTTAGCCTGAGGACTACCCACACACACA
Organism: Penaeus japonicus; assembly: GCA_017312705.2. Classification (NCBI taxonomy): domain Eukaryota; kingdom Metazoa; phylum Arthropoda; class Malacostraca; order Decapoda; family Penaeidae; genus Penaeus; species Penaeus japonicus. The sequence continues at coordinate 366,217 of BOPN01000192.1, forward strand.
CAGTCTAACCCTGCTCTCTCTCTCTCTCTCTCTCTCTCTCTCTCTCTCTCTCTCTCTCTCTCTCTCTCTTTCTCTCTCTTTCTCTCTCTTTCTCTCTCTTTCTCTCTCTCTCTCTCTCTCTCTGTCTCTCTCTCTCTATCTATCTATCTCTCTTTCTCTCTCTCTGTCTCTTCTTTCTTTCTCTCTCTTCTTTCTTTCTCTCTCTTCTTTCTTTCTCTCTCTTCTCTCTTTCTCTCTCTCTCTCTCTCTCTCTCTCTCTCTCTCTCTCTCCCTCTCTCCCTCTCTCCCTCTCTCCCTCTCTCCCTCTCTCCCTCTCTGCCCCCTCACCCCCTCTCACCCCCATTGCAAGCGATGCCCCGCCCCCTTCTCCTCGCCCCCCAACCCCCTCTCTCTCCTCCCTAACCCCTTCACCATCACCCCTTCTTTTTTTCCAAGCAGATCAGATATCCCTTCCTGGGTATGTGTATCGTTCACATACGCCCCTTCGGCCTGGCTGTTCTGGCGAGCAACCTTCCCTAATTCCCCTCTGCAAACTACACCTTCAGTTCCACCCTTAGATCATGCACTATATCATGCACTATCCTTCCTTCACCCCTCGCTGTCATGAGGCCATAAGGCGCCAGGGAGGAAGGGAGGAGGGGAGGAGGGGTAGGGCGGGGGGGATGATGGGGGGGGGAGGGGGCGCATTCATCGGGTCATGATGGGAGATGAGACGTGGTCGTTGCAAAGCCTGATTTATTGCTCGATCTGCCGTTGCTCACGAGGACGGCGCCAAATTAAATAACACAATTGTGATAAAAATGCTTTGACCTTTGACCTGTCACTCTAGTGTAATGCTTGGGGGGAAAAGCGCTTATTCTATTGCAAAACAGCACCAGTGTGTATTCGCACGATGAAGTGGCTGCAATTGCAACCACTGCATTGGTCCTCTGTCTGTATCTGTCTCTGTCTCTCTTGCGCTCTCTTTCTCTCTCACTTATTCTTTTTCTCTCTTTCTCTCTCATTGTACGTGGGTGTACTTGTACGTGTGTGTGTCCATGTCCTCGTGCGCGTGTGTGAGTATAGACCCTTGTACATGTGTGTATATGTGCATATTTGTACACAGGCTAAATGCACTTAAAACATATCCCCAATAGCATTATCTTAAAAAGAAGAACACCGGCCAGAACGTACTGCAGACAGTTCTCCACCCGACCCTCCCCCCTTACCCTCCCACCCCCACCCCAGCCAGGAGCGCGACCCCCCCCCCTAACCGGCACTGAAGAGACAAAGGTGAAGAACGGAGTCAGACGCCCCGCGAGATGGACACCCAATTCAGCAGACCTCCAACACAAGACGTTCACCCCCACCCCCACCCCTACCCCAACTCTTACCCCTACCCCTATCCCCACCCCCAACTTGCTCCTCGGTTTTCGCCCTTCTCCCTTCTCCTCTCTTTTGTCGTCTTGCTTCACGTGCTTCGTCTTTTGACTAGCCATAGATTTCTCTTCATTGGCAGTGCTCACGTACTTCAATATTCATGAAGCTCAGATATATAAATCATGTGCATGGCAACACCACCTACCGACCGCTCTACTCTTAGACATGTACACACATACTCTCATCATATTTGTAACGAGAGTCCATCTCTTTAAAAGCATTTGATATGCATACATTCCCACGGGCATTTCAGAAAGCAATTAAAATACATACTCCCTATCCTACGCATATCTGTTCATGCAAGTATTTCCCGCATACCTATTAATCTATTTATTTCCCGCATGCCTATTTATGTATGCATTTCCCGCATACCTATTCATTTATGTATTTTAAGCACACTTATTTACGTATGTCTTTCTCTATTGACTGTTCACCGGCCCTAATCCAGGAAAAAAAAGTGGTCCTTCCTTTTCCTCATTTTCTCCTCACTATTTCTCCTCTCGCTTTACCTCATTTTCCCCCCTTAACCCTTCCCTTCTCCCTTGTCTCTCTAAACTCTCCACCCTTCGGTGTCTCCTCTAATTTTCCCCTTACGCACCTTCCGAGAGTCCTCTCCTCCTCCTCCCCTCCTTTCCCCTCCCG
>BOPN01000192.1:373277-380777 GCA_017312705.2 Penaeus japonicus
GTAGCTAGTCCATGTCAAAGAGTAAATAAAGCTATATAGATAATGATAACGATAATGATGATGAAATAATGATAACGATAATAATAATAATAATGATAATGAGCACGATAATGATAATTATGAAAATGATAATAACAATAATAATAACAGCAATAACCGTGACGATGACCAAAATAATAAATATGATGATGATGCTGATGATGATGATGATGATGATAATAATAATACGTGACGATGACCAAAATAATTAATATGATGATGATGATAATAATAATAATAATAATAATAATAATAATAATAATAATAATAATAATAAGATAATGATAGCAACAAACTCCTAAAAAGGGTTAAATCCTCGGTGAATGTCAGCTGACGAGGATCCGAAAATCGCGGCATTTAAATATAGTTCAAGAAACACGTGATTCCATTCAATCATAATGCCCTTCCCTTCCCTCCCCTTCCCTTCTCCCCTCCATCCTGTAACCTTACTCAAGTCCCAACAAGGAAAGGAAATTATTTTTTTCTATCTATCTATCTATCTATCTATTTACCTACCTACCTACCTACCTACCTACCTACCTACCTACCTATCTACCTACCTACCTCCCCCTCCCTCTCTCTCTACCTCCCATCCTCCCTCCCTACCTCCCTACCTATCTACCTCCCTCCCTCTCTCCCTCCTTCCCTCCTTACTCCCTCCTTCTCTCCCTACTCCCTACTCCCTCCCTCCCTCCCTACCTACCTACCTACCTACCTCCCTACCTCCCTACCTCCCTTCCTCCCTCCCACCTCCCTCCCTCCTTCCCACCCACCCATCCACCCACCCTTTCCCTCCCTACCTACCTACCTACCTACCTACCTCCTTCCCTCCCTCCTTATCTCTATCTATTCCCGTTTTGCTTTCATTCTCATCCGTGTCTCGAGGAAGAAACCTAAAAGATTGGTCCGCCCTCAACGCAGGTTATGCAATCATGAATACAGATGACAGCTCTTTTCCCCATGCGAGGCCAGGCTTGCTTGGGAATATTTACCCGGGAGGAAGTGCGTTCTTTTTATTCTCTTATTTTTTTTTGAATACCTATTCTACATTCCGAGTGTGTACATCTGGGAGGGTTTATTCTAAAGAAAAAAATAATAACAACAACAATAATAATAATACAATAAAAAAATCAAGAGAAAAAAAAGTTTATCTCCGGGTTACCTATCTCTCCCCCGTCCAATTCTTCTTCCCTTTCCCTATCTCCCCAACACCCAATCTCCGATAGCTATCAATACCTTTAACACCCCCCCCCCCCGAAACCCCCCCAAAAAATCGCATCCTCGGCAAGAGAAGTGAATCTTGGTGAGCAACCTTTCTTCTTGCGGGGAAGGAATGGGGCTGGCGATACATCCTCACATAAGGGATGCTCGTGCTCCCCCGCTCCTCGATAGCCTTATACGAGAGGAGAAATCATGGCTGATGCTCCTGCTAGGCCGAATATGCCTCACAGACTTTTTTTTATTTCCCTAGGCGGTTTCCTATGATTATGGTGATGGTGATGATGGTGATGATGGTGATGATGATGATAATAATGATAATGATAATGATGATGATGATGATGATGATAATAATAATAATCATCATCATCATAATAATAAACATAATGACAATTATAATAACAATAACATCAATACCGATGATAATAAAAAATGATAGAACAGTAATAATAACAATAATAATAATAATAACAAGATAATAATAATAATAACCATAACAAAAATGACGATGCCGATGATGATGATGATAATAAAAAACAATTCAATAACAACAACAACAATAATGATACCAATCACAACAATAATGATGATGAGGCGAGAAGCGCATGGATTCAAGAGACAGGCTCACGGTATTTAATTAATTCGACACTCACGTAACATAAAACTCCATCCATCGATCGTCGTGAACTCACCTGCAGGAGAAAAAAAGAAAACAAATATTAGATTATATGGTACTAGAAACGTGTGATTTTTTTGTTTATTTATAGAAAAGAGAACAAAAATGACATGTAGGCAAAAAAAAACAACAACAACATTGTATTAATATTTTCCATATGTCAGCGGTGATACGAATAACAACAATAAAGATTCATGACAATAACAATAATAATAATAGTAATGATAATAATAATCACAGTAACAACCTTCATAATAATAATCACAGCAACAACATTCATAATCATAATCACAGTAATAACATTGACAACATAATCGCAGCAACACTGATAACAAACATCACAGTAACAGTGATAACAAAAATCACAGCAACACTGATAATAATATAAACAAAAACAATAAGCAATAAACAGCAACCAACAACATCAAAGCCCCCTGTCAAGAGAAGACGCCAGACCCGAGCCACTTATCCACATTTATCCACAAGAGTATCTATCTACCTGGTCACACGCCCTTCAAATCCTCCCACCTCCACCCACCCACCCTCTCCCTCCTCCTTCCACCAAGGCCGCCCCCCTCTTTCAGGTCCTAGCGAGCCCTCGCAACACCCCCCCCACCCCCACCCCATCCATACCCGAGCACTTCGGGACGATTAAGTCGCAAACGGTGGATTTCACCCTCGCCTCCGGTCGTGCCCCGTCATGGCATGCCAACACGGCCGCGCGTTGCTCAGAGTGCTTGCTTGCAACACCAACCATCCTCCCTCTTCCCTCTTTCCCCCCTCCCCTACCCCCTCTTCCCCCCTATGTACAAAAACGACTTGTTCTATACGTATGCATGAATCGTCCGAAGAAGAGATAGGATAATCCTGCTAACGGAACACCAAAATTACCGACACATCTGCCACGACCGCACTTATGACACCAGTGAGCGCGCCGTGACAACAGTGCATGTGCACTAGCTAGCTTAATGCAACGATGACACCTGTGCAACGGCAAAAGTCTCGCTCAGAATCACCTCGGCTTGAAAATCACTCTCGAAATCCCAATCGTGGAAGAGTTATTACCCATCAGATGCGTCATGTACACACGCGCAAATACATGTACGTACACACACACACACACACACACACACACACACACACACACACACACACACACACACACACACACGCACACACACATGTACAATGTACATGTACACACTCTTGGTCTATGCTTGGCCCGTCATGTATGTAATTCAGCCACGGTGAGGAACTGACTAGCCAAGAGGGACCTACGGGGCTAGACGAGAGAGAGAGAGAGAGAGAGAGAGAGAGAGAGAGAGAGAGAGAGAGAGAGAGAGAGAGAGAGGGGGGGGGGGAGCCGAAGGGAGAGATGACAGACAGAGAAAGGCGAGAGAAGAGACCGAAGGGAGAGAGAGAGAAAGGAGAGAGAAGAGAGAGAGAAGACCGAAGGGAGAGATGAGAGAGAGAGAGAAAGGAGAGAGAGGAGACCGAAGGGAGAGAGAGAGAGGGGAGAATAAAATTAACAGGAGAGAAACAAGATGAGCACAGGGGAGAAAATATATATAAAGGCTAAGCAAAGACAAAGAAAAAAGAAAGAAAGAAAAAAGAGAGAGGAAGGGGAGATCAGAATACCTGGCGAAAAAAACAGCACTGAAAAAAAAGGAAAAAAAAAACAGTGACACGGGGAGAGTGTAAAAGAAACGAGAGATAGAGAAACCAAAGAAATACGAGAAAAAGAAAGAGGAGTGGTGCAGCTCACTAACTCACTTCCACTCGCTAACTCTAAAAAAAAAGAAAGAAAAAAAAAATCGCCCGAACTCTTCAGTGCTGAATAAAAAAGAAAAAAAATAATAATCCAAAAGTTTAATCGGGGATAATCCTCCAACTTAAAAAGAGGCAAAGCTTAGAAACCATAAGGGAGGTCACTAATAGCCCTCGGGAGATGCTGGTAAGGGGAGGTGACTAGACGTAAAAGAGAGAGAGATTGAGAGAGAGAGAGAGAGAGAGAGAGAGAGAGAGAGAGAGAGAGAGAGAGAGAGAGAGAGAGAGAGAGAGAGAGAGGGGGAGAGAGAGATAGACAGACAGAGAGAGAGGGATAGACAGACAGAGAGAGAGGGAGAGAGAGGGAGAGAGATTGAGAAAGATAAAGAGAAAGAGAAAGAGAGAAAGAGAGAGAGAAAGAGATTGAGAAAGAGAAAGAGAGATTGAGAAAGAGAAAGAGAAAGACAGAGAGAGAAAGAGTGGGTATGTGAGCGTGAGCGTGCGTGTGAGTGTGCTTGTGGGTGTACTCGCGTATGCGTGCTTGCGTGTGCATGCACATGTGTGTTTGCATGTACGCGCGAGTTGGGTTGGCATGCATGCGATTACATGCGCCCGTATATCAATGTCCATGTACCTGAACATAGCCGTGTGCATGTGCGTCTACGTAAGCACGTGCGCGTTCATATTGCGGTAAGGTAAACATGGCTGGCGAGAGCAATCAACCCGACCGTCGTCCCACGGGCGGTCTGTTAACTCAAGGGAAAGGGAAAACAAGCACGAGGGCCACAGGGTGCCGAGAGGTGTGTGTGCCTCTGCCTGTGCCTGTGCATGTGTGTGTGTGTATGTTTGAGTATCTCTCTCTCTCTCTCTCTCTCTCTCTCTCTCTCTCTCTCTCTCTCTCTCCCTCCCTCCCTCCCTCCCTCCCTCCCTCCCTCCCTCCCTCCCTCCCTCCCTCCCTCCCTCCCTCCCTCTCCCTATCTCTCTCTCTATCTCTCTCCCTCCCTCCCTCCCTCTCTCTATCTCTCTCTCTCTCTCTCTCTCTCTCTCTCTCTCTCTCTCTCTCTCTCTCTCTCTCTCTCTCTCTCTCTCTCTCTCTCTCTCCCTCCCTCTCCCTCCCTCCCCCTCTCTCCCTCTCCTTCCTTCCTTCCTTCCCTCCCTCCCTCCCTCCCTCTCTCCCCCTCCCTCTCTGTGAAAAGGAGGGAGGGGGGAGGGGTAAATAGGTGGCAGACACACAGGAAAACCAAAGACCTGACAACATCATTAAGGCGCACGAAAGGAGATTCTTCGAGTATCACACATGCAACAGACGCGTCAATGTCTCTTGCATTAGAGGCATTAGGGCGCCTCTTATCAACACGTCGCGAGTGCCTGGTATAACAATGATGGTTTTACTAAGCGATCGATTTGGATATAAAAAAAAGAATAATAACAATAACAAAATAAAAAATATAAAAAAAAACGCGTTCAATCTGATTATCTTCAATTCAGTTCAATGATTGAATTCCAAATATCCAATATCCTGTAAAGAAAGAAGAAAAAAAAATTGTTGCACACAATAGTTGGTCCTATGACATTTTATTCTGCTTAGTATAAAAAGCAAAGAAGAACTTTTTGGGAGTATGTGTGTATATGTAAACATGCATGTATGTATGCACACACACACACACATATATATATATATATATATATATATATATATATATATATGTATGTATGTGTGTGTGTGTACAAAAAAAAACACAGACACGCACACCCGCACACACACACACACACACACACACACACACACACACACACACACACACACACACACACACACACACACACACACACACACACATACCCACACACACACACACACACACACACACACACACACACACACACACACACACACACACACACACACACACACACACACACACACACACACACACACACACACACACACACACACACAACACACACACACACATAACTAGAGACTTCCGTCGTCAAGGCAAACATTCACAAACAAACATCCCTCCATTCGTGAGTTTTGCCCAAGTCCCCCCCACCCTCCCCCCGCCAGCGCCCGGCCACCACCCCGCTCCCCCTCCCCATCTATATAAAAAAACCTCTGCATATCGACCTGCATTGGCAAGCAAGACCCCACCCAGTTCCCATCACCCCATGATGATGGTGCCTGTGCTTGCTTGGACGCTCCCATGCGACTGCCTTCTTTTGTCTCTCGTATTTGTTTGCATGATGAGCGCCCCCGCCGGCAGAGGAAGGAAAGAAGGAAGAGGTTGCAAGCGGTCGCGCGGGGGCTCGGGTCTGAGGGCGAGCGGATCCCGTTTTCTTTCATGTCGGGCGCTTGGTTGGTTGGCTGGTTGGAGGCGCCGCGTTTTCTTCGAGCGTAGACTTGTTTAAAAATTTAGCGTTCATTTGTTTTTTGTTTGTTTTTTCTTATGATACTGATGGCGATGATGGTGATGGTGATGGTGATGGTGATGGTGATGGTGATGGTGATGGTGATGGGGATGATGGTGATATTGATGTTGATGCTGTTGATGTTGATATTGATGATGATGTTGATGCTGTTGATGTTGATATTGATGATGATAATGACGATGAGAATGATGATGATAATGATAATAATGACGATATTAATGATAATAATGACGATATTAACGATAATAATGGTGATGGTAATGGTGATGATTATGACGATGTGAATGATGATGAATGATGATGATGAATGATGATGATGATGATGATAATAATAACGATACTAATGATAATGATAATAATAACGATACCGACAATGACAACGATAAATAAAAAAATAAAAAAGAAAATCATCCAACTCGTCAATAGCTTATCCAGCCAGGCCCTTGCCGACAGCGGAGGTAGCGGAGGTGGCGAGGCGAGCGCACGAACGGTTTTGATTACACGGCCGAAGAAGACCCTCACGTGCAGGTTCATCAACGGGGAGTATCGATCCCGCTTCAAACACCTGCTCATCTACAGGCCGCCCGCCCCCCCCGTTCGCCCGCCCGTTCGCCCGCCCGCCGTCGCAACCTGTTCCGTCTTGGGGACTTCAGGACTCTACGCCCTTCGCTTCGTCTTCATGGAGGGTTTTTTTCCTTTTTTTTTTCTTCTTTTTTTTTGTCGTTTTTGCAACCTTCAGTGACTGTCTTTTCTTTTTTTTTCTTTTGGTCTTATTTTTTTTTTCTCTATTTAAAATATTTTATTAACAATCTACATGGGTAGAAATAATAAATAAATAAATAAATAAAAAGAAAGTAAAAAATACATGAAATGAAAAAAATGAAATAAATGTAAAAAAGTGCACATGTGTGTGTGGAGTGGGTGGGGGGGGGGGCAGAAACCACAAACTTCATCAATGACAAAATAAAACAATACTACTCTTATCCGACTGAATAAATAAAACGTATAAAATTTCCGAAATGATCCTCCACAAACTCTTCCAAAAGCAACACACACTCATACCGCCGTGAAATTCGGGAACAAGCAGGTATATCAACAAACCTTCCCCCTCCCCCCCTCCCCCACGCCATTGCAATACACCCCCCCATCCCCTCCCCCACCCTCAGCCTAACACACCTACCTCAACTCCCCTCCACCTCCATCTCCTGCCACCCTCCCTCTCTCCCTCCATCTCCTCCCACCCTCCCTTCCTCCCACCCTCCCCTCCTCCCTCCCCTCCCTCCCTCCCAATCCACCCACCCACCCCCTACCCCCTACCCCCTCTCTCTCTCTCAGCTGTTCACCTGTGCTTTTTAACCCTCTGTTTG
>BOPN01000192.1:395777-400777 GCA_017312705.2 Penaeus japonicus
CTGTGAAAACGGGTTATGATGCTTGTGCTACGTCTTTCAAGCCTCCGAGAATTCAGCCCCTTCAGTTAGGTTCTCCTTAGGCATGAAGCTGTGATAACGAGTGAGATCCTAGCAAGAAGTGTTCCAACGTTTGGATTTCCTCGTTGCATATCACATGCTAACCTTACTCGGCGATCAGCAAGATCATGATTAGCAATAATATCCTGCAACATCACAACAATAACTTAAACGTGGCCCCGTTCTTTCGTCCGACCCAAGCTTATTATCATGCCCTTTGCAACATATCTATCACCTCTACCGAGAGAACGTTCAAAGTTTGGAGAGTAGTGTGAGCCAATGAAATGACTCCAGAGCCTTGATTTATGAAGATCTCTGGGGCTAGAACTACTCCTGCCTATTAATTAAGTTTGCGTAGTGCTCGCTTCCAAGCTGCATACATCATTTCGAGTTTCAGGAAGCTCATTGATTCCTCTTGCAAAGCCCTACTCTTTCCGTATGTATGGCTGAGGGGACAGTGTCTCTTTTATCATTATACTCCGTGTCGACATTTCTCGTGGTGGAATAGACCGATGCAGAAAGGTCTTACCTACAATCATCGGGATACGGCTATGCATGTTGTTAGAGGCCAAGAGCTTGCGTGTGGAGTGGTATTGACACTTCGAGATTGGCTTCACTTTCCTTTTTTTTTTTTCTTTCTTTTTTTTCAATTGCCTCTGGATCTCCAAGATAGGGAGGTTGGCTGATTGATGCAACACCGAGTATGGTACTGACACATCCGCTTCTCTCTTGCATAGAGGGCAAGCAGAGTTTTATCAATTCTTGGTTTTGAATTAAGGAAGTCGAGAATAAACGCCAGTCTGTATAGCCGCGAACCTGTGTGACTCCGATTCTTTAAATAATGCAGAGCAAGATAATCGACAACCGACTGAATGCAGACCAGGAAAACGTGACCAGAAATACTGATGCTATCCATCAGTCGTTCTGTCGTTTTTAGTTTTTCTTAAGAACTGTGGGTCGCGGGCAAGTCACTGCAAAGCAATTGTGCAAGTGTCACCATCATTCACATTAAAGGTTGGCAAAGAGATTAGATAAGGGTTGGCGCCTTGGTTTCCACACGTTTCACTGACCGAGGTAGAGTCCCGGGTTGTCCTCTGTAAGCAGTGGTATTTTTTTTTGTCGACCATCTCCAACAGGTACATAGCCGTGTCACGCAAAGCTGGAAGGTCACGCCGAGTTGTGAGGTCACAGGAAACATCCCAGGGAACATAGTCCCTTGGCTGGAAGGCTGGTCACTTGCTGGCCAGTCCCTCGGCTACTACAGGGTGGGGGCGGCGGAGGGGCTAAGCCAAGGTAGGTAGCGCATACCTGTCTCTCAGATGGTAGGACAAATGCCGAGACAGACAGCTGTAGCGTCCTCTTCCCCTACAGTATTGCAGGGACACTTCCTACTGCTCGTCGCATACCACAGAGAGCACCCTCTCTCTCTTTACAGTACTTAGCCACCTACATATGTAGTGAATAACAGAGGAATCCCTCTACGGTCGCACGTGGTTGGTGGGCGTGTAGTATAACAATAACAATAATAATAATAATAATAATAATAATAATAATAATAATAATAATAACAATAATAATAATAAAAAGGAGTGAGCTGGTTACTTTCCTTTCCATATCATTCGAGAACGAACGAGGTAGATTACGGCCTTGTAGACGCCGTCGAGTGCGTCTACAGGCAAGTAAGATGCGCCCGATCCGTAGACTTATTACTAATAAATAGAGTGAGCAACATGTTTTGTGGCCTTGGGGAATTGTGTCAATATTATGAAGCGTGAACGGAAGTTACATCCCCCCCCCCGTTACATAGACACGGGGGGGATAAGGGGTAGGAAGGAGTGAAGAGAGGAAGGGGGGTGAGGGAGGGGAGGGATGGGAGGGATGGGAGGAAAGAGGAGGGAGAGTGGGAGGGGAAGGAAGGGAAAAGAGAAGGAGAAGGGGAAGGGGAAGGGGAAGGGGAAGGGGAAGGGGAAGGGGAAGGGGAAGGGGGAGGGAGGGAGAGAGAAAGTGAGAGAGAGAGAAAAAAGGGAGACAGGAAAAGAGGAAGAGAGGGAGAGAGTGGAAAAGAGAAAGGAAGAGAGATAGAGAGAAGAAAAAAGAGCGATAAAAGAGATAAAGAGAAGAAAAGAGAAACAGAGAAAGAGAGAGACAGAAAGACAGAGAGAAAGAGAAAAAGGGCACGTGTCTGCGCGTACGACGTGTCATGAGCAGCCCTCACACGACCAGCCTCTTCCCTTCCCTCCGGAGTCACAGAAAGCGACCAAGTGAGGAGAGAAAACCCAGTCTATGGCTTGCACAATAGCCTCATCAAACTCCTGACCGAAGGAATTTTACTACTGACCACATCTTCCATTTCAATTCGTTTCCTTCTCTCTTATCATATTTCTTTCCTCTCTATCCATGTCTCTTCTTTCTTCTTTCTTCTTCTTCTTCTTCTCCTTCTTCTTCTCCTTCTCCTTCTCCTTCTCCTTCTCCTTCTCCTTCTCCTTCTCCTCCTCCTCCTCCTCTTCCTCCTCTTCCTCCTCTTCCTCCTCTTCCTCCTCTTCCTCCTCTTCCTCCTCTTCCTCATTCTTCCCTCATCCCAAATAAGGTCCAGGTTTCCTCTCCGCCATTTCCCCCTTGCTTATGTAAGTATTACATGTCTATCCGCTCGACACTTAAGTCTGCCACTTATTCCCTCTGTCAGCCTTCCTCCTTCCCCTTTCCTGCCCCCCCCCCCCCACTCAAAGCTACCATCCGCACACTCCTCCCCGGCCCTCCAGCACTTTACTCCTTCATCCTCCCCCACTCTTCCCTCCTTATCCTCCCAACCCGATCCCTATCCTCCTTCCTCTCCCTAATCACTTGTCTCAATAAACTCGTCAAAGTAAAAAAAAAAAAGTCTCCCTCTCCTCCTTCTCCCTCTCCTTCTCTCCTACTCTCTACCCTCCATTCCCCTCCTCATACAGTCACACACACACACACACACACACACACACACACACACAACCGAGTAGGATAACGGAAGAGAGGAAAGGAAAGGGAAAGATAAGATGATACAAATGATATTTAAAAAAGAAGAAATAAAAAGAATAAAAGAGATGTAGCATATGAGAGGAAAAAAGTGAAAAAAAAGTGAATAGGAAAAAACAAATAAAAACAAAAAGGGAAAGAAAAATATTGACAAACATGGAAGAGTGATAGTGATTTGAAATGACGGTCGGACAAACAAGAAAGACTGAGAGAGGTTATTAGGCTGATGGAAAAAGGAAGAGGATAAGGGGAAAGGTAGAGGAAGAGGGGAAAGGAAGGGAAGTCAAGCCAGCTGATTTATGAATTAAGCCAGTGGTTGATATAAATTAAGCTTCGATATATTAACTCAATGTTGTGTAGCAGACATTCCCTCATGACCTGAGATTTCCTGCTTAATGTATCCCCTTCCGCCTCCTCCCCTCCTCCTCCCCCACCGGACACTAACATATACCCTCGAGACCCATTCGTCATCATTACCTACGTCTTCTCAATCCCATATTTTTATTTTATTTGATTTTTCTTTCTTTACAGATTTTTTTTTGTCCTTTTTGTTGTCCAAAAGTCAATTTTTTATTCTATTGATCTTTTTCTCTTCATCTTTTTCTTTTTTTATTTGGACTTTATTCCTCTTCGTCGTCGAAGACTTTAGCCTTATTTCTTCTTTCGTTTCTTCCATGTGTTCCTTCTCGCTATCCAGAGACTTTCCCTTAAGTCTCCTTTTGTTTGTTTGTTTGTTCTTTGTTATTAACCCTCCTAACCGAATCCTAGCCCAGGATACCGTCACAATCACACTCACACTGATGTCCACCTCGTCACATCACAGCCTCCCGGATGTAGGTAGGCCTATACGCACCGACACCCACCGCAGACCTTTGTCATACGTAACAGAATAAAATATGAAGGAAAAGCACCGTGTGTAATAAATCTAACACGGCAACTCGTCAATCTGCTTCCACGCTTTTAGTTGCAGAGAATAATAATTATGATTTGCATCTGCAGGTAAAAGAAACTCTTGCTTCTGGCGCATCATATCTGGTTACTAAACTTAATGAAGAGTCAACCCTTAGAGTGATGAATAATATTAGATCGCAATTCCAGGCAAAATTCAATATATACCTAAATACATACGTCACTCACACTCACTCACTCTCTCTCTCTCTCTCTCTCTCTCTCTCTCACACACTCACACACACACACACACACACACACACACACACACACACACACACACACACACACACACACACACACACACACACACACACACACACACGCACATACATACGCACGCACATATATACGTATACATGTTACACAGACACACAAGTAAGTATGCATATAATATATAACCCTATCCGCATGCTTACACAGGTGTAAGCACTACGGCATAATAGTAATATAGAAACGCGAAACGACAGTTCCAAGACCAAGCAAATTTTGTACCTTCGGATCTGAAGATAAAATCTCGATTAATATGGAAATTATCAATTTTTCAAATGGACGAGTTTAACATACGACCGCGTTTTCCTATCCCGATAGAAATGGCAGTGTATTCTCCCCCGTTCAATGGCACTGTATTTTCCCCCGTTCAATAGCACTGTATCCCTCCCACCCCCGCCTCCCGTCCAATGGCACTGTATTTTCCCCCCGTTCAATAGCACTGTATACCCCCCACCCCCGTCCAATGACACTGTATTTTCCCCCGTTCACACACACACACACACATACACACACACACACACACACACACACACACACACACACACACACACACACACACACACACACACACACACACACACACACACACACACACACACGCAATCACTCATTCTCTTTCTCTCTCTCTCCCCCCTTTGTCTTTCTCTCTACATATCACGTTCGTATCTCTCCTCCTCTCTCCTGTGCACAAACAAGGCGTGTATGTTTCATCC
>BOPN01000192.1:448277-450777 GCA_017312705.2 Penaeus japonicus
CTAAAGTTTAAAAGTAACTGTAAATCCCCAATACTTCTTGTGAGCATAACTATACTTTGCCTATAAATTCTTAACTAAGTTATACTCTGTATAAAACTACATTATGTCTTATAATCAACCTCCAGTAGTAATTTCCAAAATGGAACATTCCCATATTATATTGGCTGTATTCCATCCAAATTCACTTGAAATTTGCTATGGCAACACAGTGTCAAGGGATCACAAACCTCCAAACCCAACAATACTCCAGCAAAGACCAACAACAGTGTAAATTCTGGTGAGAGAGCTTAAATCGGCTCCTTATTTCACAATGAATTCCTAGCAAGATCTCTCAGTTCTATTTTCTGATCATATACATGTCAGAGTACCGGTAAGTGCAGTGGCCACCTGTAATCCAGTAATAATGCATGATGTATATTTGCAATGTTTACTGAAGCACCTTCTCATTTGCCACTTAATCTAAACTACAACTGCCTCCTATAGCATAGATCTTCTAATTCAAAATGGTGATAAAAACTGATTTACTGGTAATATGAAACACATGAAACAAAACTTCTAGTTAAGAAAGAATAAGCTATTCGAAGTAGTGTGTGCAGATCCACATGGCCTCATTGCTGCACATTCAGGCAATGGTTAACAAACCTCCATCATGTATATTCCAGTAAGATTAAGCTTGAAGATCTGTGTGATCCTTTATTGTCAACCAAGGAACAGGTCCAAGCTTTATCTTGCCATACACTGAGGAATTTTGATGGCCTTTTCTGGAGCACAGAGTATGGAGGCCACAGCATCATTTGAAGTATATGCATTCTCTAGAAAAATTATATAACTCTTCATAAATTATCAAAGAAGTTTCAAAATAAAAATGTACATGAAAACCAAATGAAGGCCTAACAAAAATATAAGATTCTTTCCTTCTTTACAATTATACTTCAAATGCAGGTACATCAATGGTAGCATGGCAATTTTTCCCCATTATAAAATTATTCACATTATTACCATAGGTTCATGTGGGTAGAACTGAAGCTAAGGGATAAAAGAGGAGCAGTAGGCTTGGTTAGCTCATGCATTAAAAATAAAGGAGAAAAACATCTACAGATGTTTATCCCTACATAGTACAGGGACCTTTAATACGAAAGTAGTGTTCTATGGTGTGCCCTACAATTTCTCTTAGTCTTATTACTTTGTGGACTTTAATAAAATTGTCATGCACTATACAACCTGCACACAGCCAAATCACATTTCGGAGAAACCCAACATCCCTGCACTGAGCAGCCGCAACATCCTCCCTTGTTGGCACACCAGCAAAGAACAACAAACCTCTCCCATATACATTCTGGCAAGACAGAACTTGCAGACCTCCTGGGTAATTCATCTTCAAACAATACCCCATCCAAACACATGTGCAAGTTTGCTGGCATTTTCCGTAAGGCAAAGTGTGGAGGATTGTGATTACTTGACACGGCACCACAAAAATGTTGGACTTCTAACAGTAGGTCATCCACTAAAGATTAAAACATGCTTCAAGAGGATCTCAGGGGAATACGACAATGTAATAATGAGAAAGTCATCCAGATTTGAAAGCCACTGTAGGTGTCTTTTAATTGTGCTTTTAAAATGTCATAAGAAAAGAAAAGAAATTATGAGATAGCTTCTGATAAAATTGTGGTTCATTCATTATCAAGTTTTGCAATGTCTCTGTTCTTTAGTATGTGAAATCAATGAAATAAAGGATGACACATCACTAAGCGTGCATCAGGACACCATCAACAATTTGATGGAGCTCGTTATACACTTACTAAATCAACTTCCATTCTCCGCCTCTTTTTGTTGGCCGAAGGGACATTTCCGGGGTAAGATGCAATCATAATAATATTCTCAAATAATGAAAAGCAACAACAGCAACGTCCACAATAACCATACAAACTCAAGAACGAAATTCAAATCAAAATAAAAACTTGGAAGAATTTGAGCCATCCCTTACACATACATCACACCCTCCTTTCTCACTAAAAATCGCAAGTCATGCTCCAAAATCAATCCAAATCGCAAGATCCCCATCTCCTCTCCCCAAATGGAAGGAGTCACGAGCAAGTGCCAGGTAATAACAGCAAAAACACAGGTAAACGATCTCCCGGTGTGTCAAAAGGAGTTCATGTTCCAACAGGGAACTTATTTCACACAAACTAAAAGGTAGTCCGAGAATCATTTGCAATGGAAATGAACTCGAAATCATCCCGATACCATGTGGATCCACAGACATCTCAAACATTACTTTCTTTCCAAGACTTTTCCTCGGAATATCAAGTGTTTACGTCCGAGAGACAGAGAAGTTCTCGGGGTCGCGACTTACCTGTAGTACGAGAGCAGGCCATTGGACAGCACGAACCAACGTTTTTGGTAACCCTTGAGGTAGTTGGTCCACTTATACAGCCAGCCTTTCATGTCGGGATCAGCCTGTTTGTCAGACATTGTGCTTTTAAGGCCGAAAATCGCTCGT
>BOPN01000192.1:458277-468277 GCA_017312705.2 Penaeus japonicus
TACACCTAAGAATATATATAACCTTATACAAGAATACACCAACACATACACATACATCATCCAAAGAGTCATTCATATTATATCAACTGCAGATTAAAGTCTTATGTTTGTGGTTATAACAACCACCTTTAAAGATCATTAGAGCACTAGCCAATTTCTGCCAGGAAATCATAACCAAAGTTGTATAACAGAATATCATATCTTCTGTGATGTATTATCTATCCAAGAGAATATTGCATTACAATATTTTCAAGCAAATTTAAGTATAGATTCTAAAAATAAAGCTGGAAACTTGACTACAATTTTATTAAAGGCTATGTCTCTTAACCCACACTGGATGGGTGGTACAGTACTGTACCTCTCATTCAAAAGCCCAGCGGCCGGGCAGCATAGTATTGTGCCAGCCATTCAATTGATTTAGGCCTAATAATTCGAACGCCCCGGCATTGGGACATTCAAGGCTAGAATTCCCCCGTCGTGGATGGGTTAATAGCTAAACGATTGCAGTCTGGATTTGTTTTTGTCAACCTTTAAGATTTGAAGTTGGGAATCAATCAGAACTCCTGAACTATCTATGAGGATATAATATTTGATAATTTTCTTTAAAAGTTTATTGTGATTAGAGGCTACTTTGAGGTTTCACATGGTAAGCTGTACCTGCGAGCTACACTTGATTAGCCTTGTTCTATGAAACCAAAATATCATACACTTCATGCATGTACTACAAACAGCAGTCATATATATAAATAAGGGGGAAAAACATCACATGCACACACTCCTTCACTCTTACACATACACACTTAAATAGCAAGAACATACACACATGTATACACAGAGTTATAGATCTGTAGATACTTCCTTTTGATAACAATACACTATTATGGCAATTGAAGTGTAGAATCTATCATGGAGAGGTATAAAAATATTAATCAGACCTATAAAGGTCAGAAACACCGTAGAAACAATTACATCCATCCAAGATTTAAAATATGTGCCAAGTGGCTAGTGGTAAAACCTTTAGCATTGTCTTTACACTACCTGTGCAGAATACACATTTAATGCCTATACTAATGGTTAAATTACAGAATTCAATGACATTTAATGCAGTAGCTGCAATGGTTAAGGCCTCTCACTTCTGCCTATCCACCTGTTTCCATTCAGTCCCTCATTAACAGTCTACTTACAGGTTATATCTTGGTGGTTCACTTACCTCCTTCCCTTTGTCTCATTATATTCATCACCAGAAATATTTGGATATGCCATAAAAGTTCAGTCAAGACAGCATTTAGCGTGCAGTAATTGCCTTTTTCTTATTGTGATACCTAGTTAATGGCATAGCAATATCTAGTAAAGGAATAAATATAAATCTATATCTATTCTGTTTGTTAAATCCTGCATAACAGTGGTAGAAAAAAAACTAAGTTTCAATCTAATGTTAAACTAATGGAATGGAAAGGTGTGTTTGTAAAGGATTCAATTCAGTCATCCTAGCATCCCAACATAAACTTGCTCTCTCTATGCTTTACTTTTTTTAAAGAAGAGTATTACCCAAAGTTTTTAAAAAGTAATCTTTTTCCTATATACATTAAGTTTTATATATATATTGGACTCACAATGAAATACATGAAAAAAAAATGATGTAACAGATTACATTCATTCTTCTATCAACTTTTCTTCTTTGATCTTATCTTTAATCGCTCTCTTAACACTTGCGATTATCTTTTGTAAAGGAAAGGAGAGGAAAGAAAAAATAGTAAAAGAAGAAGACTGCTATATATAACATTTCCTTTTTCTTTTTCTTCAATAATTGATAACATTGTTTCATCAATCATTCTTACTCACATTGTCACTCGTGTCCAAGAAATCAAATGTGAACATGCTAGATGTGGTATTAAACGAGACCAGTCATAATTTCCTTTTTTTTCCTAATTGCATACTGAATTACTACAGATTTTTAAGAAATATGATTTTTCAAATAACTTAAGAGGTCTATATTAATTTGCTTCCCTTTTTGTTGACTTTAAAAGCAGGCATCTCTTTAATCTAAGGAGTACAGGGAACAACTTAGATTATTAATCTCCCTCCTCCAGAAGATGTCCTGAATGTAAATCTTCAAGCATGAAAAGAAAAAAGAAAAAAAAAGGGCAGTTGGTCTAAAATTCACCAGGATAAAAAAAAAACTAGTATTACTTACCATGACTAATCACATATGCATACTTTTTTAATTCAAATCCTTGGCAATGGAACATTTGCTCACGGTAACTTTCTTATTATATACATTGTTTATATTTGCATTTCCTCATGTTTAGTTTACAATAATCAGTAGTATGATCAATTATCCCTTTCATAATAACCAAAAGTATTCTACAGTCTGCCTTAGTATTTACTGCTCTTTAGTATTGATCTATGATGCTCATTAATTCCACTATGTATATACATAGATAATGTGGCAAAGTGTCTGAGTTTATTTCCATCATATGCTTTACAATTTGTATACAAGTAATTTTGAAGCATTTTTAAAACTTAATAACAATACTTCATACTGACTGCTCATAAAAAATGGAAAGTTACAATATAGTAACAAAAATAGAAAGGAGTTGAAAAAAGGCTGAAGAAAATACTATATACATTAGAGAACAGAGTTATATGTCCATATGAACCAATTGGAAAGTAGGCACTTTAGGCTACGCAAATTAGAGTCTGAAGTTAAAAAGGTCAATTAAGACCATGATAGGTTTTAATAGTATTTTCTTTATATAATTGCATTGTCTTGGGGGTAGGGATAGAACCATAATCTGTTTATAATTTAATGACTTTAATACACTTCATATGATACATTACAAAAGATCTGTTACAAGGTACATCACCACCTGGAAGGAAAGGGGGAAAAAAAAAATAAAATTATCGTTATGAATCCGGAAAAAAAAAACAAAAAAACTTCAATACACCAACTCTATCTATAAGTTGACTATTATATTTTTCAATGTATATTGCATAAACTATAAAAAACAACAACTGATATTTATATAGCTCATTAGACATCTTATACAACTTTCATCCCACTCCTATTCTGGACAGCTTTTCTCACCTGGAATTCATATATTACATCTCCTCCTGGCTTGTACATCTTATTCCTCTTCGCCGTCAGGTCTGCAGGACTGGAAGAGTCCGAGACCCCTCATGCGTTCAAACTCAGCCATTGCGTCGTATTCCCTTGGGGAGAGAATTTTATGCATTTTAATCTACCTATTTTTATAATACCTTTACTAACACTTCTTTGCAGTAATCGGTATCAAATGATAATAATAGTGTTCTTTCAAATATATATTTTTATAATATCAAATTGCAATATTCTTTGGGAAAATTTAAATACTCTTATCCATGCTCAAGTTCAATTAATTTAATGGTACATATAAATATACCAGTTGCCTTTATATGCAAATTCAAAATTGTATTGTATAAACCAGAGGGAAGGGCGAAGCAAGAGGTGGAGGAAGACAAAGAAAGAAAGAAAAAGAAAGAAAGAAAAAGTTTGAGATAACTGCTTACTTACATCTCAAATGGCTAAGATAACATTTTATCCTCATCCCCATCTTAGCTCCTCTTTGAGAGAGGGAGAGAGATTGAGAGAGAGAGAGAGAGAAGGGGAGGGAGATAGGAAAGAAAAGTAAAAAAAAAAGAACTTACTTGTAGAAATCAGCATAGAGTTGCTTCCTGGGGTTCTGTACCGTGGATTTCCAGACGCCGACGGCAGCGAAGCTAAGAACTCCTGCGATGATGATGTGCTTCTTGATCTGTGCGGTCAGAAGTCCGCGCATAACAGGCTTGGCAATAACCATTGTGGAGTTTTACTGAAAAAGAAAAGTAGGCACATTTAATCCAACATCCATCATCTATGAAATGCAACAAACCAAGTTAGCTCTCTTAAAAGAAACCTGAAAATGCAACCAGCTAGAGTTCTTTCATGGCCTGCTAGAATGGCCAGAGAGCCTAATGCATATTTCAATCTAATTTAAGTATATAGTTTGAGGATAAAGTCCACCAACTCATATTCAGTTCATCATATCATCAATAATATTACAATTATCTATATGAAAACAAGACTAAAAAGCTAAAAGTTTAAATAAAAACAGATAACTGAGGTCTCATTTATTCACATCCTTTTCAAGAAGAAAAAGTTTATCTACAAATTTGCCCTGGATTTTTAAACATTACGATTCATAGATTTTAAACTCAAATCTAAAAACTTATAATATTATACTACAAAAAAGTGACCTTATATAGTGAAGTAATTCAGATATATTTATTGAAAAATAAATGGCAAACATTTTGTATACACCAAAATATAGAATTAATTTGTACTTTAACAACTTTCAACTTTTCATGTTGACATTGAGAAAAGAAAAAGATATTCCATTACCCCATTTCAAAAACTTTCTTTCCTAATAAAGGAGACAAAGAGACTACCCTTGAATCACTGATTGCTTAATAGTTTAAATTTTGAATTGTTGTGCTAACATCCAAGGTCATTAGCAGCCCAGAATCAGTGAAGGTGAAGACAAGGACCAAATGGAAATAGCATATTTGCGAATCTAGTTGTGGTGACCTATAGTCCCCTGAACATGCATTCACATCATATCAAGCAAAGCTACCTCAAACTTATAACCAAGTCAAAGACATTAAATAATAGTTAAGCATTATTCTTCACAAGGGCAAAGGAAGCCTATTAAAGATATAAGTACATTTCTATTTGTAAATATCTTTTATTTTACATAAAACCATACTACTAATGAGATATGTTTCTAGAATGGCAAAGTAAAATTTCAAGCAGTTTTGGTGGCTTTGGAATTTATCTTTTCAAAGACACTGGTTTTGAATCTTGCCAATTTTCATAAATAAAACAAATGAATCCTTCGACTACTGAAACTGATTTTATGTCATTAAAACAGCATAAATATATTTTTGTCAGTAATCAAAGAAGTTTCTCATATCTGACATTGATGAAGATAACTCCATGCAATTGCAACTATAAAAATCAAATTATTTGTTCCTGTAGATAGCTTTAATATCACTTATAAAACACGGTAATTACATCTCTTCTCTTACGTAAACATGACAAAACCAACACTGCTCTCACACTGGAGCTCGACTAATATACTGGCTTGGCAGAGAGGTAAGATATAGCTCATCTTGCAGATGGTCTTCTCTACACCAGATGAAATCAATAGTCCCCAATCAGGACACTGGCATTTAGTTCCTCCACTTTGTTATTTCTGGTGTTATTTTTTGAGACAGTGGTAAAATATTTAACACCATTTTAGGATTCTATCTTATTTCTATTATATGCTTTTAGCCTGAATTTTCCATTGAATTCATAGTCCTCCTGTATTATTAAGTTAAACTTAGAAATGCTTATTACTCATCATAACAGGAGGTGTTTCCTTCAAAAATTATATATGCTTTTCTTGAGTTTAAAATGATATACTAAGAAAAATAGAGGTATCCTCCTATTAGGCACGGTACCATACATAACCGACAATTCTGATTTAATAGTCTTGATAGTAGGGGAGGAAATCGAGTATATCAGGGATACCTTCGGGTAAAACGGGCTGAACTAGAGTAAATATTTAACATGAAATATCACAAAATTATTAAAATTTTCCAAGAATAAACTATGGCTATGCTGAACAACCCATACTTTACTGCTCTCATAAATAGATCTATAAGACAGGAAATGCATAACTATAGGAAATGTAATACGAGAAAAGCCATGCAGGGGTAGTCAATGTTACTACTACTAATAAATCTGTTTGTGAATGAGTCGATGGCCAGGCACAGCTAGTAAAATGATGTCTACTTTTATAGAATTTGTTGTCTAGCATGCTTTTTTTTTTTTAAATGTATGATTTACTGACAATTTATTTTTACTGGAAATCAACATTTAAGAAAAATCTAATTTCTAATCCCTACTAATATTTTTTCTCACTGGTATAATGGCATATTCAACCTGTCTGTATAGATAACAGAAAATGGGAACAAATCAGTAGCCAATTGATTATATTACAGATTATTATCTCCTTCTGTCTATCGTTTGCTTAGGAAATGCATTTTACATATTACGAGGAGACCAATCTAAAATTCCAGCACCAGCTCTATCTTGCCAGAATATATGCAGTGAAAGCTTTCTCAGCCTTTGCCAGAGTGCCAAAGCTGCAGAGGCCAAAGTAACTGCTACACCATAGTCATGATGGCTATTGATTGATGCCTCTCCGTCTCTAGTAAAAGCTTGATAGCCACCATATAAGGAGAGCTGTAGGATGTGGGACCCCATAGATCATTACACAAGTATTTATTTCCATGGTATAAGTGCAATTTATTAGTGGTTATCTATCTTTTATTACGTACCACAAC
Organism: Penaeus japonicus; assembly: GCA_017312705.2. NCBI lineage: Eukaryota > Metazoa > Arthropoda > Malacostraca > Decapoda > Penaeidae > Penaeus > Penaeus japonicus. Next base: position 464,689 of record BOPN01000192.1, read on the forward strand.
AATTTCCACAACTTGGAACTTTTGAGCAGAAAATGTCCATAATTTTTCACTCCATATACACATCAAATTTTTTTTTTTTTTCCAGATTTCTTTTATAAACTTTATAGAATCATAAAAATATGAAATATATGAAAATATGAATATAACATTAATATTTTGAATACTTTTTTCTTTACAGGTGCTTCCTATGAATTGCTGTAATAACCAGGATAATCCCGAACCTCACGAGAGGAGAGAAGAAGGTGGACCTGGTCATGATATAATATTCTTTAAGGCCATATATTCAATGTATATTGTTGCACTTTAGTATGGGACACCCAAAAGAGTTTTGTAAATAAATCAAAAGGTGAAGAATTGCAGTTAGCACAATATACTTGTAATGAATGGCCTGAAATTGAAGCAACAATGCATTGGGCTCAATGCAACATTGTGAAACATTAATTATGGCAATTTTCTTGGTGAACCAGTACTTTGGACTATTACTATAAATGCACATTAGAATGTGCAATCAACCAATACGAAATTGCAAAATCTTACTTTGTGTGGCAGTCCTGTGTTTTGAACATAGGAAAATATTTTCCTAGCATTTAATTTAGAATATTTGATATGAACTTCTGTTAACCTATTGCCGGCCGACGGGGCACCTAAAGCCTAACTGGCAGTCAGAATAGTCAGTCTACATTGATTGTGACACCAGCTAAAAATCAGAGGGATGGATAAAGTGTTTTCACCGCCCTCTGACCAGTAGAGACTAGCCCAAACAATATTTTTCCATAAATCCATCACAAAATTTGGGTTGACTTTGGAACCGTGTAGCTCTGAAGCTATTGCAGTTATAGCCATAATATTTCATGACTGAGTGTGCACTTCAACTGTGAGCAGATCCTGATATTGGGTCATGTATGCAATGACACCCGTCTTTCAGGCCTAATCAATGCTATCATGTACGTCATGACACCCACACTCACTAGTTTAATGCTTAATTTCCTTTGGATAATTAGTGTTTGAGATACACCCTTTTCAAGTTCAGTTAGACCTACCTCAAGGACTATTGATTTCCATGAGAAGTTAATATCAGACACACTAACAAAGAAAACAAGATAAATCAATTCTTATCTTTATAGAAGTAACCTAGGTCAAAATATGTATTAGCGGCCAAGTTACACTTATCAAAGGAAGAAAGTGGGTCTCATGGCTGCCTAAGCATAACCCCGTTTTTAATTTCTCGTCACTTCCCATGCCCCGTATATTGGTGAGTATACATAATAGAGCAATAGTAAATAAGAAAGGTGTCTTTGTAAAGTATAAATTACTCAAGAAACATTATAATTTGTCCTGTGGGTAGAACTGGACTAGAATTAACTTATAATGCCAAATTGTATATATCAACGCCAAAGACCTTTTCTTAATACCATGAAATGACATCTTATTTACCTTTATTGACTGCATCCCATATAAAAAATAAGGGTTATTCATGAACCCACAAAATAGACTAAGTTCAAAGGCCAAAATCAGTTTATTACGTAAATACATATCAGATTAAAATGCATAATATGTGTTCAGAGGTATACCGACACTGCAATACCACCCTATCTACTCTAAAATCAATCCTATAATAGGTCTACAGGCGAGTGTTCTGGTATTTCGTCATCGACCTAGACTGGTTCCTCTAATCAGCTGATCACGTACTCACGACCGGCAAGCCAATTTCGCCTCTAAAACCCTCCTTCCGTCTCTATCCCCATCCTCCGACTCCTATTCACACTCTCAAGATTTGCTATTCCGGTGACGCAGGACCTAAAAAGACACATAACTACCCGAAAACAGTGAAATGTGGCCGAAATGCTGCTCGTACTCACGGTGGAGATCTACGCAAGACGAAGATGGCGGAGGAGCTGGGACCCGAGCGGACTCTGGCGGCGAAGCGACGAACTAACGCCGGATTCTCCGTTCTCAAGTCGGGTTGAGATCGTGACGTCATAGTCAAGCCAGGATTTAAAGCACGACCCTGCCATCGTGCCCTAGGATTAGCTATACGTCGTAATTAGAGCTAATAGGAATTTATTAGGATTCACTAAATTCAAAAAGAATAATCCGCATGAAGCATGTTGCCGGTGAAACCCGCTAATGCGACGAAAAAACGGCATAGGCATGACGTCACGCCCGCAAATTATCTTGAGTCCTAAAGTACCGCCAGAATGTGGCTTAATGAACATGCGTCACGGCGCCGCTCGATTCAAATTTATTCAACTTTATCGCTGCCAATGGACAATCTGTATATGCTTGGGCATTTAGCTAGTATATTATTTCATTATGGATATTTTCAAGGTGGAGGATTTCGTTTTATATATTTTTCGGGACGCAGAGGCGAAAGAGTGTTTGATTGAATGAAGCCGAGGTGAAAAATGTCTCGACGGAGATTCGGAGAAAAGGCAATCTTTGCTCCTGGAACTGAATACTTCTTGTACTTCCCTACATCGTTGCGTTTCGTCCTTACAAGAACGCAAGATTGGAATAAAAACCCATGGTGTCATCTGATCTTTGCCAAAATTCCGGAAAATATGGGTATCAAGTGTACAAAATACACCTGTTCCCGCAACCTGACACGGCGCACGCTACGTCGCTAAGGTTCTCGATTAGATAGGATGGACCCCAGAGCATGGAAATAGTATACCCGGCTTATTAACTTCACCTGCTTGAATGCGAATGCATATTTAAAGCCCCCGTGAAGGATTTCATAAAGCATTGTCGTCCATAAAGCCCAAGTACAAAGTTTGCGCTTCGGCCAATGAGACATCGCATTACTCGCGGCGAGAGCCAATCAGCGGCCAGCTCTCTCGGCAGCCTCAGCGGGGACCGTCTGTTTCATTCACGTTATGTTGGAAATATACCAAACAAATATCTAATTCCGATAGTTGAAGGAGAAAGGCCTCCTGGGAGACTTTGTAACTCCCTTTCAAAGTTGCGGAAAGACGCTGGTGGGAAATCGGGTGTTGGCTGAGGGGAATATTTGTGCAAGTGGTGAGAGAAAGGGACGGCGCCGGGCACCTTCCCATCGGCCTGGGATTGATCAGCGCATGCGCAGACGAGACATTGCAAATGGCGGCGAATGTTATTGTTTAATGGAGTCTGTAATATTTCACAATGATGCTTGGATTTACCTCTATAACAGGTAAGATGTGGCGAGATGGTGGTGTGAGAAAGGAAGCTTAATATCCCGAGAAGAGGATGAAGTGGTTATGGACGGTTAGAAGTGGAAAGTGAGTAGAAAAATCATTTTTAACACAAAATGGTGTATGGAGCGAGTGACGTTCGCTTGGCCATCGCGAACACCGAAACTCTTGGCGTTTCTGCTGGAAAATCTCACTAACGCATGGCCAAGTGTGTGGAAACCCGTTTGCATTGTGACGCCTGGATATACGTGGCCCCTTATGACTAGGAAGTGAAGTGAGGCGCGAGAAAAAGGCTTTGGAAATCCGGTGTTGTCTTTGGCTTGGCGGAGAGTCAGTCAGTCCGTTTGTTGTTCGTGGCCAAGGGAACCTCTTCCACTTCTTCGCGACGAGGATTTAACGCGTTTCCCCCCCTCCTC
>BOPN01000192.1:480777-495777 GCA_017312705.2 Penaeus japonicus
CTCTCTCTCTCTCTCTCTCTCTCTCTCTCTCTCTCTCTCTCTCTCTCTCTCTCTCTCTCTCTCTCTCTCTTTCTCTCTCTTTCTCTCTCTTTCTTTCTCTCTCTTTCTCTCTCTTTCTTTCTCTTTCTCTTTCTCTTTCTCTTTCTCTTTCTCTTTCTCTTTCTCTTTCTCTCTCTCTCTCTCTCTCTCTCTCTCTCTCTCTCTCTCTCTCTCTCTCTCTCTCTCTCTCTCTCTCTCTCTCTCTCTCTCTCTCTCTCTCTCTCTCTCTCTCATTCACTCACTCACTCACTCACTCACTCACTCACTCACTCACTCACTCATGGATGCATGCACTTTCACATCTATTCAGCTTTACACACTTGATGCACTCACTTCGTTCACAAACACTCAATCAGTCAATCACTCATGCTCACACCTGTGTATAATGGTTCACACAGGTTCAGTGGGTAAATATTTATCAAGATTAATTGCCTATATATATCAGCTCTCACATTTTAGTTTCTTCACTTGCAAAATATATATTGCAAAAATATTCTGCAATATAGTACTCTCAGATGATGCTTGAGTGCCAGTGTGTCTACTGTGACGTGGGAGGTGTATGCCCTTATCAATGCCCCTTCTAACGTTGTTTTTCTTTTCTTTCGCAGACATGGATGGGGGTGGTGACGGGGGTGGCAGGTGTGGTGGTGGAGGGAGAGAGGAACTGATTGAGACTGTACTCACCTGCGAGGGAAACATTAGTGACCCAGAACTCCCCAAGAAACTCACCCACCTTGTGCATGCTCTCAAACATGTCACCCACAGTGGTAAGTGTTTTTTTTTTCTTATGTTTCTGATGAAGGTGGAATTTTGTTGTTTCTATATGTGTATAGGGTATAGGAAATGTTTCCTTTGATGTGTCTTTTTTTTTATGTGATTAGTGAAATCTAAATGTAGCTCAATTTTTTTTTTGCTTAATTTAAACAATGGAATATTTATTTCCATTGTATATGTTGTATATAGATATTTTGGTATGGCAAGGAACCACTACATTAGACTTGTAATGCAAATATGTTCTCATGTGACCAGTGATATCTTGAAATATATATATATATATATATATATATATATATATATATATATATATATATATATATATATATATATATATATATATATATATGTATTAGATATATGTTATATGTATGTGAAGATACTTAATTATACATATATATATATATATATATATTATATATATATATGTATATATATATATACATATACATATACATATACATATACATATATATATATATATATACGTATACATGTCTAGATGCAGAGATTTTTTTTTTCTGGGGATCGGATCCTTCTGCACTGCATCTTTGTTCAAAATACAAGCTAGCTATTTCTTCATATATACAAGTAAAGCATCAAACCAAATTAGTATTACTCTGCTAGTATATCTTTAATAGACTCATATATCATACCAAACTATAAGTCCATCTTGGTAGAAAATCTTGAAATGTGGCCTGTCTCATAAGGGTTGAAAGAAAATCCTTGATTTGAGATATTTTCTTAAAAATTGGCTAATGTTTAACACAGTGAAACAGTGAACAATTCAAGTTAGTTCTGCATTCTCTAGCATTCTCCTGTCCACACACTCTCTCTCTCTCTCTCACACACACACACACACACACACACACACACACACACACACACACAAAATGCATATCTCAGATTAGTCTGTCCTGGGTTGGGCATCTTAACCCTTTCCCGACGGGGCACTCGCTACGCGAAGACCCCTTTGCCGGGCGATTGCAATATTGCATTGTAATCGTGACACTGGCATGATGCCCCGGCATCGGGAGTTTGGCTGTGTCACACGGGTGTGACGCACTGTTGTCATAGGGTTAAGATATGTGTGTTTTTTATAGTTTTCTAGAATTAGGAAGTTTGAGTTTATGTATGATATATTAGCAATGTGATACGAATTAGCATTCGGTAAAATAAGTCAACATTACAAAGGGAATATGACTTGTAATTTCAGCGAAGAGAAAAATACAATTTAAAAATTATCCAACGCAGAAAAAATACCTGTTGTGTAATGTTTAAAAGATACAAAAATTGGAGTTCAGTATGCATTCCCTAGGAGCTCATACTAACTCTACAAAAAAAAACTATTGTGATCTTAAGATTGTATAGGTAAGAAAATGCTGGTCTGAAAGTGTTCTTCAAATTAGACTAATAAGTGCAACTGTGGAACAATGAGCAATTAAAGTTAGGTATGCTTTCTTTGGTGACTCATGTCAGCCCCTCAGACAACCCCCCTCCCTTTAGATGAAAATGAAAGCATTTTGGTGTTATAATTTACTAAGATGAGAAAAATACAAAGATTGTGCACTATCTATTGAAGTGCAAAAATGATTAACTGAGATGTTGCATGGGAACCTCTCAGCCATCTGTTGGCTCTATTGGACAGCCCTCTTTGCTTATCCGGGGATGTGAGGTGGCAAGATTTTGTTCTTAACCCATTTGCTCCGGTTGACTTGCTATCACGTTTAGTGGTTTTTGGGTCAGACGCCGGCAAGGAGATATTTAGTCAAGGCTGGCGCACCTGGTGATCGGGCGTACAGCGCTCGCCCGCGGCTAATGTGGCTAAGAATCCCAAGGCGTTAGGCTTTTGCTTTAGAATATCCCGGCATTTCGACCATTGAGAGCCTAAATAGCCCCGTCGTCAATGGGTTAAATTCCAGGCACAGTCGAACTGGGCACTAAATGCAGTTCCAACAATGTTTAGGGTTTAACTTGTATTGTCTGTATGTAACAATTAATGATTTATAGGTAGAATGCTTTGCTCACTGATTGGATTCAAGCTCTTAAAATGAATTAGGATACTGAGCAGCTAAGCAGATTTGTTAATGCAATTTTAGGAAATAGTAACACTTTGGTAAGTATTATTTAATATGGTTTAAGGTTTATTTCTTGCCTCTCAATAATGGACTTGGGATTTTTGTTTTTTAGTGTATGTTTTATTTTCTGTTGATCCCCATTGATCTTAATTTTTAGTCTTTTTATTAATCTCATTCTCTCCCCCTAACCCAATTGTGCCAGGTGATGTGACATTATGTCATGGGAATTATTTCCTGTCGGATGATGTCCTTGTTATCTTGCCGGCGAGAATGGCATTAGGCAAATTTAAGCCCTGATGTGAATGGGTTAAAGAACATTATGATAGGTCAATTTCTGAAAATCTGTATGATATTGCCAAATCACCAAATTTTTTTTGTATGAAAAGTCTCAATATATGAGATAATTTTATTTTATAACGTGGAAAGTTATGTAAAATCTAACCAACAAATTTATCTGTTTAACGAATGGGTGAGATTTACTTTGACTTTCCCAGTATATGTAACAATTTATTACAGTTATAGACCCCATAGAACTGCAAATCCTCTAGTTTGTCTACCCCCAACTGCAAATAGGGGGGAGGGGGGGTGATCCTTTTTATAAAATGTCCCTACCAAACTAGATATGTGTGCTCATATTCTACCTCTCGGTAACACTAAGGGTATGGAAAACTCATTTGTGAAAAAAGTATTTTAGTTTTCATAAAGTTGACATATATGAGAAACATTGCCTAATCGCTAAGCTGTCCTTGTAAAATTTTACGATATATATGTTAATAGATAAGCTTTGGCCCTCATTTCTCTTCAGTTTCTATACAGATATCTTTAATTGGCAATAATAAACGGTCATGAGTTTCTAAAGTCTGGGTACAAAGGAAGAAAATTGTGAATGCATAATATATCTTACCTATTTCTTTTTGGTACTTTGCATATTCTTCAAATTCATTCTTACATAAACATTGCAAGCTGTGAAAAATGTATTTGTGACAACTTTAATTTTTGAATGGGAAATGAATATCATTAGGGATATTTCTGCCACAAAGCTGATGCCAAGAGCTAAAATTAAGATATGCACTAGAAACCTTATTTGTTTTAACCCTCTCTGGACGGGTGGTACACTACGGTACCGCGCATTCAAGGCCCGTTCGCTGGGTGACGTCATACGGCGTCGTTTATTTAACTGATTTAGGCCTATGCGTTCGAGAGCCCCGGCATTGTAACATGCAAGGCTGGAATGCCTCCATCGTGACTGGGTTAATATATAAAAATTAACAAGCATGACCTATTTGAACCCTTGTCCTCTAACCCCCTTTTATGCTCTTGTTAAAAAGATATTACAAAGTTTTCCCTTTTTAGCTTGCTTTAGACATATGCCTTTGAAAAAATACAAATAGTATGTTGTTAGTGACGCAAGGCTTCAAGTGGTACAGGATTGGCTAAAGTTTGGAAAGGCAGAAGTGGCTGATGTAAAGAGACAAGGTCATCCTTCTGAGATATACAACAGTAAATGTTTCTCTTCTCAACAAAATTTGGCAAAGGATTGTATATGTGAAAAAACAGAGATAGTTGTTATTTTTTTAAGCATTATATCCGTAAGTTCAAGTTGTATTGGTAATATTATTGATTTCACCTGGTGGGAGTAATAGCTTGTATTAACCCATTAATGCTGAGTGACAAGGTATCACTTCAAGTGGTGATAGGACCAGCTGCCAGGTACGAGATATTTTGTCATGGCCATCCTTCTGGCCGGCGCGCCGAAGGCGTTCAGCTTAAGCGTTTAAGATATCCTGCTTTTTCGACCATTTGGAGTTAAAACAGCCCTGTCAGTTATTATTATTATTTTTTTTTTTTTAACTTATCTTAGAGTAAATGGGGCTAATAGTTCTTAGAAATTAATTCTATCATGTACTTCATAGTTTGTAAGCAGTTTTTGTTAACTTCTAGTGTGATAATTAGAGATTGCCTCCTATTCCCAACAGACTCCACCTGGTTTGTACGCAAGGTTGAGCCATGGAACAGTGTGAGAGTGACTTTTTCCATCCCTCGGGAGGCTGCCGTGCGACTGCACCAGCTGGCGCAGGCAGGAGACCAAGCATTGCGACAACTGGGTATCCTTTCTGTTCAAGTGGAAGGAGACCAGGTATGCCAGGTAGTGCTTTATATGCTCTCAGGGGGAGCTAGGTTCCTTTGTTTTTTCTTTTGTATATACATATTTGATTTTAGATCCTTGAAGTTCTTATGATTATTATCATTATTATATGTGTTTTGTACTGGTTTATTGGCAACAAAATTTGATAAGAATTGCTTTTTCTTTTTCATTATTTTGACATCTGGTTCTTCTGTTTAGTTTTTTGTTTTATATTTTGGTGTATTTGTTGAATAGTTAGGGTTAGAACATCAATATGATGTAATAATTTATCTGCAAACATTTTGCATTTTTTAATTGATTATTTACACTAAAAGAAAGAAAAATCTTAAATTATTGTATTTGCATGACCTAATATGTGTAAATATAGTATATATATGTATATATATATAATATATATAATATATATAATATATATATATATATATATATATATATATATATATATATATATATATATATATATATATATATATATATATATTTATATATATGTATATGTTTATTTTTAAAATAGTTATTATACACATCTACAGGAATGCACTACAAATAATGTCTATTCTAATTCATTCTGCACAAAAATATAGGTCATCTTTTTAGATTCTTCAAATAAAAATCTTCATTAAAAAAACAAATGAATGAATAAGTGTAAATATAAATTGTGTGTGTTTAAGGTCTTTATTGACATATTCCTTTTTTCAGGTGATTTCCTTGAAGGTGGCTGGTCCAAACAATGAGTCGACAGAGATCGTCCTTCGAACAGATGGGGGAGCCAGTGATGGTGCCGGGCCATCCAGTGTGGCGAGATCAGTAACCACAGCACTGGGTAGTGCTGGGCTTATGTCTGGGGCTGCCCAGCCCACTGAAGTTGTGGCAGCCCCACCATACCGTAGCGTTGCTCCCAATGTTGTTGCGCCTCTTGGGGACAGCATCCCTCTGGCACCTCGCCCAATGCCCCAAGTGCGACCTCCTTACCCTTATGCCAGCATGAATCATGCTGAGAAAACCCGGCAGGGACGCGAGCTGCAACATCAGCAGCCTAGTGGACCAGCACCTGTCAGCCACACTGTGCCAGGTGTTGGTCAGCGTCCTATGTATAATCCCCCTCCTCCTTATCCCAACCATGATCCAACACAGTTGCGATCTGCTGGAGCCCCTGTGCAGAGACCACCTGTACCACAGGTAAATGGTACTCAGTATGTTGTAAGTCAAGCCAGTGGTGGTGGCAGTGTATCACAGCCAGGAACACAAGTGTTGCCTTCAGTTGTGCAGGCTAGTGCCAACCAGACAGTGACTGGAAGCTTCCCAGTGTCAGTGTCTCAAACTGTAAATAACAGAGCAGTACCTGCACAGCCAGGAAAACTTGGTCAAAGGACAGGTGGAAATGTGGTGAAAAACAGTCCTTTGCTGGTGGATCTGTTGCGACAACCAGACCACCAACCGGGAGTGGGTGTTAGCAAGACTAAGGTAGTGATTGGTGGTTCTCCTCATGGCTCACCTGCACCAGCTTCCCCCTCTTCTCGTTCTACGACTTCAACACCTTCATCTGACTCCCTTCCACATACTCCCCTCACCAACCTACCTCTACCTGCAGTGCCGGCACTCTCTCCACCTCCAGCAAGTTCCACCACATACAGTGCTGCTATAACAGCTGGTGCGGCCTCATCAAATCAGTTCAGTTCAGCATACACTGTAAGAGCAAAAGATGGAGTGCATACTCATCAGCAGGTATACTCTGGAGGTTCAGTTATAACTAGCACTGTAACTCCTCATCCACGCCTACCAAGTAGCGTGGGAGGGGGATTACAGCAACACCCTCAAGCCACAGGGCAACCTCCTCCCACCCCAAGAACTCACTACAATGCAGAGCAGCGCCGTTTGTCAACAGGCAGTGCGCCAAACATGCACACCAGGGTGCCTGTACAAACTCCTGCTCGTTCCAGTAGCATGGGAGAAACAAAGCCTGTATCCCCTTCACCACCACAGCTGGGATCAGGAAAAGAAAGTCAGTATTTAATCAATCCCAACACTGGCCTTTTAGAGCCGAGGCCAAGTGAGAGCTCAGATTCGGAACCAGAAGTTCGACCGCCTTCCCCGATGGTCGAGGAAGTCCGTTCAAACTCGCTCGGCTCTGACGAGGAGTCCAACATGAGTGCACCATCTAGAAAAGAGACTGATCAGTCTGATTCAGAAGCATCTAGAATGTCCGTGCACAGTGTTGAATCCAAGAAAGCAGCAGTGAACCAGGATAGGTCCAAGTCTCGTGATAGAGATTCCAGTCCAGGATCTTCCAGAGAAAACAGTGTGGTGAGTTCTGGTAGCTCAGATGTAGCTATTCGGCTGAAGTTGAAGATTGGGAAGGAACCAATTACCCAGGCCACTTTTGTCCCCAATGCTAAGAAAAGTGATCGGAAAGAGATCGCTAATTCTAGTTCGGGGTCCCAGCCTGGAAGTGAGCCAAGGGTGCCGAAGCTTCACATCAAGTTTGACTCTAATCAAGCAGTCATAGTTAATCCTGGAGATGGAAGGAGAGGTCAGGAGAAGGATGGAGCAAAGGAGGATAAGAGCAAGCGGAGGAGCTACAGAAACAAATCCAGAAGTAGTGAATCGGATAGTGATAGTGGGAAGGTGCGAGCCTTGAAGGTGAAGGGTAGCAAAGCTATTGGTGATGAGAGTTCTAATGTGTTGAAATTCATGGATGTTAAAAAGGTTAAAATGGAAATGGATTTGGAGGAGAGTCCACTGAAAGTGAAAGTGAAGGAAGGTGTGGAGGGAAGACTGAAAATTCCAAGAACTTTAGAAGACAATCGCTTGTCAGGTATGAAATCGGAGAGCTCTAAGATATCAAAACCAGAAACAAAATTGAAAACACGAATTAAGACCAAACAGCCCATCAGGAAAGTAGGAGACCTGAACAGTATGGGTGAAATAGCTAGTCACAAAATCCTTGAGACCCTGCCTCCAAGCATTACCAAAGTGGCTGCCTTACACACACAGCAACCACACAGAAACCCTTCCTCCTCCTCAAGTCAGTCCTCATTGGTCTCGTCAGCTGCAGGAACCTCAATATCCACTGTATCGAGTGGGACCTCCTCTCAGCCAGCTGGGGAAATGTTCAAAGCAGAGCTGGAGAAGAGAGGCAGTGAGATCATTAGAAAATCAGAGATAAAAAATGACTTGGAAAAGAATAGTGCTGACAGTCTCATTAACCGCCTTCGCCTGATGAATGGAGACGTGACCCACGGAGAGAGCAAGGTCCTGTTTGGTCGTATTCGACAAAAAAACCCAAGTGTTGGCCTGCAACAACAACTGCAACAACAGCAACAACAACAGCAACTACAACAACAACTACAACAGCAACAACAACAGCAGCAGCAGCAGCAACAGCAGCAGCAGCAACAACAACAACAACAGCAACCACAGCAGCAGCAGCAACAACAACAACAACAGCAACCACAACAACAGCAGCAGCAGCAACCACAACAGCAGCAGCAGCAGCAACCACAACCACAGCAGCAGCAGCAGCAACCACAACCACAACCACAGCAGCAGCAGCAGCAACCACAGCAGCAGCAGCAACCACAACAACAGCAGCAGCTGCAGCAGGTGCAACCACAACCACAGCAGCAGCAGCAACCACAACCACAGCAGCAGCAGCAACCACAACCACAGCAGCAGCAGCAACCACAACCACAGCAGCAGCAACAACCACAACCACAGCAGCAACAACCACAACCGCAGCAGCAGCAGCAGCAACCACAACTGCCGCAGCAGCAGCAACAACAGCAACAGCAGGGGGATGGTCCAGGTGGCAGCAAGCTGACAATCAAGAGAAAAGGTTCTGGGGAAACACACACCCTGGAGTCACTAAAGAAGGATCTTCCTGAAGGTAAGTCACAGATGGCACTCTTAGATCTTCAAGCTCACCGTTTGAATTTGTTTGGCTGGGGTTGCATAAGTTATGCCTTCCTATTTATTCAGTGTCAACTTATTTAGTAGCCTGTGTTCGTGCCCAGCTGATGGCACGAGAAGGTTTCCACTGCTGCCAGATGTTACATCCCTGTGATGACAGGGGATGGGATAGAAGGTCACCCATTATGGTCCTCCCACCTACTGGAACCATAGCAGGGGTTGAGTCTGGTCCCATGGGGGTGAAGAGTGATGCTAAACTGTGTACCTTGATATGGTATATTGCTTACATTGCACTGCATCTTAGCTCTATTACTCATTAGCTACCTTTTACTTGTAAAGCCATTGAACTTAAAGAAATCATTCTAGTACGGTGTTTAATTGAAAGTTAACAGAATCAGCTTTTCATAGAGTTTTGCAAATATGAAATGTATTTTGTTTGGAATATTATTATTGTGATTTGATATTATACTATGTATCAGGAATAATAATATGTTTCTTGATTTGTGCGTGTGCGTGTGCATGAGTGTGAGTGGGTGTGTGTTGTGTGTGTTTACGCACACACATAATCACGTGCATTTCTCTCTCTCTCTCTCTCTCTCTCATGCTTACATTCACTCTCACTCTCTCTCTCTCACTCTCTCTCTCTCACTCTCTCTCTCTCTCTCTCTCTCTCTCTCTCTCTCTCTCTCTCTCTCTCTCTCTCCCTCTCTCTCTCTCTCTCTCTGTCTCTGTCTCTCTCTCTCTCTCTCTTTCCCTCTCTCTCTTTCCCTCTCTCTATTCATATATATATATGTATATATATATATATGTATATACATATATATATATACATATATATATATCCCTCCCCGCTTTAGAACATCTAACAATCACAAACCGAGGCTGCAAAGGCACTATTGTGGCTTGTTTGTCGCTGACCTGTTTACAGCCTTGATATCGAACCTGTTGTTGCATTAGTAATCATAACACAAAAGGCTTTTGTTAGGTCAGTTTTTCAGAAAAGAGTGTGGAATTTGCACAAAAGGAGCGTGGATGCACGTATTTATCCCATAAAGTGTCCTTGCCATGTTGATCATACCTTGAAGGCGTTGTCTTAAGTAATAGGTCAGGTATGCAATCATAATTTAGATATTCTATGAAAGGAAAGTGTGTGTTCTACCAGTCATAATCAACAAACACTAAATACTTTGAAAATCAAGATGACATTTCACTGTTCGTAGGAGATGACAGGATGAAATATAAGGATTAAAAAAAAAAAAAAAAAAAAAAAAAAAATGTATTACCAGCAAATGTACTTTTTTTTGTGTGTGTGTATCTGTGTTGCTGAAATTGCAGACAGTGGAGGTGACTTAGTTTTATTGAAACATCTCAAAACAAAAAATCGATATTGTGTCACTAACTTGATAACATGAAACGGAGTTACTCAATAAGACGTCAGGTAATCATAAACAATGCATGCAATGTGCAATATTAATATGCAATGAAAAAAGATAAAAGCTTCTGTTATCGGGTTTATTGAACCATATCCAGGACGTTCCTACCAGGGCTATGTAGCCTGGTCATACACAGCACGTAGCAGGGGGAAAGACTATGAAAAAAAAAGGGTTTTGCTTATGTGTGGAAATCACGGTTCGTATCAATAAAGTTTAAAACAAAGAAACTGCCTTTGCAAGAACAACAACAGGGTGATTTTTGTTTTCTTTCTTTTTATCTAATCCTTTTAATCTAATTGAATTTGTTTGGTTTCAACAAATTTGTTTTACGAAAGCCTTCCCATTTGCGATATGTCCAAAGAATAGAGAAAAAAAAGAGTAATGAATGAAAATAACTACGCTGCAGATTTCGAATAAAATCTTTCCTTAATTAATCCCTTTTGTTTTGATATTCAAAAATTAGCAATCCGATTAAATTCGATACACACCTAGGAATCCATACACAGTCTTCAAATACATTCAAATACATAAGATACTCGAATAAACATACACTAAAAACTGTAATTACGAATCCGTTAACAAATCGTATACATTCAAAACTGTAATCAAGAGACAAGTATTTCACCACCGCCCATCACACACGCCCAAGATACAGCGTAAAAAAAAGAACAAAATAAGAAAATGACAAAATGAGGGCGGAGGTAGAGACAAAGACCCTGTACCTTTCAAAACCTTACAAGAACCTCCAGAGTCAGAGTCAGACCCTGTTTGCCTCTTCCACCCACCCTCATTTGCATAACGCCGCCCTCATATCATTTAATCTAATTGCCAATGAGGATAGTTTGAGAAATTGGATCTCAACCTCGGCAGCTCACAAGAACCGAGAGATCTGGCATGGGCGTCAGAGTGCCAAAGCGGGTGTTTTGCGAGTAGCGTGTGGACGGATTTCTATTGTCTTCTTTCTTATTACTCTCTTCGTTTAGTCTTGTTGTTGCTTATGTCACATTACTCTGTCTGTCTGTCTGTCTGTATCTGTATCTGTCTCTGTCTCTGTCTGTCTGTCTCTCTCTCTCTCTCTCTCTCTCTCTCTCTCTCTCTCTCTCTCTCTCTCACTAACTTACACACACATACACAGATATATCCCACTCACCTCATCTCTACATCTCATGTCAGGTTTTAAATAATTTCTTTTGATCATCATCTTTTTTTATTGCCAGAGACATATCATATGCATCTTATAGAAATGTATTTCATTTGCTTATTATATTCCAAACTGTAACATATGACAAAAATAATCGTCTTGCACATGAACCTCTGTTGACCTTTGATTATGATTGTTGCCTTGACAGGACTGGGCAGCATCCCTACGTACCTGAACTCTTCTGTGATGATCAATAAAGTATCTCACTCTCCAGAGAAGTTACCTGCCCTCCGTCATGAAGACCCTGCAGACAAGGGGATAAAAAAGTTGGATATTCACAAGCATCCAGTGTGTACGGACTTAGCCAGCTTGAAAGCAAACTCTGATATAACCATCCACAGTGTAACAAAGAATGAAACTCTGAGTATAAATAAGGCGAGTGATGGTGAGAGTAGAAGCCCAAACAAAAACAAAAGTGAAGTGACTAAGGTGGGAAGAGTGACTCATTTAGATGTGAACGACAGAAAAGCTTTGAAGGAGGCACTGAAGAGTTCGCAAAGTTCTAATAAAAAGAACGACACTCACAAAAGCAGTATGCATGATCTTTTGAGACGCTTTAATTCTAAAGACAGTTCAACTACAGTGCCTGTCTCTTCTCAGTCTGAGAGTACAAACAGCAACAGTGGGGTTAAAGTGGAAAGCAAAGTCATGGAGACCCCAGAAAAGGTGAAGCAGGAGGTGAAATGTGAGGAGAAAAGTGAGAGCAATGAGCCGCACATACCAAGTGTTAATTCTTCTAGCAGCTGTGATACTAGTGTTAAACAAGAGCCTGAGCAAACAAAGGTTCTAGAGCAAGCTAAAGGTCCAGACTTTCCTGGCAGTGTTATATTAACAAAAAGTGAGGTAGAGAGCCCTGATGGCACACCCAAGGGTGAGCATGGGAGTGGACAGGGTGGTGAGGACTCTGGGATAGAGTCAATGGATGCCCTTTCTGAGAAGAGTCCAAACCAGAGTGATCAGAGTCCCAGCAGGAGAGAAGACAAAGAGTGCGAGGCATTTCATGAGAAAAGTGATAAGGTCCCAGTGTCGAAGGGAGAGAGTGTTAGCACTTGTAGAACCAATGTGACGCCAAGCATTGCTGGGAACAGCACTCAAGAAGAGCCCAATTTGAGTGCCAAGATTGAAATAAAATCGGAAAATGTCGAAGAGCAAGAGGAGGGAGAAACAACAAAATCTGGAAATGATTCTAGCACCACAAAGTGTAGCACCCAGCAATGTGAATCTCCAAACGACAAGTCTGACACCACGGAATGCAGGCAAACTGATACAAATACAACCGCCCAAGAATCTTGTATAAAAAGAGAAGAACAACCCATAAAACAAGTTCAAGAAGTGACTAGTCCCAAAGAATTGCCTGTTCCAGTTGCAGATATAAAAAGTGAATCAAGTGAGTCTGTGACTCCGGGCCAAGCAGATGACGAGCCAAAGGGATGTGAGGCGAGCTTGTCATCATTCCCAGACCCTTCCACTTCTTGTAGTACTTCATTGCCATCAGGCTCTACACCACTTGTGCCAGTCTCAAGTTTTTCATCCACATGTTCGTCCATCTCTCCACCTGCTTCACTCACAGTTTCTCAGCCAAGTCCCGTGAAGTCACCCCAAACGTCCTTGCCTGTATCTGTGAAGACGGAACCTGTGACAACAGACGCCTTGCCTGCTGTGTCACAAGCTTCATCAGAGCCATCAATTAATAATAGTTCATCTCCCACTCCCCCCTCATCTGTATCTACACTTCCAACTCAGACGTCCTCAAGTGCTGCTGATGTAACTTCTACATCCAGCAGTTCTTCTGCAAATCTCTTGACTCTTACTAATACAACTAACACAACTTCAACTGTGCTGTCCACCACTTTCACTGTTCCCACATTAAGTGTGTCTACACCATCTACTCCAACTTCTACCCCGACTTCACCTACATCTCCCACCTCCAGTAGTCCTAGCTCTTACACCCCTGACACTCCTAGTCTTACAGTTACAAGCAATACTACTTGTACTACAGTTACAAGTACACCTATTCCCACATTCAGTTCCACCTTTACCCCCATTACTACTGTTCATTCAATTCCGTCAGTGCCTGACACTCCAAAGACAACAAGTTTGAGTACTACATCCATTATATCGTCATCCAAGCCATCATTACTTGCACTTACTCTAACAAGACCACAGACCTCTAGTGCCCCATCACAGCCTTCATCAACCCAGGTAGCCTCTCCACCAGCAGTTGACAAAGTAGCTTCTTCACCAGCACCCAATGATTCGTGCTGTACTATTTCTACATCGTCCTCAAGTAGCAGTCAGCCGACAGTGACGAGCACAACTACTGTGGCGGCAACAACCACCAGTGCTAAATTGGTCACACTGAAACCTAGCACAAGCCAGGGACAAGTGAGCACTCCTCTTAATCTTCCCCCGGGGACAACTTTTCGGTTAGTGGCCCTACCAGGTAAGAGTGCCATGGCTCCCACCACCAGTCCAGTCAAAGTAGTGGTTTCACCTATGAAAGGCCAGCTGAGCCAACAGGTGACATCAGGAATTGGCGGCATGACAGTGGTGACGGTGAAGCCAGTGGTAATGGCAACAGGTGGGGCCAAGAACAGCCACCTACTTCAGACCCTTTCAGTTAGCAAGACTGAGGAATCTAGTCCTCCCTCTCTCCTCAAGGCTCACCTAACTGCACCTACCCTTACCACAGCAGCTCAGGCTCTGGCTACCTCAGTCACCAACTCTGCCACCACACCTATTGTCTCCAGTACAATGGCCAATGGAGATGACACAGAGGACCTTGACTTCGTGGGCTTCTCTAGTTCGCCCCAGGTCAAGCTGTTACAGCCGAGCGAGTTGAAAAGGGAGATACTCAAAACAGAGGTTGGAGAGACCCGAAGAGCAGAGTCTTGTAAGAGTCCAGAAGTTGTTTCTCCAACAGGGGATGAGCCAACTCCAATGAGGGTACATCCTCCCCTCTACACTTATGGTAACAGGGAGAGAAAGAAGGATGTAGAGTCAGATGCTGAGGACAAGGAAAAGGAAGATGGAAAGAGCATGTCTGAGTGTGAAGGTAGTTCTGACTTGAAGTGCAGTGATATGTCTGAATTGGATAAAGAGAAGGAGGAAGGTGTCAAGCCTAAAACCAAAGAAAAGAAATTTGATGCTCTTTCTATTGAGATTCCACCAACGGATTCAACCCTTCCCGATGATAAGCGCTTGACAAGAAGCACAAGACACAGTGCAAGGCTAGCCAGTCCCAAAGTGAGCAGTCCAGGAGCCGAGCTGAGCCCGAAAGTGGATAGAAGAAGTCCAGCTAGCATGTCATCCATGGGTAAGCCAAGTCCTGTTCCAGTTCTGAGACCAAGTGTCAGTCCAGCCACAAGAGGAACCAAAAGACGACGACATGAGTCTGAGAGTAGCAACGCCTCCAGTGTG
>BOPN01000192.1:503277-505777 GCA_017312705.2 Penaeus japonicus
CTCCTTTGCCGTTTCGGTGTATTTTGTCTTACTTTAATCCCTGTTTTGTTTTCCATTAGCAAGCTACTTGAACTATTTGTTTTTACTTTGCAGCGAATGAGGACACACCCAACAAGAGAAGAAGACTGTCCAAGGATAAATAGATATACCTTTCTTTCTGGAGAAAAGATGTGGTTGCTGCTTCTGGAAGAACAGTGTTGGAATATTTCCATTAGTTTTCTCTGGGAATGGTGGAGTGTTGCTGTGAGCAGACAGCAGTGTGTATCAGTATTAGAAAAAACAGTGCAATACCAGACGTTCTCTCTTGTGCTGTCTGTCTCCCTCTGTTCCTATGATGGCTTGCTCGGTGACTGACGCCAGCCGCCATTAACTTTCTTGTTTAAGTTACCTCTGCCTGACCGACCACTTTGCCAAGTCAGGGGAACAGTGTTGAAATAAGCTCAGTCAGCGAGTCCCCTGGCAGTCATGCACTGCCAGGGGACCTGTTTCCTTCAATAGGTCAAAGTGGATAGACTCAAGATCTCAGCCTTTGGCACCCCATGATTTACCTTTTTTTATTTTTTTTTTTATTTTCGTCTACGGAAGTTCTGTAGAACCTCTTTTTTTTGTTAAGGCCGATTTTGTTATCATTTATTGTACTGCTTGTAACAGTGAATAGTGGTATGATATGCTATATGAAGTGTGAGTAACCGCTATAACCCAACAAGACAGTTATATGCAGTGACTGTGTGATTTTAGGGTGATGATCCCCCAGTGAGAATGTCTCCTGGTAGTGTTGTCAGGGACAGAGGATGGTGGTGTGGCTGCCCTACAAATTTGGTATGGACAGCTCTTGTGAGTTTCAACCAACCACGGCAGACAACTGCCCAACCACATTGTGGCGCCCCACATTTCTACACCAACACCTCTATTGTACATGTAGATTGTAAATATATCAAATGGTGAATGTTTTTAAGTGTACAAAGTACAGCAAAGTTAATATTTTCTGTGTATTTCTGTATAGATGACTGCAAGTAGATGCAGATCCTGTAAATTATAAGCTTAAAGTGTAGAGCCTTTGAAGGTGAAACTGCGGCTGTATTTACTGTAAATATTGTAATCTGTTGTATAGACTATCACTTCTGCAAAATACCTTGTTAATGATGTTTGTTTCCCACGTTCTATACCCTATGCCATTTCCTCTAAACACCTCACTTGCACTTCTTTCCGAACTACTTCTTATTTGCTAACTTCTGGCTTGTTCATGCCTTACTGTAGGAGGTTTGTGTTGGGCATACTTGCCTTAGAGATCATTTCGTTTTATGAACTTGATCAGAACTTTTTGCACAGGTTAGGATTTGACTCCTGTATTTGAAGGCATGAACAATGTAAAATATTTGTAATCTATCCTAATCTATTTTTTTAGCTTAATGGCATGAAAATTATTCTTTAATGGCCCTATTGATTCTATTGTAATGTAAGATTTCATATTTTACATTGTTATGAATAACAGTTTTAATTATATACATTGACTTTCTGTACAGAACATTTTAATAGTCCTATTTTCTCAACCTGTATTGCAATAATTATTACACAGAGCATGTCAAGAGTCTTGATTTGTCCCTTGGTGTATAGGGTGATTGTTCTTAAGAGATGTTTACAAGTCTTTAATTCATTTAGTCTTTATTTCATACCTGTTTTGGGGTTGGTGTCACAGATTTATTTATATGTTTATATTATGCCAATGCACGACCCTGCCTACTTCTCATTTCTTTTTGAAAAAAGAATTTCAACAAGCTCTTGCTAGGAAACATCCATTGTCTCGATCTGTCACCCAAGGCACTCTGAAGACAAGACATACTGTAGTAAAGTGTGTGTATTTTGTATTTTTCTAAAAGAGGCAACTGGAGGGCAAGGTGGCTAGTGTGTCCCTGGCTCTTACAGTTGTAAAAGCCCCAGATATGGTGTATAATGTTACTGAAGGAGTAAACTGACCAATATGGCAGGCCAGTCTTTGGTGTCTCCCTTCCCAAGTCTTACGAATATAGCTCGTGTTAGCCTGTCCCACCACCCAAGACGCCGAGGCTTTGACCTCACCTTGTTTTGGTCTGTTGGAAAGGCCACAACTTCCCCAGTACAAACATATAGAGGTCAGGATTGTAGCCATTTATCTTTTCTATTTTTAACATGTAGGAAGGATTTGTGTAGATGTACAGAGAATATCTTGACAATGGACATAGTAAAGAAATTGATTAAGCGAACGCATCTCTAATCCCTTAATAAAAAAAAAGAAAGAAAGATTAAAAAAAATAATGCTATTCCCAATGGGATCTTTGAAGAAAAGTTACACAAGTTGGATTGGATTTACATTTGATTGTTTTCAAGATCGTGAATATAACGTGTTTTGATATATGTTTTTGTGAAAATTATGATTGGCTGGATGGTATTGAAGCACTGCTTTTTAAGATTATGAATTAGTTTTTGTTATATTTTTGTTGCTGCTAATGTGATGTTTTTATTA
>BOPN01000192.1:543277-548277 GCA_017312705.2 Penaeus japonicus
GGGATATCAGTCATGACCTTTCCTTTAATTATTCCATAGAATTAATCATTATACACAACAGTACATTACCATTGCTTGAATTACAGAAACCTTCTCAGGGAGATAGAGAGAAGATTAGTTTAAACAAAACAAATGTAGATAATTGGAAACCGAATATAAAGCATGTTAAATAAAACTTTTTTACAACCATTATTCTTAGCTTATCCTCGGGACAAAGCATCAGCCAATACATTTTCTTTTCCCCTTATATGGTTAACATTAAGGTTATATTTTTGAAGCTCTAAACTCCACCTTAGAATTCTCTGGTTCTTGCAACTCATTTTAGATATGAATGTTAAAGGATTATGATCCGTATAAATCTTTACAGCTTCCTTAGTAGGATATAAATATACTTCAAAGTGCCTCAAAGCTAAAATTAGAGCAAGTGTCTCTTTCTCTATGGTAGAGTAATTTCTTTGATGCTTATTAAATTTCTTAGAAAAAATAACCAGCTGGATGATCAATGCAAGCTCATCAGCCTGACATAACACTGCCCCAGCCCCATTGTCACTAGCGTCTACATAGAGCGTGAAACTCTTGTCAAAATCAGGTGAGATGAGGATAGGTGAGGATATCAACATGGCTATAATCGTCTTGAATGCATTTTCACACGAATTTGACCAAGTAAACTTAACCGCTTTTCTTTAATGAACCAGTTAATGGAACAACAATATCAGAAAAATTCATCACAAGCTATTTCTATAATAGCCAGCCATGCCGAAACCTCATCACCTCTCTCTTCGATTTGGGTACTGGATATTTGTCAATGGCATCAATCTTGCTATTCAAAGGCTTGACTTGTCCTTGGCCAACAGTATATCCGAGGTAGTGACGTGCATGAGCGAAGAGAAATCACTCTTGGCAAGGTTTACCGTTAGGTTAGCTGCAGTGAGCCTTTCAAACAGTGCCTGCAACCTCTCCAGATGCTCCATCCAGGTTTCACTAAAAATTACTATATCATCCAGATAAGCTTTACATCCAAGTAATCCTGAAATTAGACCATTAATTAAACGCTGGAAAGTTTGCGGGAGCTGTTTTTAAACCAAACGGCGTACACAGTATTGAAAGAGTCCCTCTGGTGTCACAAATGAAGATATTTCTTTCGCTCTTTCAGTCAAGGGAATCTGCCAGTAACCCTTTAACATGTCTATCTTGGTTACATGCGCTGCCTTGCCCACCTGGTCAATACAATCATCAATACGAGGTATAGGATATGAATCATCCCTAGTTAGGGTATTCACCTTCCTGAAGTCTGTACAGAATCGAATTCCTCCATCAGCCTTAGGTACTAAAATACATGGGGAACTCCAGGCACTCACACTTGGCTCAATGATTCCATTTTCCAACATGTATCGGGTCTCATCTCTCAACTGGCTACATTTTGTGGGATTAACTCTGTATGGATGTTGTTTTATTGGGCCTTTACCACCAACATCTATATCAGGATACATTAGACTAGTGCGACCCGGAACATCAGAAAATAGAGATGAAAATTCCAAAAGTAATTTAGTTAATTGTTGTTGTTTATATAAATCAAGATGTCCAAGCTTACTTTCTAAATTATTAAGAACATCTGAATTAACCAATTTAGAGTGAGGTACATTGAAAAGAGGATCATGGTCATTCTCGTGATCATTACTGATTACGTTCTTCACTTCATTAAGCATGATTACATTACCATCTTTACATTTTCTTATAGGTGGCTCATTTCGTTCCACATACTTCTTTATCTGATTAACATGGCAAAGTCGTGACTGTTTACGTTTACCAGGAGTCTGAATAACATAATTAAGGTCACAGCTTTTTCTCCACCATACAAGGTCCAAAATAGCGAGCCTTCAGTGACTGCCCAGGGACGGGTAGAAAGACGAGTACCTTTTCTCCTGGTGAAAATGATCGTGACTGAGCATCTCTGTCGTACCACATCTTCATCCGTCTCTGTGCCTCACCGAGATTCGCTCTTGCCAGCTCACAAACTCTGTTAAGTTTAAATCGAAAATCCATTACATGCTTCAGTATATCAGATTTATCATCGTTATTCAGCCATCTTTCTTTCAACATCTTGAGTGGACCTCTTACCTCATGCCCAAACACAAGCTCAAATGGGCTAAACCCCAGTGTATCCTGCCACACTCCTAATGGCAAACAACAAGAGTGGAACCATTTCATCCCACTGTTCCTCCGTCTCATGGCAGTAAATCCGTACCATATTTTTTAATGTCTGGTGGAACCTCTCCAGTGCGCCCTGCGACTCTGGGTGATAAGCGCTTGACACCTGATGCTGTATGCCCATCCGTCGCATGGCTGACTGGAACACTTTAGAAAGGAAGTTACTGCCCTGATCGGACTGAATCACCCTAGGTAACCCATATGTACAAAAGAATTTCATTAGTTCCTTGACAATTCTATTGCCACTAATCTTACGTAAAGGAATCGCCTCAGGATACCGAGTGTTGGAACACATGATAGTGAGGTGGTATTCCCAGACTTTGTTGTTTTGGGAAGTGGGCCAACGCAGTCTATAATTACGTGACTGAAAGGTTCAGAGATCGCAGGAATTGGATACAAGGGTGCAACAGGAATTTTCTGATTAGGTTTTCCCACGACCTGGCACTGATGACACGATTTACAATACTTCACTACATCTTTGCGTAGTCCCGGCCAATAAAAATGGCTCATTTTTCTTCTACATGTTTTATTAATACCCATGTGACCTGCCAACGGTGAATCATGTGCAAGGCTGAGGATCTGTGATCTATAGGGGACTGGAACCACGACCTGGTGTATTACCTGCCTGCTCGTCTCCTGCACCCACGTGGCGAGGCCTCCATTTTCTCATCAAGATGCCATCCTTCTTATAGTAACCCGTAGGTACACCTGACACCCCAGCTTATGACCAAGCTAATTCAGCAATTTTACACAGTTCTGCGTCACATTTTTGCTGATCTACAAGCCTCCCTTTGTCAACAGGGAAACCACTTAGCTTGTTCTCTCTAACACCAGTCTTGTGGCTAAACAATGAGGCTATCTCATCACCACTCACATCAATTCCATCACCACATACCTTGTCATTATTAGACGCACACTCACTCACGCGTATTTTCTTGTGAGTATCATGGGCAGGTTTATGTTCAACACGCCCATGAATTTTCATAGCCCTCCCTGACCGCACAGGCAGAACACATCCATCACATCCTCTGCCATCTCTCTACCGCTGTTTAGGTCTGGAGATCTTAGAATTGCAACATTAGTTTTGGTTTTAACAAATACCTTATCTCCTGCCAAGTCATTTGCCAATATAAATGATACACCTTCTATGGGTAATTTAGGCACTACTCCCACAGTTACGTCTTTATCAAAGAAATCCGTTTTGAGATGAACCTTATACAGTGGAGCAGTCAGATGCCCGCACTCAATACCAGCTATGACGACATTAGCGTCAGGAGTCTTCCCCGCTAGTGGCAATACACCTTCTAAGAGCAGTGACTGTATCGCTGCTGTATCTCTCAATATTACAATAGGCTTCTCACCACCATCACGCGGAATACACTTCCTTCTGAGTAAAATGGCTCCCAAATTCATCCCTTACATTTCTCATTTGATCTGTACCATGAAGCAAATTGACTACTACTGGACGTTTTACATCCTTAAATCTAGTACTGGCAAGAGCTATTGGAACGTCCTTGGATTTTTTATCTTTTAACAACCAGCAGTTTTTAATACTATGACCCAGCAACTTGCAATTAAAACATCTAACTGATTTATTTCTATCGGTAGTGTGGTTATGACTATGGCTAGGGGTGTCTTTCTTATCACCTTTAAATTCTTTCTTACCTGTCGGTGGACTGGGTTGTGGTTTTACAATAGTCCTAGAATTCTCAACACTTTTGTGGATCAAAGCATAATCCTCTGCCATTCTGGCAGCATCATCTAGCACTTTTACCCTGTTTTCATTTAAATATACCTTAATTTGATCAAGGCAAACACCTCTTAAATTCTTCTATCAGGAAATAATTGATACAATTTATCATATTCATTATTCGCCTTATCACTCTCACACCAACGATTAAGCAAGGCCTCTTTCTCTCTTGCAAAATCTAGAAAACTTTGATTCTCTCTCTTCCGCAGATTACGGAACTTTAACCGATAGGCTTCAGTACCATTTCATATCCTTTCAACAGCCATCTTCACTTTGTCATGGTCACGGCAATCTGACACAGACGATGACAAGTAAATCTCCTGGGCTTTACCAACTAGAACAGATTGAAGCAGCACCGTCCATTGTTCTTTAGGCCAATCAGAACTAATTGCTATTTTCTCAAAATATCGAAAATGATAATCCACAGCATTTTCTTGGAATGGGGGAACCAATTTCGCATTAGCAGTAATGTTAAAAGGAACGGCAGCAGGTGTTGTCCCTCGGAGTTCTAGCTCTTTTAATCTAATTTCTCTTTGTATTTCTAACTCACGCAGACGGCACTCATTTTCTCTCTGGCGCACTTCTAACTCACGCATGCGGTACTCATTTTGTAGTTTAAGCTCCCTTATCCTAACCATATCGCTATCATTTTCTATATTCTCAAGTGCATTGGTATCTAGCAATCCATCATCTACCATAAATTTAATTAACTCATTTCTAATCTGAAATTTAAATGAACTCCTCCTTACACTGAATTCAAGTTTTTCGGCAACTTTTAATAAATCGGTCTTTTTCAAATCCATTAAAGTCTCCTGTGGGTGACTCGAATTGTTCTACGTCAAAGAGCATTTTGAAAATCTTACACCTTTAAACAAATTAACGATTAAAATATTTCCACACCGTTTGTCGTTTAACGTAATCTAAACAAGAGAAAAAAGGTATCCCGGTCAGGCCCCCGTTTTGTTACGTAGCTTTTGTTCTTTAGCAATGACATCAGTTGTTCCAGAACAAGTGCATAACGGAACCCAATCTAAGTAAAATA
>BOPN01000192.1:550777-558277 GCA_017312705.2 Penaeus japonicus
ATATTTATTAATCAGACTTTCGTACTTTTTGTTTACGATTTATTGGTGTAATTCCATCTTCAACTTTTCCCCCTGATTCCAAGGTCTTTAATCTTATGTAGTAGAATGCCGTGATCTACTTTGTCGAAAGCTTTCGCGAGAATAGATATATTACATCAAATTCTCTATTTTCAGTTAGGTCCCTTAGCATGTGTTCGAAGTGTGTCAGGATCTGTGATAAACAAGATCTACCACTTCTGAATCCATGTTGCCCGGGGTTTATCTTATTTTCTTTGTCTAAAAACTGGACGATTTTTTCTTCATTACCCTTCCAAATATTTTTATTATATGAGATGCCAGTGTTACTGGTCTATAATGTTTGGCCTTACCTTTATTTCCACCTTTATATATTGGAATTATAGTACCCTCTTTCAGTAAGCTGGGGATAATCCCCATGTCCAAAAATTTCCTCCACAAAGTTACCAGTGGCTTTGCTATGGTTTCTTTGCAATATATATATATATTTTTTTCTAATTGCTGGGATTCCATCTGGTCCAACTGCTGAGTTTGTTGAGATTTCACTTATTGCTTCAAGAATATCTTTTTCATTGAATATGAAGTCAGTGAGACATTCATCTTCGTTAATATATCAGTATAATACTAAAATGTTGTGGGTCTGATATTTTTTCTATTCTCGGGACACTATGGACTTCTTCATATGGCAATTTGAGTAATTCGGCCATTTCCTTTAAATCAGTTACCAATGCACCATTATTCTCAAGAGGCCTAATTTCTGTTCTCTTTATGTTGTTGTTGCGTAAGAAAAATATTTTGCATGCATTTTTACTAGCTTCCACAGCTCTTTTTCTTCGGCTACTTTTTGATTTACTTATAAACTTAATTTATCTTCTAATAGTTATATCTATGCTTTGATCCTTTCTCTCTTGACATGATCTGTTTTTGTTTTTGTTTTTTTTTTTCAATTTGTTAACCTTATTTTTCTTGTTTCTTAACATGATCCTTCGATCTCTTGGTATAATATTCTTGTTTCTGTTGTTTTTTTTGGGGCACAAGCATTCTACAAACATCTTTACATGCATTATAAAGCTTCTTTAGTATATCATTTGGTGTTAAGAGGACGTCAATATCTTTCAGTAACTCTTCTAGTGTTGCATTGGTTTCCCAATCTATTTGAATATGGCTAAAGTTTAAAGATCTGAGACTCTTTTCTGCTTCGGCTACCTGTTTTTCACAATTCTTTTTATCATTTAACTTATTCATTGTGATTTCAATTATTGTGTGGTCTGATTGAGCTGTATAAGTTGATGATAATTATGGTGTTTTACCTCCCTATCTTCGTGACTTAAGGTCCAGTATATTTTCTTCCCTTGTTGGAATTTTGATGATTTGGTTAAGGTAAAAAATTTCTTCAAAACCTAAAAGCATTCTCGCTTGTTTTTTTATTTTTTTTATCTTTAGTGGCATTTGTTCCTATTTTTATTTTCTTTGGTTCCCAGTCAATAAAGGGGAAATTAAAATCGCCAAGTATTAGAATAGCTTCAATTTCCCTTGTATTCACAATGTAATTACTAATAATGCCGAGTGATTCATTGAAAGATGTTTCTGTTGTTTCAGGAGGTCTGTATAAAATAATGTACAGCTCTTTTGTATCTCTTGTCAATACTCCTAGTATTTCTACTGTATTATTAGAGTATTCTATTACAATATCCATTCTAGTTGCTAATTCTCTCCTGATATAAAGAGCTACTCTTCTGCTTCTCTTATTTCTATCTTTCCTTATTAGTTCATAGTTATTAATTTTAATTTCTTCATTTGTTATATCTTCATTCAGATGAGTTTCTGCAAGCCATATGTAGGTTCTGTCTGGTTACTTTTTGGATATAATTCCTATATATTTATCAATATGAGTCTCAAATACATTATTTCTTTGCGTTTCTACAATACCTATTGTTATTAGATAGCTGATGTCGTTTCCCCCTATTTTGGGGGAGCTGGACCTCCCCCGGTGTAGCGTGGTCGTTCATCACCTGCCTTTGTTCGAATAGGTATGCTTCGCAGGACTGAATGTCCTTGTCTATTGCTGGTGATATACCTGTGTTTTCCTGCTCTGTCCTTTTCTGTTTTCTCTTAGTTTATTTATCAATGTCTTTTGACTTTGCCTTTTCTCGTAGCTCAATTCAGGTGATATCCATGCTTCTTTATATTCGTCAATTTCCTTTAGTTTCATATTCTTTCCAATCAGTTTCCATTTCTGTTTTTCATTTTCTAATTTGACCTTAATTGGCCTTGGTCTCAAAAGCCTCCTTAAATATTTGCCTTCTAAAGGCACTTTCAATTTTGATAATTTCATTGAGGTTCAATTTTGTTATAATATCATTAATCATCTTCATATCATTTGCTTTCCTGATTTCAGAATCATTTTCTTCTTTTTCTTCTAGATTGTATATAAAGAGCCTATTTGCTCTTAAATGCATCTTCATTTTTCTTCTCTCTGACTTTTCTTTGTAGGTTGTTTTGGTTTCTATTAAGCTTCTTTTGTCACCTACAACCTTCCAGTCAGCCTCATCTTTTTTTGGTTGTTCAGTGTCTGAAATATCATTGTCTAGAATATTTTTGACCTGTTTATCTGATTTTCGCCTTACTATTTCAGAAAACAGTTTTTATTCTTCTTCATGATTTACTTTACTTGGCTCACCTTTTAGATTTTCTTATATCTTCTTTGCCTTTACTTTAACATTTTTAGTGTTTTGTACAGTCATTTCTGTTTCCAATTCAGCCTTTTTTTCTTTAGGCTTTTCTTTTTTCTCTTGTTTTAATTAATGAATTTCAGCTTTCAATATTTGCATCTCCCTCAAGCACTGGATCTTGAAATCCTTTAATTCTTCATACATTTTCTGAATTATGCCCCTCACACTTTTTGGGTGTGCTGATTTTTTGGTCACCGATATTGGTCATAAAATCAGCAGACCATTTCCTGAAACGTACTCATCCCTCGAGAATTTCTCTGACAGTAAGAGTCCTCAGGAGCGATGTCGACCTCGAAACTACTACAGCCATCAGAATATCAGAACTGACTGAATAGGGTTAATTGCACCCTGGGAGCCACGGGCCTTCTTTATCTTGAGGTGTAATTAGTGGGATTTATGTTTGTGTTTGTGCTAAGAAGTGTTTGATTTAGTCTTCTCTTTGGGCAAGGCTTCTTTATACATTGGTGTTTCTGGTTTGTGCAAGGTTTACGTCTACAATCACAATGCTGGGAAACCATCTATCTTTTTAGCATAATAGGGATGCTGTTTCTGAATATTTTTTATGCATGAGTATTATAAGAGATTTTGGAGTAGCATTTTGTTGTATATTGGCATGGGCGTGTTAAATGTCATGATCCTGTGAGTTGAGAATCTTGTTCCTCCTCAAGTACTGACATGAATCTTCATGATTCGAAACTTCGGTATTTTGTATACATTTACCACAGCGACCTCATACTTGGCCGAACCCTTAGCTTAGATGGCTTCTCACGATCATGTATTTTGCCTTGATCTCCTTGGGAAAAGAGGATTAAAACCATACTCTGTGAATTTTTGTTAGCCAATTGTCGAGACGAATCGGGTCATCTATTTCTACTTGGATAAAAATAGATAACCATTATGAGCTTCAGTAACAGATAGCCTTTATGAACTTTAAAGCAGTGCATGGCTGCAACTCCTGTGATGTAGAATATTTCGAATTATTTCGCCCACCATGATGACATAGCATAAGGGTGATTGATGATGGTGAGAGTGGAAGCCTAGCAGGTCCTCTTATTGACAGTGATGCGGTAATGGTTTCCAAAGAGGTCAGCATATGGCACTACCAGCGGTCTTTGTGTGTTGGGCCGCTAAAGAGACATGCCAGAACTAGTGAGTATGAGCTATTTTGCGATGTGAAGAAAGAGCATGGCCCAGTCCTCAGGTAAGGTGGCCCCTACGATGACGATGGTTTCTTTGATACGGTCGAACTTTGTGTATCAGGGGTCATCGAGGTCCCCGAAGATTAAAAGGAGTTCTGGTGCAAGATGCGCGACGAGCAGACGGTATTTTGACATCTGTGAGATGCTCTGGAGGAGTTCGTGTATATATATTAGCTAGGGAGCAGACTGGAAGTCTTGCAAGCAACTGACATTTTGTTTGTGGTTTGTGGTCACCAATGTTGTAAAGGAAAGTATGTTGCCGTTTTTGTATCTTTATTGAGTGTAAATTTTGATTTATTTTCAGCCAATCACGAGCCAGTAATGTGCATGTGTCACATCAACAATACCCTGTTGACAGATCAGAACAAACTTTAGAACCTTCACCCCCAGCGTCCATAACACTTCATAATTTCCATTTATGCATTTTTACTCATCCTGTTGTGTCTTAACCCACTAGTCTTTACATGCCTAGTTCTCAATCTCAACTTTAGCATTCCTTGCATAAGCGGGTTCTGCATCCTCTGTTGGTATCTTTCTTGCTGCCTCCCCTTATCTAGACTCTCTCTGTCAGCTAGTAAGGATAAGAATAAGCCAGATTAGCGGAGCAGATGTCATCGGGGCTCGTATACAGTATAGTGACCTTGCCTGTGTCAGCGAGTGATGACTCGTGAAAGTGTGCCAACGAGTGTTGACTCGGTCTGACCTTGGTTCTTACCCACCGTGGTGCCCAGTCACAACAGTAACCGCCAGGCGACAGTGGAAACTCATAAGTTTGGACGGGGATCGATCTGCCGACCAAGTGTCTGCTGGTGACAGCTGTTCCATGATTTGGTCCGGCATTATTACCCAATTTATTATACGCTGCCTATTCTGTGAGGACCGCCATTATTACACATGAACCATATTTACAATTTTGATTTATTGTGGTAAATGTGCAACAATATTAGGCAATGTTTTCCTACTTGCGCTGGTTTATGATCTTGGAAAGTCGAGTGTAAAGTGAATTTTGCTATTATATTTATCCTTCTTTAAAAATTATTATTATAAACTTAGAAATTGTGTTTGTGTGAGAGAGAGATATTGTCGTAATTATATTAGTAGTAGTAGTAATAATGATATTAATGATGATGTAAGTATTTATGATAGTATTAACAGTATTGTTAATTATAGTGATGAAAGTACTAATAATACTATAACTACTACTAACAATGATGATGATAATAGTGGTAATAATAATGAAAACAATAACAAAAATAATTATGATAATGATAATTGTAATGACGATAATGAGAATAGCAATGGTAATGATAATAAAACTGATAAAACTGATGATGAAAAAATAATGATAATTTCAATGACAACAATCATCATCAAAATAATATCCGTGATAATACAATTATCATAATATTATCAATTATAAAAACAATTATCATAAGAGCATCAATAATATTAGAATGACAATAATGATATTGATTTCGATAATGTAAATAACAATAATGAAATTGATAACTAGCGGTGATGATAATAATAATTATAGTAATAATAATGATAATAGTGTTAATAGTATTAATAAAAATAGTTCTGCAGTATCAGTGATAAGGATATGAATAATGATAATAATAATAACAATGATAATAATGAAAATATTAATAATTATAATAAAATTGTAATAATAATGATAGACATGATAATAATAATATTGACAATGATATTATTAATAATAAAAATAAGTATCATTATAAAAAATCTAATTAGGATTATAATGATGAAAATAATAATAAGAATAAGAAAAATAAGAAATAATGATATTAATAATTGAAATTATAATCGTATCATCACTATTACCATAATCATACCATAATTATAATGATGGTTATCTTCATAGCAATAATGATGATTATAGTCATAATAGTGATTATACTATACAAATATATGATATAATATAGTATAATAAGATAAAATAGTAAAATATGATATGAAAAAAGAAAAATCATACTGATAACCAAAATAATAACAGTAATGATGATAATAGTAAGAATGAAAATTATTATAATGATTATTATTGTCATAGTCATCATAATTACTTTTACTATTATGATACAAATGAAAAAAAAAATAATGAAAAGAAAAAAAATATAGATTAAATATGAAATTAATATAAAGAATAAAATAAGAATAAAACTTAATGATAATCAATTGATAAAATAAAATAAATCTTTAGATAAATGAGAGAAGAGATAACAAAATAAAATGCTGATGCAAGATATAAGAGTATGGTAGAGAGAGGAGTTCATTTATAAAAGTTGCATGGGCAATATACATCTGACTTTGGATAATTGTTTGAAATTGTGGGCATTGCCTGAATCGTGATATTATGAGCAAAAACGTATTGCATAAATTTCTCTTGTTTTATTTTCTGATATTTAAAGAAGGAAATAATAATCTACGCGATTATAATAATGTGATTAACATTTTTATTACCTTATTCCTTTTTATCAAAATCAGTTTGTAAGAGTCATAGGTTACTTATTTACGCCCTCAAAGAAAGGTCTACCCAATATAGACATAAACGATATATCTTTATTCGGTCATAACAACCCTTTTACCATATTGAGACTTAGTTCGCGCCCACTATCTTTCACCTTATTCACAGTGTTTTATAGTAAGGTTGCCTAAAATAACAAAAGCAGTCAATTTACTTGATTTAAAAATGTTAATGGAATCTGTAAAATTACTGTTATAATCAGTCGCAAATATATGGCAATGTTCTTAATCTACTTACCTTGAGGCCTGTTTACAACCAAGAGGCCCTCGACGGCAAACAGAACTTGCACAGCCCAAGGCATGAAAATATAGGATCGTACGACCATCAGTGAGCTTTGTCGTGAACTGGATGAGTGTAGGGAGGCAGACTAGCGCAGCACCTACCACGATGACCAATAGCGGCGAAATAATGAAGTAAACAATGAAAACAATATTGCAATATTTAATCAAGGAGACTGCGAATTCCTGATTTACCTGTAGAATTAGTTCAGCGTGTGGAACAGCGTCGGCATGATCGTCCTCGCCCTGTCTTGGTACGATCGGTGAAGCAACCTGATCGCAGGCCATAAGGAGTGTGCGAAACTTTGCTTATATAACATTCCTTAATGACGACCTGTGATTGGATTCACAAACAGTTAAGTCGGACCAATTTCATACGAAGGGCCGCCCGATCGTTGTAAAATATTTCCTTTTTCCTCGGTACCAAGTTAATCATTAAATACGAGTCGTAGGTCACCTTTATAGAACACTGTGTTGATTTCTCAGCTCTTACCATATTATATGATGACTGAATTCCCTTCATTTCCCCCTTCTGTGAGACCGCCCTTATGCAGCCGACGGCCAATGACCATCATGACTGTTCTTATAAATCTAGAGTTTGATGTTTTTTTGTTTTTTTTTCTTCACATAAAGATAAAGGCGTACGACTGCTCGATGAATAATTTATCAATATGGAGTTAAAGAAAATGAAATGCAATAATTTTCCGAAGTGAATGCTCTCTTATCGCCTC
>BOPN01000192.1:573277-580777 GCA_017312705.2 Penaeus japonicus
AAGATCTGTAGAAAGTTTGGGACAGAATCCATATTGTGACTCATATAGTAGATAAAACCATGTGATTTACTCTATTAGTATGTTGCCTACTACCTCTTCAAATATCTTACTGATGCTTGGCATCTTGGTTATAGGGCGATAGTTACAACTTTTGCAACCGGGAGATGATGAGGGAAGTCAGAACGATAAGTTCATTGTGTATGCTATAAAAAGAGGAATTTCATCAAGCTCATGGATATACCATCGTATTGAAGAACAGTTTGACAACGTATGACAGTCAAAACCTCAGCAATGGTAACAGGTGATAATCTAAAGGAAAAGGTTACGGGGTAGGTATGATAAAAATTAAAATCACTATCAGCAAATCTGTTACCAACAATAGTAAAATAATAATTAAGTTCCTCGCCAATCTTTGTGGTTATTCTTTCTCTAAAACTAAAAGTGGGTGATATAACGTTTACCAAAATGTTCATTTTTATTTCTGTAATGATGAATAAGAAAATGGACGATATAAAGCTCTTGAAATGTTTCCATGTAAAGATTAAAGTATATCTTATGTCATTACCATTCATGATCTGAAGCCAGTCGAAATGAGCCAAACCAAATGAAAAAAAAAAAAATACTATGGATCTTGCATTCATTAGTCTTTTTTTTTCGTTTAGCATGTAGCAGGAGAATGCTGGTTTTGAAAAGAAGTAAAGACTGTCTGTCATAGATATATAGATAATACCACTATTTACATAATTTCTTGAATCACTACTCTAGTTGTAGTCAAATATCGTCGCACTAGTAAGAGTCACACATGTCCGAGACAGAAAGGTTCACTCACACTGGGTTCATCGTATTTCATCAAATCAAGATGACATAATCCATGCCTAAGTACGTATGGTTGAACTGGAAGTGATAGATCCTAAAGTAGACGTTAATGAAACTAGAGGTGCTAAGGGTTAGCACAAGGTGTTTTTTTCTATATCATATCGATTATGAAAGTGTTTCTTGGGTACTTCGTTTCCATAAAGAATCATTCAATATGTGTTAGCTTAAGCGTGGCATCACTGCCGATGCCACCACTAAGTCTATTACTTAGATATAATGCTATTCCTCCTCCTTTTGTATCTCTACTGAGAAGGTGTATATCCATTAAGTTAATGAGCATACGCATAAAGAACAAAGGTTTTTAACTGGGTTTCGCAGAATCTTTTCACATCATCTCTATCAACAATCTGGTTAACTGAAACTGAAAAAGGGGAGGGATTCTGCGGATGTTGAGGCTTAAGATATAAAGATATTGAGGCGATAAGAGAGCATTCACTTCGGAAAATTATTGCATTTCATTTTCTTTAACTCCATATTGATAAATTATTCATCGAGCAGTCGTACGCCTTTATCTTTATGTGAAGAAAAAAAAACAAAAAAACATCAAACTCTAGATTTATAAGAACAGTCATGATGGTCATTGGCCGTCGGCTGCATAAGGGCGGTCTCACAGAAAGGGAAATGAAGGGAATTCAGTCATCATATAATATGGTAAGAGCTGAGAAATGCTTACAGTGTTCTATAAAGGTGACCTACGACTCGTATTTAATGATTAACTTCACCGAGGAAAAAGGAAATATTTTACAAACGATCGGGCGGCCCTTCATTGCATGAAATTGGTCCGACTTAACTGTTTGTGAATCCAATCACAGGTCGTCATTAAGGAATGTTATATAAACAAAGTTTTCGCACACTCCTTATGACTGCATCACGGTCGGTTGCCTTCACGAATCGTACCAAGACAGGGCGAGGACGATCATGCCGACGCTGTTCCACACGCTGAACTAATTCTACAGGTAAATCAGGAATTCGCAGTCTCCTTGATTAAATATTGCAATATTGTTTTCATTGTTTACTTCATTATTTCGCCGCTATTGGTCATCGTGGTAGGTGCTGCGCTAGTCTGCCTCCCTACACTCATCCAGTTCACGACAAAGCTCACTGATGGTCGTACGATCCTATATTTTCCATGCCTTGGGCTGTGCAAGTTCTGTTTGCAAGAACTCGAGAGACCTCTTGAGATTTAGTACCAGGCCTCAAAGGTAAGTAGATTAAGAACATTGCCATATATTTGCGACTGATTATACTGGTAATTTTACAGATTCCATTAACATTTTTAAATCAAGTAAATTGACTGCTTTTGTTATTTTAGGCAACCTTACTATAAAACACTGTGAATAAGGTGAAAGAATGAGTGGGCGCGAACAAGTCTCAATGTAGTAAAGGGGTTGTTATGACCGAATAAAGATATATCGTTTATGTCTATATTGTGACCTTTCTTTGAGGGCGTAAATAAGTAACCTATGACTCTTACAAACTGATTTTGATAAAAAGGAATAAGGTAATAAAAATGTTAATCACATTATTATAATCGCGTAGATTGTCCTTCCTTCTTTAAATATCAGAAAATAAAACAAGAAATTTACAAAATGCGCCAAAGTTTTTGCTCCTTGAATAATATCACGATTCAGGCAATGCCCACAATTTCAAACAATTATCCAAAGTCAGATGTATATTTACCCATGCAACTTTTATAAATGAACTCCTCTCTCTACCATACTCTTATATCTTGCATCAGCATTTTAT
The DNA here is from genome assembly GCA_017312705.2 of Penaeus japonicus. Classification (NCBI taxonomy): domain Eukaryota; kingdom Metazoa; phylum Arthropoda; class Malacostraca; order Decapoda; family Penaeidae; genus Penaeus; species Penaeus japonicus. The sequence goes on from BOPN01000192.1 coordinate 575,900, forward strand.
TTTGTTATCTCTTCTCTCATTTATCTAAAGATTTATTTTATTTTATCAATTGATTATCATTAAGTTTTATTCTTATTTTATTCTTTATATTAATTTCATATTTAATCTATATTTTTTTTCTTTTCATTATTTTTTTTTTCATTTGTATCATAATAGTAAAAGTAATTATGATGACTATGACAATAATAATCATTATAATAATTTTCATTCTTACTATTATCATCATTACTGTTATTATTTTGGTTATCAGTATGATTTTTCTTTTTTCATATCATATTTTACTATTTTATCTTATTATACTATATTATATCATATATTTGTATAGTATAATCACTATTATGACTATAATCATCATTATTGCTATGAAGATAACCATCATTATAATTATGGTATGATTATGGTAATAGTGATGATAATAATGATTATAATTTCAATTATTAATATCATTATTTCTTATTTTTCTTATTCTTATTATTATTTTCATCATTATAATCCTAATTAGATTTTTTATAATGATACTTATTTTTATTATTAATAATATCATTGTCAATATTATTATTATCATGTCTATCATTATTATTACAATTTTATTATAATTATTAATATTTTCATTATTATCATTGTTATTATTATTATCATTATTCATATCCTTATCACTGATACTGCAGAACTATTTTTATTAATACTATTAACACTATTATCATTATTATTACTATAATTATTATTATCATCACCGCTAGTTATCAATTTCATTATTGTTATTTACATTATCAAACTAAATATCATTATTGTCATTCTAATATTATTGATGCTCTTATGATAATTGTTTTTATAATTGATAATATTATGATAATTGTATTATCACGGATATTATTTTGATGATGATTGTTATTATCATTGAAATTATCATTATTTTTTCATCATCAGTTTTATCAGTTTTATTATCATTACCATTGCTATTCTCATTATCGTCATTACAATTATCATTATCATAATTATTTTTGTTATTGTTTTCATTATTATTACCACTATTATCATCATCATTGTTAGTAGTAGTTATAGTATTATTAGTACTTTCATCACTATAATTAACAATACTGTTAATACTATCATAAATACTTACATCATCATTAATATCATTATTACTACTACTACTAATATAATTACGACAATATCTCTCTCTCACACAAACACAATTTCTAAGTTTATAATAATAATTTTTAAAGAAGGATAAATATAATAGCAAAATTCACTTTACACTCGACTTTCCAAGATCATAAACCAGCGCAAGTAGGAAAACATTGCCTAATATTGTTGCACATTTACCACAATAAATCAAAATTGTAAATATGGTTCATGTGTAATAATGGCGGTCCTCAAGGAATAGGCAGCGTATAATAAATTGGGTAATAATGCCGGACCAAATCATGGAACAGCTGTCACCAGCAGACACTTGGTCGGCAGATCGATCCCCGTCCAAACTTATGAGTTTCCACTGTCGCCTGGCGGTTACTGTTGTGACTGGGCACCACGGTGGGTAAGAACCAAGGTCAGACCGAGTCAACACTCGTTGGCACACTTTCACGAGTCATCACTCGCTGACACAGGCAAGGTCATATCGTATACGAGCCCGAGCGAAGCATTCGCTCCGCTAATCTGGCTTATTCTTATCCTTACTAGCTGACAGAGAGAGTCTAGATAAGGGGAGGCAGCAAGAAAGATACCAACAGAGGATGCAGAACCCGCTTATGCAAGGAATGCTAAAGTTGAGATTGAGAACTAGGCATGTAAAGACTAGTGGGTTAAGACACAACAGGATGAGTAAAAATGCATAAATGGAAATTATGAAGTGGTCTTTTTGGAACCGGCTGAGGAGGAAGGTTCTAAAGTTTGTTCTGATCTGTCAACAGGGTATTGTTGATGTGACACATGCACATTACTGGCTCGTGATTGGCTGAAAATAAATCAAAATTTACACTCAATAAAGATACAAAAACGGCAACATACTTTCCTTTACAACATTGCGACCACAAACCACAAACAAAATGTCAGTTGCAAGACTTTCCAGTCTGCTCCTAGCTTGTATATATACACGAACTCCTCCAGAGCATCTCACAGATGTCAAAATACCGTCTGCTCGTCGCGCATCTTGCACCAGAACTCCTTTTAATCTTCGGGGACCTCGATGACCCCTGATACACAAAGTTCGACCAAAAATAAAGAAACCATCGTCATCAGTAGGGGCCACCTACCTGAGGACTGGGCCATGCTCTTTCTTCACATCGCAAAATAGCTCATACTCACTAGTTCTGGCATGTCTCTTCCTTCAACTGGCCCAACACAAAGACACCGCTGGTAGTGCCATATGCTGACCTCTTTGGAAACCATTACCGCATCACTGTCAACCAAGAGGACCTGCTAGGCTTCCTCTCACCCATCATCAATCAAATTTTATGCTATGTCATCATGGGGCAACGGAAATAATTCAGAAAAATATTCTACATCACAGGAGTTGCAGCCATGCACTGCTTTAAAGTTCATAAAGGCTATCTGTTACTGAAGCTCATAATGGTTATCTATTTTTATCCAAGTAGAAATATTAACTGATTAAGTCTGATGTCAATTGGCTAACAAAATTCACAGAGTATGGTTTTAATCCTCTTTTCCCAAGGAGATCAAGGCAAAATACATGATCGTGAGAAGCCATCTAAGCTAAGGGTTCGGCCAAGTATGAGGTCGCTGTGGTAAATGTATACAAAATACCGAAGTTTCGAATCATGAAGATTCATGTCAGTACTTGAGGAGGAACAGAAATTCTCAACTCACAGGATCATGACATTTAACACGCCCATGCCAATATACAACAAAATGCTACTCCAAAATCTCTTATAATACTCATGCATAAAAAATATTCAGAAACAGCATCCCTATTATGCTAAAAAGATAGATGGTTTCCCAGCATTGTGATTGTAGACGTAAACCTTGCACAAACCAGAAACACCAATGTATAAAGAAACTGCCCAAGAGAAGACTAAATCAAACACTTCTTAGCACAAACACAAACATAAATCCCCACTAATTACACCTCAAGATAAGAAAGGCCCGTGGCTCCTAGGTGCAATTAACCCTATTCAGTCGGATTCTGATATTCTGATGGCTGTAGTAGTTTCGAGGTCGACATCGCTCCTGAGGACTCTTACTGTCAGAGAAATTGAGGATGAGTACGTTGAGGAAATGGTCTGCTGATTTTATGACCAATATCGGTGACCAAAAAATCAGCACACCCAAAAAGTGTGAGGGGCATAATTCAGAAAATGTATGAAGAATTAAAGGATTTCAAGATCCAGTGCTTGAGGGAGATGCAAATATTGAAAGCTGAAATTCATTAATTAAAACAAGAGAAAAAGAAAAGCCTGGGGAAAAAAGGCTGAATTGAAACAGAAATGACTGTACAAAACACTAAAAATGTTAAAGTAAAGGCAAAGAAGATATAAGAAAATCTAAAAGGTGAGCCAAGTAAAGTAAATCATGAAGAAGAATAAAAACTGTTTTCTGAAATAGTAAGGCGAAAATCAGATAAACAGGTCAAAAATATTCCAATGATATTTCAGACCCTGAACAACCAACAAAAGATGAGGCTGACTGGAAGGTTGTAGGTGACAAAAAGAAGCAACTAAAACCAAAACAACCTACAAAAGAAAAGTCAGAAGGTAAATGAAGATACATTTAGAGCAAATAGGCTCTTTATATACAATCTAGAAGAAAAAGAAGAAAATGATTCTGAAATCAGGAAAGCAAATGATATGAAGATGATTAATGATATTATAACAAAATTGAACCTCAATGAAATTATCAAAATTGAAAGTGCCTTTAGAGAAGGCAACATTTAAAGGAGGCTTTGAGACCAAGGCCAATTAAGGTCAAATTAGAAATTGGAAAACAGAAATGTAAACTGATTGGAAAGAATATGAAACTAAAGGAAATTGACGAATATAAAGAAGCATGGATATCACCTGAATTGAGCTACGAGAAAAGGCAAAGTCAAAAGACATTGATAAATAAACTAAGAGAAAACAGAAAAGGACAGAGCAGGAAAACACAGGTATATCACCAGCAATAGACAAGGACATTCAGTCCTGCGAAGCATACCTATTCGAACAAAGGCAGGTGATGAAACCACCACCTTCATGGCACCGGGGAAGGTCCAGCTCCCCAAAATAGGGGAAACGACATCAGCTATCTAATAACAATAGGTATTGTAGAAACGCAAAGAAATAATGTATTTGAGACTCATATTGATAAATATATAGGAATTATATCCAAAAAGTAACCAGACAGAACCTACATATGGCTTGCAGAAACTCATCTGAATGAAGATATAACAAATGAAGAAATTAAAATTAATAACTATGAACTAATAAGGAAAGATAGAAATAAGAGAAGCAGAAGAGTAGCTCTTTATATCAGGAGAGAATTAGCAACTAGAATGGATATTGTAATAGAATACTCTAATAATACAGTAGAAATACTAGGAGTATTGACAAGAGATACAAAAGAGCTGTACATTATTTTATACAGACCTCCTGAAACAACAGAAACATCTTTCAATGAATCACTCGGCATTATTAGTAATTACATTGTGAATACAAGGGAAATTGAAGCTATTCTAATACTTGGCGATTTTAATTTCCCCTTTATTGACTGGGAACCAAAGAAAATAAAAATAGGAACAAATGCCACTAAAGATAAAAAAAATAAAAAAATAAAAAAACAAGCGAGAATGCTTTTAGGTTTTGAAGAATTTTTTTACCTTAACCAAATCATCAAAATTCCAACAAGGGAAGAAAATATACTGGACCTTAAGTCACGAAGATAGGG
>BOPN01000192.1:585777-590777 GCA_017312705.2 Penaeus japonicus
ATAACCACACTACCGATAGAAATAAATCAGTTAGATGTTTTAATTGCAAGTTGCTGGGTCATAGTATTAAAAACTGCTGGTTGTTAAAAGATAAAAAATCCAAGGACGTTCCAATAGCTCTTGCCAGTACTAGATTTAAGGATGTAAAACGTCCAGTAGTAGTCAATTTGCTTCATGGTACAGATCAAATGAGAAATGTAAGGGATGAATTTGGGAGCCATTTTACTCAGAAGGAAGTGTATTCCGCGTGATGGTGGTGAGAAGCCTATTGTAATATTGAGAGATACAGCAGCGATACAGTCACTGCTCTTAGAAGGTGTATTGCCACTAGCGGGAAAGACTCCTGACGCTAATGTCGTCATAGCTGGTATTGAGTGCGGGCATCTGACTGCTCCACTGTATAAGGTTCATCTCAAAACGGATTTCTTTGATAAAGACGTAACTGTGGGAGTAGTGCCTAAATTACCCATAGAAGGTGTATCATTTATATTGGCAAATGACTTGGCAGGAGATAGGGTATTTGTTAAAACCAAAACTAATGTTGCAATTCTAAGATCTCCAGACCTAAACAGCGGTAGAGAGATGGCAGAGGATGTGATGGATGTGTTCCCTGCCTGTGCGGTCAGGGAGGGCTATGAAAATTCATGGGCGTGTTGAACATAAACCTGCCCATGATACTCACAAGAAAATACGCGTGAGTGAGTGTGCGTCTAATAATGACAAGGTATGTGGTGATGGAATTGATGTGAGTGGTGATGAGATAGCCTCATTGTTTAGCCACAAGACTGGTGTTAGAGAGAACAAGCTAAGTGGTTTCCCTGTTGACAAAGGGAGGCTTGTAGATCAGCAAAAATGTGACGCAGAACTGTGTAAAATTGCTGAATTAGCTTGGTCATAAGCTGGGGTGTCAGGTGTACCTACGGGTTACTATAAGAAGGATGGCATCTTGATGAGAAAATGGAGGCCTCGCCACGTGGGTGCAGGAGACGAGCAGGCAGGTAATACACCAGGTCGTGGTTCCAGTCCCCTATAGATCACAGATCCTCAGCCTTGCACATGATTCACCGTTGGCAGGTCACATGGGTATTAATAAAACATGTAGAAGAAAAATGAGCCATTTTTATTGGCCGGGACTACGCAAAGATGTAGTGAAGTATTGTAAATCGTGTCATCAGTGCCAGGTCGTGGGAAAACCTAATCAGAAAATTCCTGTTGCACCTTTGTATCCAATTCCTGCGATCTCTGAACCTTTCAGTCACGTAATTATAGACTGCGTTGGCCCACTTCCCAAAACAAAGTCTGGGAATACCACCTCACTATCATGTGTTCCAACACTCGGTATCCTGAGGCGATTCCTTTACGTAAGATTAGTGGCAATAGAATTGTCAAGGAACTAATGAAATTCTTTTGTACATATGGGTTACCTAGGGTGATTCAGTCCGATCAGGGCAGTAACTTCCTTTCTAAAGTGTTCCAGTCAGCCATGCGACGGATGGGCATACAGCATCAGGTGTCAAGCGCTTATCACCCAGAGTCGCAGGGCGCACTGGAGAGGTTCCACCAGACATTAAAAAATATGGTACGGATTTACTGCCATGAGACGGAGGAACAGTGGGATGAAATGGTTCCACTCTTGTTGTTTGCCATTAGGAGTGTGGCAGGATACACTGGGGTTTAGCCCATTTGAGCTTGTGTTTGGGCATGAGGTAAGAGGTCCACTCAAGATGTTGAAAGAAAGATGGCTGAATAACGATGATAAATCTGATATACTGAAGCATGTAATGGATTTTCGATTTAAACTTAACAGAGTTTGTGAGCTGGCAAGAGCGAATCTCGGTGAGGCACAGAGACGGATGAAGATGTGGTACGACAGAGATGCTCAGTCACGATCATTTTCACCAGGAGAAAAGGTACTCGTCTTTCTACCCGTCCCTGGGCAGTCACTGAAGGCTCGCTATTTTGGACCTTGTATGGTGGAGAAAAAGCTGTGACCTTAATTATGTTATTCAGACTCCTGGTAAACGTAAACAGTCACGACTTTGCCATGTTAATCAGATAAAGAAGTATGTGGAACGAAATGAGCCACCTATAAGAAAATGTAAAGATGGTAATGTAATCATGCTTAATGAAGTGAAGAACGTAATCAGTAATGATCACGAGAATGACCATGATCCTCTTTTCAATGTACCTCACTCTAAATTGGTTAATTCAGATGTTCTTAATAATTTAGAAAGTAAGCTTGGACATCTTGATTTATATAAACAACAACAATTAACTAAATTACTTTTGGAATTTTCATCTCTATTTTCTGATGTTCCGGGTCGCACTAGTCTAATGTATCCTGATATAGATGTTGGTGGTAAAGGCCCAATAAAACAACATCCATACAGAGTTAATCCCACAAAATGTAGCCAGTTGAGAGATGAGACCCGATACATGTTGGAAAATGGAATCATTGAGCCAAGTGTGAGTGCCTGGAGTTCCCCATGTATTTTAGTACCTAAGGCTGATGGAGGAATTCGATTCTGTACAGACTTCAGGAAGGTGAATACCCTAACTAGGGATGATTCATATCCTATACCTCGTATTGATGATTGTATTGACCAGGTGGGCAAGGCAGCGCATGTAACCAAGATAGACATGTTAAAGGGTTACTGGCAGATTCCCTTGACTGAAAGAGCGAAAGAAATATCTTCATTTGTGACACCAGAGGGACTCTTTCAATACTGTGTACGCCGTTTGGTTTAAAAACAGCTCCCGCAAACTTTCCAGCGTTTAATTAATGGTCTAATTTCAGGATTACTTGGATGTAAAGCTTATCTGGATGATATAGTAATTTTTAGTGAAACCTGGATGGAGCATCTGGAGAGGTTGCAGGCACTGTTTGAAAGGCTCACTGCAGCTAACCTAACGGTAAACCTTGCCAAGAGTGATTTCGCTCATGCACGTCACTACCTCGGATATACTGTTGGCCAAGGACAAGTCAAGCCTTTGAATAGCAAGATTGATGCCATTGACAAATATCCAGTACCCAAATCGAAGAGAGAGGTGATGAGGTTTCTCGGCATGGCTGGCTATTATAGAAATAGCTTGTGATGAATTTTTCTGATATTGTTGTTCCATTAACTGGTTCATTAAAGAAAAGCGGTTAAGTTTACTTATCAAATTCGTGTGAAAATGCATTCAAGACGATTATAGCCATGTTGATATCCTCACCTATCCTCATCTCACCTGATTTTGACAAGAGTTTCACGCTCTATGTAGACGCTAGTGACAATGGGGCTGGGGCAGTGTTATGTCAGGCTGATGAGCTTGCATTGATCATCCAGCTGGTTATTTTTTCTAAGAAATTTAATAAGCATCAAAGAAATTACTCTACCATAGAGAAAGAGACACTTGCTCTAATTTTAGCTTTGAGGCACTTTGAAGTATATTTATATCCTACTAAGGAAGCTGTAAAGATTTATACGGATCATAATCCTTTAACATTCATATCTAAAATGAGTTGCAAGAACCAGAGAATTCTAAGGTGGAGTTTAGAGCTTCAAAAATATAACCTTAATGTTAACCATATAAGGGGAAAAGAAAATGTATTGGCTGATGCTTTGTCCCGAGGATAAGCTAAGAATAATGGTTGTAAAAAAGTTTTATTTAACATGCTTTATATTCGGTTTCCAATTATCTACATTTGTTTTGTTTAAACTAATCTTCTCTCTATCTCCCTGAGAAGGTTTCTGTAATTCAAGCAATGGTAATGTACTGTTGTGTATAATGATTAATTCTATGGAATAATTAAAGGAAAGGTCATGACTGATATCCCCTATATCATGCACTATGATATGAGATGTTAACTGTGAAAAAAGTAACACTTTTTTTCTTTTAAGGAGGGAAGTATTACATGGCTGACCCTGAACGCCCACTTGACCATCGACCTGTGCATGACAGCCCCTGCATGATCTCCATAGATGACCTCATAATGTTATCCTCGAGACAGTGACGGACTGACAGGACTCGGAACTTGTTCGACGACACTAAAGATTTGGGTTTCGGTCTATTCGACTCTTTAAGGGGTTGTAGGGGTAGCTACGGTTGAAGAGGAGATTTTCTACCACAATGTGTGACTTATCTCAAGATATGGGGAATCACGTATTTTCTTGTGACATGTGACATTTGGAATGTGATGAAAGAAGTCTTGAATCAACATAGCTCTTGCAAAGGGAAAGACAAAACAACACTGATATGTCTGGCGTGACAATAGGAGAGGGGTAGACAGATAGGTGAAGCAACGAGCGCACGTATATGTATATATATATGTGTGTATGTGGTAGAATATATATATATATATATATATAACAACTAAAATGACATGAAAGATACAAATTACATTGACTATTGCATTATATAGAATACGAGAGCTAAAGCATACATGTGTAAATAATACTCGATGGACATAATAACAGTTACAGCAGACATAATACAAATGTAAATGGTTATTGCATTGTTACAGAAAGAGAGAGAGAGAGAGAGAGAGAGAGAGAGAGAGAGAGAGAGAGAGAGAGAGAGAGAGAGAGAGAGAGAGAGAAAGAATATTATATATATATATATATATATATATATATATATATATATATATATATATATATATATATATAGAGAGAGAGAGAGAGAGAGAGAGAGAGAGAGAGAGAGAGAGACAGAGAGAGACAGAGAGAGAGAAAGCGAAAAAGAAATAAAAGGAGAGAAAGAGAGAGAGAGAGAGAGAGAGAGAGAGAGAGAGAGAGAGAGAGAGAAGAAAAAGTGAAAAAAACAAAACCATAAATAATATAAACTGTGCGTGAGGGTAGCTATTGTTAGCCCGATAGACTTCAAATTTATTCCAACAATATATTATATGTTTGACGATAATTTGTTTCTGCATTTTATCAGAAAATATAAAGATAAAGAGCTTCGACATCCCTTCTGGAATATTCACGAGAATTATATTGATGTATTTAGTATTA
>BOPN01000192.1:610777-640777 GCA_017312705.2 Penaeus japonicus
ACTACAATTTTGATCACCTGTTACATTGATAGAGCTTTTATATATTACACATATAAGTCTCCCAATCCAGTAGAACACAAACAATGACAAACACAAAACTGACTCTAGTTTTACAGTGAATGCAAGAAAGAGAGCAGGAGAGGTCACGATATGTCACATAAAGCTGCCTCGCTCTAAAATAAAATCCATCTAGGGTGCCGCGTAGGTGCCACTAGTAGTACTCACCCTAGGGTCCAGGCAAGCCAATTAATCCCCGTCTGCAATGATTCAAAGTGATTTCAGGGGAAAAAGAGTTGAGCAGCAGAGGTTACCAGGTCAGAAGTTGGTCGTAAGGGGAAGCAGGGCATTGCATCAGGTCAACGGTGCAACTTGCCAGGAGTGTGTTGGATGGTGAATCAGGCGAAATAGTCGAGGGTTTGGGACATATCCTAGTGATCTGTCATTGAAGATGGCGATGGTCAAATACAACTTTTAGGTTAGGGCAGCCGAGGACGGACATCTTGCACCAGTGTGCTTCACAAAAAGGTAAACTTCTAGAATAGGTCCGCGTCATGAAATATATCGACATTGGTATCAATGGATACTTTATGATGTCTACTTACCAAATATAGAAACATTACCTAATACAACCAATAAACAAGTACGATATGAACAGTCAAAAATCCTCATGGCTTGGAATGTTCCGAAAAAAAAAAAATACTTTACTTTTTCTTACCAATACTTAATATAAGCATACTACGTTTGGAAAGTAATATATGTATTGGATATATTAGGCATCATTGTCCTAGACTTGGATTACAATCCCTTTTAGGAAAACAAAGACTCTGCTGATTTTGAGTTTGTTTACCTCTTAACGGACTTTTAGAAGGAGAATGAAGTTAAATGAATGGTAAAAGTAGTCAGAAACGTATAGTTAAAGCAGGGGTTCCCAAACTGGGGTACATGTACCCCCAGGGGTACATTTGCACGTTTCAGGGGGTACATTTGGTCTGAAGGAAACAATTACTTGCACAATACATGGTGTTGTAATCTGCACTCAGATTGCACTTTTCTCATTTTCTTTGTGTTGATTAGCACCACCTTTATTGAAATTTCTTGGGTGTAAGGTAATACCATTTGTTTTTACTATTATAAACCTCACATGGCTTGATCTGCAGTGTAGATCTGTAGGACTACCTGTACCAATCTAGAAATGACTGGTACAGGACGTGTTTATCGACGCGTTAGGGGTACATGGGAACCTATAAAAAGCCTAAGGGGTACTGAGGAACAAAAAGTTTGGGAACCCCTGAGTTAAAGTATATAATTATATGAAATATGTATACATTAAATCTATATGTATGATATATTAAAGATACGCATATATGTACAGTATATACAAGGACAAAATAAGGAAGATTTATTCACAAACAAACGATCCCTCTCATCCCCTTTTTTTTTTTTTTTGATCTAGTAGAGTGAATTACCAATGGCGCGTTCATGAAAGTTATTAATTCTTTAACTAGGAACAAATACAAGGACTGATTCATACCAAAATTGTACTATCTTTTGTTAGTGCTACTTATGATTGTAGTTTCTCTTATGAATTTGTCGTTTGGACAGTGCCATTCATCTGAAACATGGTAACTTTGGAACGGTTGGTAAACCTGAAGCAGCTGACACAAACGTGCCACGCTTTTGTGTACTAGAATACTGCATTCGTGACATGAACACGACATGGACACAACATGAACATGACATGGCCACGACATGCAGAATACGTCCTAGAATACGGCCGACACACACACACGTCGCGTCATCAACTAATAGCCAATCAGAACTGATCTTATACTTTCAAATTTATTCGAAACCAAAGAAATAAAGGGAAATAGTACGTAGGGGGTCCAGGGGAGGGAAGGCCTCCCTTGGTTAGGGCTACCCTCAAAATTAGGTAAGGTTAAGTTGGTCGTTGTGTGTTGGGATTTTGAAGATCAAAAGATATCCCGAAAACAGCGCATTCAAGATTCCCGCCAAAAATCTCTTCGTGTCATGGCAACCGTGATCACTTTATCTTTTACGGGACAAAGATGTAAAAATAACCACATTTGTTTGTATTTTTATATTACAGTAGACAGTAATACACCATACTATTTAAGATTTGATGATAAATATCCAGAAAAATACCCGTTTGAGATAGGTTATTTACCGATTTTACCCTTAGGATCCCTAGGATACTTCATGCCCTCCCCACCTATCAGGTCTAACATCGTCGCTATTGTAAGGTTGCGTTAACTAAAACCATTAAAAATGCATACTATAAACCAATTTCGATGGATTTTATGACGCGAACCTATTCTAGAAATTCTAAAAATTTACCCACATTGAATTTAACTATTCACTACGCCCATGATGGTGGACAGGAGACAGCAAATACCAGTTTCCTCACAATGTGTTTCATTGGTGGCTATTAAGACACCCTGTGCATACAATAAATACAGATGTCTCTAAAAAGAGGCCGGTTCAGTCAGACACAGCATTCCTGTCGCCATGCACTCTTCCCCTAAAACCTTTTTCCCCCACGTGTTGTTCGGAGTCCACGCCTTGATATCGTACCGTGATATCGTAAAATTGTTATACTCTTCCGTCACATCGTACTTTTACAATACAGTGTCTTTTTGCGTTGACGTTAGTTACTTCTACTTCTACTACTACAACAACAACAACTACTACTACAATTACTACTTCAACTACTACTACTACTACAACTACTACTTCAACTACTACTACAACTACTACTACTACAACTACTACTACAACTACTACTACAACAACTACTACAACAACTACTACTACTTCTACTACTACAACTACTACTACAACAACTACTACTACTACAACTACTACAACAACAACTACTACAACAACAACAACAACTACTACTACAACTACTACTTCTACTACTACCACTACTTCTACTACTACTACTACTACTGCTACTGTTGCAACTACTAATGTTGATGATCATATGAATAAACATAATGATATTAATAATGACAATAGTAATAACGATCGTGATAAGGCTAGTAAACATCACGACGGTAGTGATGATTTTAGTGTTGATGGTGATGATACTACCACAACGAATTCAACACAATAGTCATTCTATTAATTCTAGAAGACTATTCTTACCTCTGGCATTAATAGAACGAGGTTAATAGAGGTTAATAGAACGAAAAATTGAGCAGACATTAACTGATTGATTTTCAAACCATAGGGTAGGTCTGTCTACCTCACCGTTCTTTTTTCTCTTTGAAAAAAAGGAAAATAAAAAGAAAGAAAAAAACAACAACAACTTCATGGTCCATTTCAGTATTTGAAAATGTTGCTTTGGTCTTTTGTTGTAAAATACCCTTGTAGAATAATGGTGTTAATAAACTCATGAATATGTAAGCGCTCCCCCGAATTTGATTAATTCTAAATAACATAGTAGCTACGTTGCAAATATGAAGATTTCTGTGATAGTTTGTTTTTGAGTTAAAAAAAAAAAAAAAAAAAAAAAAAAAAAAAAAAATGTAATTTGCTAATGACTTCATTAAAATGCAGATGTATGCATCGGAATTTAATGAGATCCTTGCCTTAACACGTATATGATGATATATGAAGTTCCTGGGATATGTTAATGACCTAACCGATGAGAGAGAGAGAGCGAGAGAGAGAGAGAGAGAGAGAGAGAGAGAGAGAGAGAGAGAGAGAGAGAGAGAGAGAGAGAGAGAGAGAGAGAGAGTATATATATATATATATATATATATATATATATACATATATATATATATATATATATATATATATATATATATATATATATATATATATATATATATATATATAGAGAGAGAGAGAGAGAGAGAGAGAGAGAGAGAGAGAGAGAGAGAAGAGAGAAGAGTAGAGGAGAGAATAATAGATAGATATATAGATAGAGAGAGAGAGAAAGAAAGAGAGAGAGAGAGAAAGAGTACGTTGTTTAAAAAAAAAATGTTGAACACTCTTAATAAATTCCATCAAAAGATAAAGTATAAAATGTGTAGTTCTTTTCCATTTAGAATCAGTTTATATAGACATGCATTACGGATATCAACCACCTGCCTATGTTGTGCATTTCACCGAGTCAAAACCATGGACATGTTCCAATGGTAAGAAGTATTTCATCTGTATTTCACTGTTACACGGGCAAATAACTCGCATTCTGTTTCAGGTGTAGTTAGCTATATCTATGTATATCTATGTCTCTTTTCATCTACCGATATTTCTATCTATCTATCGATCACTCAATCTGTCTTTCTATATGTTAATTCATCTGCCTAACTCTGTGTATTTACCTCGTAGTCAAAGGTTTCTGTTTAGATCTATGTATCTATTTATCTATCTGTCTGTCTATATATCTATGTATTAGTAAGTCTATATATATCAATCTATCAATTAAACTACCGTTTACCTGCATGCTTATCTAGCCATCACACTATATAGTTCTTCCCTTTTCTAATCTCAGTTGATATCCATGATAATAAGCCATTGTTGTGTGCACGTGATATAGTCATGATGGCTGGCATGAAACGTAACCTCAATTGATTTTTTTTTGAAGTTTTATTCGTGATAGATAGACAGTAAATACGATCAAGTCCTTCTATCGTAGTGTGAAGAGAGAGGGAAGATCCCCACACTCCCACGCACTCTTACCCGGTACCCAGTTATACGACGAGTGGCCCTTGTACTATTGGGAGAATAGTAAAAAAGCAAAGTAAAAACAAAAAACCGGCTTGCAATAGGCCTGTCACAGGCTTATCTCCGAGTCACAGGAACCGCCGAGGTCGAAGTGTCAGGTCCAGAAGAGTCAGTTGTCATCGAAGTACGAAAGAAAATCAGTCTTTAGTCATAGATGAAGAAATCACGAAAGAAGCGAAGGAGTGAGAGACTTGGGGGGGGGGCTGCAACAGGACATCCGGAAGGGTAGCGTGTATCGTAGAGAGTGAGAAAGGCGACAGAGACAGAGGAGGGAGAGGTGAGAGGGAAGAGAGAGGAGAGAAGAGAGAGCGACAGAGACAGAGGTGAGAGGGAAGAGAGGAGAGAGACGGGAGAGAGAGGGAAGATATACAGAGACAGAGAGAGAGAGACAGAAAGAGAGCGAGATAGATAGATAGAAAGAGAGTGTGTGTGAGAGAGAGAGAGAGAGAGAGAGAGAGAGAGAGAGAGAGAGAGAGAGAGAGAGAGAGAGAGAGAGAGAGAGAGAGAGAGAGAGAGAGAGAGAGAGAGAGAGAGAGAGAGAGAGAGAGAGAGAGAGAGAAAAGAGAAAGAAAGAAAGAAAGAGAGAAAATGATAGAGAGAAAAGAGAGAAAGAAACAAAGAAAGAGAGAGAAAGATAGAGAGAAAAACGAGAAAAGAAAGAAAGAAAGAGAAAGAAAGAGAAAGAGACAGAGATAAACGAGACAGAGACAGAGACAGAGACAGCCACAAAGAGAGAGATACAAAGACAGATGCTCAATTGACTACGAGTATCAAAACCAACATCGAGACTGAATCAACAATGTAAAATCATCAAAGGATAATTTTGCTTGATATGTAATAAACTTCCCTTGATTGCATTACTCATTTATTTATGTCAGTGATAAAGGATCGAAGTCTATCTATCGCCTTTGATATAAAGCTTCGTGTATCAATGGGATTAGATTCTAACATTCGAGAACAATCACTTGACAATTTTTCTTTTTATTGGAGTTCGAAGTTAATGAAGATACAAAATTCAGATGAAAAAAAAAAAAATGGAGTTTGATATCAGAAGCCTTGTGAATGTTAGAATTAGTGTTTGTTCATCAGGAGAATGAAACGAGAGAGAGAGAGAGAGAGAGAGAGAGAGAGAGAGAGAGAGAGAGAGAGAGAGAGAGAGAGAGAGAGAGAGAGAGAGAGAGAGAGAGAGAGAGAGAGAGAGAGAGAGAGAGAGAGAGAGAGAGAAAACATGATAATGTTGAGATGAACAGAACAGAGATATTAATTATTAGCGATGTCTGCCTTCATCAAAATTGAAATTAATGAAAAGGCAAATAACAAACATGAGCATATAAATTGATAGAGATTATGATTAGGTTAATGACAAAAAAGCATGTAGATTAATACATTTATAATCATAGCATATTTTACGTGTATTATGCAATGCTTCAGATAAAAAAGACAAGAACAACGAATGTGAATAGAAAATATATTTAAAAAGATAGATAAAGAAAACAAAAATAGTAATAAATGTGATGCAAAACATAACAAGGACACCTCAATAAACAGTTAAAAGGATGAATAAACATATAGAATCAACAGGAACAACAAGAAACTTTTTATTACACTGATATATAGAATTACGAAAATGACGTCACTCCTTGGTTAGTTAGCGCAGCCTTCCTATTGGTCGGTATGTCGGAAGAAGTGACGTCACTCCTTGAATAGCTAACGCAGCCTTCCTATTGGTCGGTAAGTCGGAAGGAATGACGTCACTCCTTGAATAGCTAGCGCAGCCTTCCTATTGGTCGGTAAGTCGGAAGAAATGACGTCACTCCTTGAATAGCTAACGCAGCCTTCCTATTGGTCAGTAAGCCAGAAGAAATATCGCCACTCTTTCGCCAATAGTAAAAAAAAAAAAAAAAAATTATATGACCATCAAAATCAGCGTTCCCATAGGTCTTCAAGTCTAAGGAAGTGACGTCAATCCTTACACGAATAAAGCAACATCCCTGACACTCATATTTATCGAAAACCTTTACTAGGATGACCATAAATTCACACTGAATAATGAAGAGGGTAATGACTATACTTGGAATATTATATCTGGATATCTTATAATACTCATCTCATGTAACTTTCTCGTTGATACGTATCTGATGAAATTAATCTCATCATAAGTTATTGACATTATGGATCAAGTCTCCAGTTGGAATTAATGGATGAATAGTCATGCTAGTAGCATTATTGATGAGAATATTTACTATTTTCCCCCCAATATTTACATCTTTTCTTATCTATTTTCTCAGCGTTTGAGGGTGAGGGAAGTAAAGAAAAAAATGTTTTTAAGAAGTCGACATATCACTTACTATTCTTATTATCTCTTCTCAAAGATCTTCATATCTTTTTCTTAATATCTTTTCTTCTGTTTTCCCCCTATTTCTACAATCCTCCCCCTTCTCTCTTTCTTGTACAATCTCTCCTCCTTCTCTCTTTCTTGTACAATCTCTCCTCCTTCTCTCTTTCTTGTACAATCCTCCCCCCTTCTCTCTTTCTTGTACAATCTCTCCTCCTTCTCTCTTTCTTGTACAATCTCTCCTCCTTCTCTCTTTCTTGTACAATCTCTCCTCCTTCTCTCTTTCTTGTACAATCTCTCCTCCTTCTCTCTTTCTTGTACAATCTCTCCTCCTTCTCTCTTTCTTGTACAATCTTTCCTGCTTCTCTCTTTCTTGTCCTCCAGTCATTATTGAATCGATGTTGCATTCAAATATTTAAACATATCGCGCAGTTTCGTTTAGCTTATATGTTAAGCTATTCAGTTTTTTGTATAGACATAATCTCTATTGCAATAATGTTCAAATTTCTTTTTGTAAATAGTTTAGTATTGCTATTGCTATATTCACGCGCTGTTAAGTTTAATTTTCGCCCTATTTACATATGGTATCACACGTAATCACTGTAATTTGACTGCGCTGATGTTAATGATGTATATTTTGTACTCATGTTTTGATAATCTTATTTATTTGTTTATCATATTTCAGTGGAATTTTTTGTTGATTTATTCTTCCATTTTCTTATTCATTTGTTTATCATATATCAGTGGAATTTTTTGTTGATATATTCTTCCATTTTCTTATTCATTTGTTTATCATATTTCAGTGGATTTTTTGTTGATATATTCTTCCATTTTCTTATTCATTTGTTTATCATATTTCAGTGGAATTTTTGTTGATATATTCTTCCATTTTCTTATTCATTTGTTTATCATATTTCAGTGGAAATTCTGTTGATATATTCTTCCATTTTCTTCAGGTTTTATAACGAACTTTCTTCTTTTTTTCTTCGCCCTTCGTATTGCCCAGAGTAATCATTCGTTTGTATTAATGAAAATTGTAATTCCTTACGTAATGGAAAAGTTTAATGGCTTATGCAATGATAATGGTGATGAGAATGAGTAATGCCATATTTAATGTGGTATTGAAAAAAAAAAAAAAATCCTTTTTCTAAGCTACTAATTGCACGAACAGTGAGTTTGCTTCGAAACTGATGATATTATCTTTTCTAGTTTAATGAGAAAAGAAATTAAAAAATTATTTTTTTAAAGAATGAACTTTGCATATGCATTACTGGTTACGTTGTGTCACAGTAGGGGTTTATATTCTCTTGAAGCCATGGTGCAGTGATTATTCTTGCATGGAACTTGAATTGGTAGAGCAATATATCATGAGAAATTATGATTAAAGAAAGACGGAATGTAACTTTCTCGTTGATACGTATCTGATGAAATTAATCTCATCATAAGTTATTGATATTATGGAATAAGTCTCCAGTTGGAATTAATGCCGTGGATGAATAGTCATGCTAGTAGCCTTATTGATGAGAATATTCACTATTTTCCCCCCAATATTTACATCTTTTCTTATCTATTTTCTCAGCGTTTGAGGGTGAGGGAAGTAAAGCAAAAAAAAAAAAAAAATGTTTTTAAGAAGTCGACATATCACTTACTATTCTTATTATCTCTTCTCAAACATCTTCATGTCTTTTTCTTAATATCTTTTCTTCTGTTTCCCCACTATTTCTACAATCCTCCCCCCTTCTCTCTTTCTTGTACAATCTCTCCTCCTTCTCTCTTTCTTGTACAATCTCTCCTCCTTCTCTCTTTCTTGTACAATCCTTCCTCCTTCTCTCTTTCTTGTACAATCTCTCCTCCTTCTCTCTTTCTTGTACAATCTCTCCTCCTTCTCTCTTTCTTGTACAATCTCTCCTCCTTCTCTCTTTCTTGTACAATCTCTCCTCCTTCTCTCTTTCTTGTACAATCTCTCCTCCTTCTCTCTTTCTTGTACAATCTCTCCTCCTTCTCTCTTTCTTGTACAATCTCTCCTCCTTCTCTCTTTCTTGTACAATCTTTCCTCCTTCTCTCTTTCTTGTACAATCTCTCCTCCTTCTCTCTTTCTTGTACAATCTTTCCTCCTTCTCTCTTTCTTGTACAATCTCTCCTCCTTCTCTCTTTCTTGTACAATCTCTCCTCCTTCTCTCTTTCTTGTACAATCTCTCCTCCTTCTCTCTTTCTTGTACAATCTTTCCTCCTTCTCTCTTTCTTGTACAATCTCTCCTCCTTCTCTCTTTCTTGTACAATCTTTCCTCCTTCTCTCTTTCTTGTACAATCTCTCCTCCTTCTCTCTTTCTTGTACAATCTCTCCTCCTTCTCTCTTTCTTGTACAATCTTTCCTCCTTCTCTCTTTCTTGTACAATCTCTCCTCCTTCTCTCTTTCTTGTACAATCTCTCCTCCTTCTCTCTTTCTTGTACAATCTCTCCTCCTTCTCTCTTTCTTGTACAATCTTCCCTCCTTCTCTCTTTCTTGTACAATCTCTCCTCCTTCTCTCTTTCTTGTACAATCTCTCCTCCCTTCTCTGTAGCCGCAATCTCTCCTCCTTCTCTCTTTCTTGTACAATCTCTCCTCCTTCTCTCTTTCTTGTACAATCTTTCCTCCTTCTCTCTTTCTTGTACAATCTCTCCTCCTTCTCTCTTTCTTGTACAATCTTTCCTCCTTCTCTCTTTCTTGTACAATCTCTCCTCCTTCTCTCTTTCTTGTACAATCTTTCCTCCTTCTCTCTTTCTTGTACAATCTCTCCTCCTTCTCTCTTTCTTGTACAATCTTTCCTCCTTCTCTCTTTCTTGTACAATCCTTCCTCCTTCTCTCTTTCTTGTACAATCCTCACCCCTTCTCTCTTTCTTGTACAATCTCTCCTCCTTCTCTCTTTCTTGTACAATCCTCCCTCCTTCTCTCTTTCTTGTACAATCCTTCCTCCTTCTCTTTCTTAGCTTCCAATCCTCACTACTTCTCTCTTTCTTGTACAATCTCTCCTCCTTCTCTCTTTCTTGTACAATCTCTCCTCCTTCTCTCTTTCTTGTACAATCTCTCCTCCTTCTCTCTTTCTTGTACAATCTCTCCTCCTTCTCTCTTTCTTGTACAATCTCTCCTCCTTCTCTCTTTCTTGTACAATCTCTCCTCCTTCTCT
Source organism: Penaeus japonicus (assembly GCA_017312705.2). NCBI lineage: Eukaryota > Metazoa > Arthropoda > Malacostraca > Decapoda > Penaeidae > Penaeus > Penaeus japonicus. Next base: position 621,035 of record BOPN01000192.1, read on the forward strand.
CTTTCTTGTACAATCTCTCCTCCTTCTCTCTTTCTTGTACAATCTCTCCTCCTTCTCTCTTTCTTGTACAATCTCTCCTCCTTCTCTCTTTCTTGTACAATCTCTCCTCCTTCTCTCTTTCTTGTACAATCTCTCCTCCTTCTCTCTTTCTTGTACAATCTCTCCTCCTTCTCTCTTTCTTGTACAATCTCTCCTCCTTCTCTCTTTCTTGTACAATCTCTCCTCCTTCTCTCTTTCTTGTACAATCCTCCCCCCTTCTCTCATTCTTGTACAATCTTTCCTCCTTCTCTCTTTCTTGTACAATCCTTCCTCCTTCTCTCTTTCTTGTACAATCCTTCCTCCTTCTCTCTTTCTTGTACAATCTCTCCTCCTTCTCTCTTTCTTGTACAATCTCTCCTCCTTCTCTCTTTCTTGTACAATCCTTCCTCCTTCTCTCTTTCTTGTACAATCTCTCCTCCTTCTCTCTTTCTTGTACAATCCTTCCTCCTTCTCTCTTTCTTGTACAATCCTTCCTCCTTCTCTCTTTCTTGTACAATCTCTCCTCCTTCTCTCTTTCTTGTACAATCTCTCCTCCTTCTCTCTTTCTTGTACAATCTCTCCTCCTTCTCTCTTTCTTGTACAATCTCTCCTCCTTCTCTCTTTCTTGTACAATCTCTCCTCCTTCTCTCTTTCTTGTACAATCTCTCCTCCTTCTCTCTTTCTTATTTAATCTCTCCTCCTTCTCTCTTTCTTGTACAATCTCTCCTCCTTCTCTCTTTCTTGTACAATCTCTCCCCCTTCTCTCTTTCTTGTACAATCGCTTCACTCCTTCTCTCTTTTCTTGTACAATCCTTCCTCCTTCTCTCTTTCTTGTACAATCTTTCCTCCTTCTCTCTTTCTTGTACAATCTCTCCTCCTTCTCTCTTTCTTGTACAATCCTTCCTCCTTCTCTCTTTCTTGTACAATCTTTCCTCCTTCTCTCTTTCTTGTACAATCTCTCCTCCTTCTCTCTTTCTTGTACAATCTCTCCTCCTTCTCTCTTTCTTGTACAATCTCTCCTCCTTCTCTCTTTCTTGTACAATCCTTCCTCCTTCTCTCTTTCTTGTACAATCTTTCCTCCTTCTCTCTTTCTTGTACAATCTCTCCTCCTTCTCTCTTTCTTGTACAATCTCTCCTCCTTCTCTCTTTCTTGTACAATCCTTCCTCCTTCTCTCTTTCTTGTACAATCCTTCCTCCTTCTCTCTTTCTTGTACAATCCTTCCTCCTTCTCTCTTTCTTGTACAATCTCTCCTCCTTCTCTCTTTCTTGTACAATCTCTCCTCCTTCTCTCTTTCTTGTACAATCTCTCCTCCTTCTCTCTTTCTTGTACAATCTCTCCTCCTTCTCTCTTTCTTGTACAATCTCTCCTCCTTCTCTCTTTCTTGTACAATCTCTCCCCCTTCTCTCTTTCTTGTACAATCTCTCCTCCTTCTCTCTTTCTTGTACAATCCTTCCTCCTTCTCTCTTTCTTGTACAATCTCTCCTCCTTCTCTCTTTCTTGTACAATCTCTCCTCCTTCTCTCTTTCTTGTACAATCTCTCCTCCTTCTCTCTTTCTTGTACAATCTCTCCTCCTTCTCTCTTTCTTGTACAATCTCTCCTCCTTCTCTCTTTCTTGTACAATCCTCCCCCCTTCTCTCTTTCTTGTACTATCCTCCCCCCTTCTCTCTTTCTTGTACAATCTCTCCCCCTTCTCTCTTTCTTGTACAATCTCTCCTCCTTCTCTCTTTCTTGTACAATCCTCCCCCCTTCTCTCTTTCTTGTACAATCTCTCCTCCTTCTCTCTTTCTTGTACAATCTCTCCCCCTTCTCTCTTTCTTGTACAATCTCTCCCCCTTCTCTTTCTTGTGTACAATCTCTCCTCCTTCTCTCTTTCTTGTACAATCCTCCCCCCTTCTCTCATTCTTGTACAATCTTTCCTCCTTCTCTCTTTCTTGTACAATCTCTCCCCCTTCTCTCTTTCTTGTACAATCCTCCCCCCTTCTCTCTTTCTTGTACAATCTCTCCCCCTTCTCTCTTTCTTGTACAATCTCTCCTCCTTCTCTCTTTCTTGTACAATCCTTCCTCCTTCTCTCTTTCTTGTACAATCTCTCCTCCTTCTCTCTTTCTTGTACAATCCTTCCTCCTTCTCTCTTTCTTGTACAATCTTTCCTCCTTCTCTCTTTCTTGTACAATCTCTCCTCCTTCTCTCTTTCTTGTACAATCTCTCCTCCTTCTCTCTTTCTTGTACAATCTCTCCTTCTCTCTTTCTTGTACAATCCTTCCTCCTTCTCTCTTTCTTGTACAATCTCTCCTCCTTCTCTCTTTCTTGTACAATCTCTCCTCCTTCTCTCTTTCTTGTACAATCCTTCCTCCTTCTCTCTTTCTTGTACAATCTTTCCTCCTTCTCTCTTTCTTGTACAATCTCTCCTCCTTCTCTCTTTCTTGTACAATCTCTCCTCCTTCTCTCTTTCTTGTACAATCTCTCCTCCTTCTCTCTTTCTTGTACAATCTCTCCTCCTTCTCTCTTTCTTGTACAATCCTTCCTCCTTCTCTCTTTCTTGTACAATCTCTCCTCCTTCTCTCTTTCTTGTACAATCTCTCCTCCTTCTCTCTTTCTTGTACAATCTCTCCTCCTTCTCTCTTTCTTGTACAATCTCTCCTCCTTCTCTCTTTCTTGTACAATCTCTCCTCCTTCTCTCTTTCTTGTACAATCTCTCCTCCTTCTCTCTTTCTTGTACAATCCTCCCCCCTTCTCTCTTTCTTGTACAATCCTTCCTCCTTCTCTCTTTCTTGTACAATCTCTCCTCCTTCTCTCTTTCTTGTACAATCTTTCCTGCTTCTCTCTTTCTTGTACAATCTCTCCTCCTTCTCTCTTTCTTGTACAATCCTTCCTCCTTCTCTCTTTCTTGTACAATCCTCCCCCTTCTCTCTTTCTTGTACAATCTCTCCTCCTTCTCTCATTCTTGTACAATCTTTCCTCCTTCTCTCTTTCTTGTACAATCTCTCCTCCTTCTCTCTTTCTTGTACAATCTCTCCTCCTTCTCTCTTTCTTGTACAATCTCTCCTCCTTCTCTCTTTCTTGTACAATCTCTCCTCCTTCTCTCTTTCTTGTACAATCCTCCCCCCTTCTCTCATTCTTGTACAATCTTTCCTCCTTCTCTCTTTCTTGTACAATCTCTCCTCCTTCTCTCTTTCTTGTACAATCTCTCCTCCTTCTCTCTTTCTTGTACAATCTTTCCTCCTTCTCTCTTTCTTGTACAATCTCTCCTCCTTCTCTCTTTCTTGTACAATCTCTCCTCCTTCTCTCTTTCTTGTACAATCTCTCCTCCTTCTCTCTTTCTTGTACAATCTCTCCTCCTTCTCTCTTTCTTGTACAATCTCTCCTCCTTCTCTCTTTCTTGTACAATCTCTCCTCCTTCTCTCTTTCTTGTGCAATCTCTCCTGCTTCTCTCTTTCTTGTACAATCTCTCCTCCTTCTCTCTTTCTTGTACAATCCCCCCTCCTTCTCTCTTTCTTGTACAATCTCTCCTCCTTCTCTCTTTCTTGTACAATCCTTCCTCCTTCTCTCTTTCTTGTACAATCTCTCCTCCTTCTCTCTTTCTTGTACAATCTCTCCTCCTTCTCTCTTTCTTGTACAATCTCTCCTCCTTCTCTCTTTCTTGTACAATCTCTCCTCCTTCTCTCTTTCTTGTACAATCCTTCCTCCTTCTCTCTTTCTTGTACAATCTCTCCTCCTTCTCTCTTTCTTGTATTTTGTCTTCCTCTTCTCTCACTGCTTGTACAATCTCTCCTCCTTCTCTCTTTCTTATTTCAATCTTTCCTCCTTCTCTCTTTCTTGTACAATCTCTCCTCCTTCTCTCTTTCTTGTACAATCCTTCCTCCTTCTCTCTTTCTTGTACAATCTTCTTCTACTCTTTCTTGTACAATCTTTCCTCCTTCTCTCTTTCTTGTACAATCTCTCCTCCTTCTCTCTTTCTTGTACAATCTCTCCTCCTTCTCTCTTTCTTGTACAATCTCTCCTCCTTCTCTCTTTCTTGTACAATCTCTCCTCCTTCTCTCTTTCTTGTACAATCTCTCCTCCTTCTCTCTTTCTTGTACAATCTCTCCTCCTTCTCTCTTTCTTGTACAATCTCTCCTCCTTCTCTCTTTCTTGTACAATCTCTCCTCCTTCTCTCTTTCTTGTACAATCCCCCCTCCTTCTCTCTTTCTTGTACAATCTCTCCTCCTTCTCTCTTTCTTGTACAATCTCTCCTCCTTCTCTCTTTCTTGTACAATCCTTCCTCCTTCTCTCTTTCTTGTACAATCTCTCCTCCTTCTCTCTTTCTTGTACAATCTCTCCTCCTTCTCTTTCTTTTTCAATCCTTCTCCTTCTCTCTTTCTTGTACAATCTCTCCTCCTTCTCTCTTTCTTGTACAATCTCTCCTCCTTCTCTCTTTCTTGTACAATCTCTCCTCCTTCTCTCTTTCTTGTACAATCCTTCCTCCTTCTCTCTTTCTTGTACAATCTCTCCTCCTTCTCTCTTTCTTGTACAATCTCTCCTCCTTCTCTCTTTCTTGTACAATCTCTCCTCCTTCTCTCTTTCTTGTACAATCCTTCCTCCTTCTCTCTTTCTTGTACAATCTCTCCTCCTTCTCTCTTTCTTGTACAATCCTTCCTCCTTCTCTCTTTCTTGTACAATCTCTCCTCCTTCTCTCTTTCTTGTAGAATCTCTCCTCCTTCTCTCTTTCTTGTACAATCTCTCCTCCTTCTCTCTTTCTTGTACAATCTCTCCTCCTTCTCTCTTTCTTGTACAATCCTTCCTCCTTCTCTCTTTCTTGTACAATCTCTCCTCCTTCTCTCTTTCTTGTACAATCTCTCCTCCTTCTCTCTTTCTTGTACAATCTTTCCTCCTTCTCTCTTTCTTGTACAATCCTTCCTCCTTCTCTCTTTCTTGCTTCTAATCTCTCCTCCTTCTCTCTTTCTTGTACAATCCTTCCTCCTTCTCTCTTTCTTGTACAATCTCTCCTCCTTCTCTCTTTCTTGTACAATCCTTCCTCCTTCTCTCTTTCTTGTACAATCTCTCCTCCTTCTCTCTTTCTTGTACAATCCTTCCTCCTTCTCTCTTTCTTGTACAATCTCTCCTCCTTCTCTCTTTCTTGTACAATCTCTCCTCCTTCTCTCTTTCTTGTACAATCTTTCCTCCTTCTCTCTTTCTTGTACAATCCTTCCTCCTTCTCTCTTTCTTGTACAATCTCTCCTCCTTCTCTCTTTCTTGTACAATCCTTCCTCCTTCTCTCTTTCTTGTACAATCTCTCCTCCTTCTCTCTTTCTTGTACAATCTCTCCTCCTTCTCTCTTTCTTGTACAATCCTTCCTCCTTCTCTCTTTCTTGTACAATCTCTCCTCCTTCTCTCTTTCTTGTACAATCTCTCCTCCTTCTCTCTTTCTTGTACAATCTCTCCTCCTTCTCTCTTTCTTGTACAATCTCTCCTCCTTCTCTCTTTCTTGTACAATCCTTCCTCCTTCTCTCTTTCTTGTACAATCTCTCCTCCTTCTCTCTTTCTTGTACAATCCTTCCTCCTTCTCTCTTTCTTGTACAATCTCTCCTCCTTCTCTCTTTCTTGTACAATCTTTCCTCCTCTCTTTCTTGTACAATCTCTCCTCCTTCTCTCTTTCTTGTACAATCTCTCCTCCTTCTCTCTTTCTTGTACAATCTCTCCTCCTTCTCTCTTTCTTGTACAATCTCTCCTCCTTCTCTCTTTCTTGTACAATCTCTCCTCCTTCTCTCTTTCTTGTACAATCTCTCCTTCTCTCTTTCTTGTACAATCCTTCCTCCTTCTCTCTTTCTTGTACAATCTCTCCTCCTTCTCTCTTTCTTGTACAATCTCTCACTCTAATACCTACTCTCTTTCTTGGCACAATCTCTCCTCCTTCTCTCTTTCTTGTACAATCTTTTCTCCTTCTCTCTTTCTTGTACAATCCTTCCTCCTTCTCTCTTTCTTGTACAATCTCTCCTCCTTCTCTCTTTCTTGTACAATCTCTCCTCCTTCTCTCTTTCTTGTACAATCTTTCCTCCTTCTCTCTTTCTTGTACAATCTCTCCTCCTTCTCTCTTTCTTGTACATTATTTCCTCCTTCTCTCTTTCTTGTACAATCTCTCCTCCTTCTCTCTTTCTTGTACAATCTCTCCTCCTTCTCTCTTTCTTGTACAATCTCTCCTCCTTCTCTCTTTCTTGTACAATCCTTCCTCCTTCTCTCTTTCTTGTACAATCTCTCCTCCTTCTCTCTTTCTTGTACAATCCTTCCTCCTTCTCTCTTTCTTGTACAATCCTTCCTCCTTCTCTCTTTCTTGTACAATCTCTCCTCCTTCTCTCTTTCTTGTAGAATCTCTCCTCCTTCTCTCTTTCTTGTACAATCTCTCCTCCTTCTCTCTTTCTTGTACAATCTCTCCTCCTTCTCTCTTTCTTGTACAATCTCTCCTCCTTCTCTCTTTCTTGTACAATCTCTCCTCCTTCTCTCTTTCTTGTACAATCCTTCCTCCTTCTCTCTTTCTTGTACAATCTCTCCTCCTTCTCTCTTTCTTGTACAATCTTTCCTCCTTCTCTCTTTCTTGTACAATCTCTCCTCCTTCTCTCTTTCTTGTACAATCTCTCCTCCTTCTCTCTTTCTTGTACAATCTCTCCTCCTTCTCTCTTTCTTGTACAATCTCTCCTCCTTCTCTCTTTCTTGTAGAATCTCTCCTCCTTCTCTCTTTCTTGTACAATCTTTCCTCCTTCTCTCTTTCTTGTACAATCCTTCCTCCTTCTCTCTTTCTTGTACAATCTCTCCTCCTTCTCTCTTTCTTGTACAATCTCTCCTCCTTCTCTCTTTCTTGTACAATCTTTCCTGCTTCTCTCTTTCTTGTACAATCTCTCCTCCTTCTCTCTTTCTTGTACATTATTTCCTCCTTCTCTCTTTCTTGTACAATCTCTCCTCCTTCTCTCTTTCTTGTACAATCTCTCCTCCTTCTCTCTTTCTTGTACAATCTCTCCTCCTTCTCTCTTTCTTGTACAATCTCTCCTCCTTCTCTCTTTCTTGTACAATCTCTCCTCCTTCTCTCTTTCTTGTACAATCTCTCCTCCTTCTCTCTTTCTTGTACAATCTCTCCTCCTTCTCTCTTTCTTGTACAATCTTTCCTCCTTCTCTCTTTCTTGTACAATCTCTCCTCCTTCTCTCTTTCTTGTACAATCTCTCCTCCTTCTCTCTTTCTTGTACAATCTCTCCTCCTTCTCTCTTTCTTGTACAATCTCTCCTCCTTCTCTCTTTCTTGTACAATCTCTCCTCCTTCTCTCTTTCTTGTACAATCCTTCCTCCTTCTCTCTTTCTTGTACAATCTCTCCTCCTTCTCTCTTTCTTGTACAATCTCTCCTCCTCCTCTCTTTCTTGTACAATCCTTCCTCCTTCTCTCTTTCTTGTACAATCCTTCCTCCTTCTCTCTTTCTTGTACAATCTCTCCTCCTTCTCTCTTTCTTGTACAATCTTTCCTCCTTCTCTCTTTCTTGTACAATCTCTCCTCCTTCTCTCTTTCTTGTACAATCTCTCCTCCTTCTCTCTTTCTTGTACAATCTCTCCTCCTTCTCTCTTTCTTGTACAATCCTTCCTCCTTCTCTCTTTCTTGTACAATCTCTCCTCCTTCTCTCTTTCTTGTGCAATCTCTCCTGCTTCTCTCTTTCTTGTACAATCTCTCCTCCTTCTCTCTTTCTTGTACAATCCTTCCTCCTTCTCTCTTTCTTGTACAATCTCTCCTCCTTCTCTCTTTCTTGTAGAATCTCTCCTCCTTCTCTCTTTCTTGTACAATCCTTCCTCCTTCTCTCTTTCTTGTACAATCTCTCCTCCTTCTCTCTTTCTTGTACAATCCCCCCTCCTTCTCTCTTTCTTGTACAATCCTTCCTCCTTCTCTCTTTCTTGTACAATCTTTCCTCCTTCTCTCTTTCTTGTAGAATCTCTCCTCCTTCTCTCTTTCTTGTACAATCTCTCCTCCTTCTCTCTTTCTTGTACAATCCTTCCTCCTTCTCTCTTTCTTGTACAATCTCTCCTCCTTCTCTCTTTCTTGTACAATCTCTCCTCCTTCTCTCTTTCTTGTACAATCTCTCCTCCTTCTCTCTTTCTTGTACAATCTCTCCTCCTTCTCTCTTTCTTGTACAATCCTTCCTCCTTCTCTCTTTCTTGTACAATCTCTCCTCCTTCTCTCTTTCTTGTAGAATCTCTCCTCCTTCTCTCTTTCTTGTACAATCTCTCCTCCTTCTCTCTTTCTTGTACAATCTTTCCTCCTTCTCTCTTTCTTGTACAATCCTTCCTCCTTCTCTCTTTCTTGTACAATCTCTCCTCCTTCTCTCTTTCTTGTACAATCTCTCCTCCTTCTCTCTTTCTTGTACAATCTTTCCTGCTTCTCTCTTTCTTGTACAATCTCTCCTCCTTCTCTCTTTCTTGTACAATCTCTCCTCCTTCTCTCTTTCTTGTACAATCTTTCCTCCTTCTCTCTTTCTTGTACAATCCTTCCTCCTTCTCTCTTTCTTGTACAATCTCTCCTCCTTCTCTCTTTCTTGTACAATCCTTCCTCCTTCTCTCTTTCTTGTACAATCTCTCCTCCTTCTCTCTTTCTTGTACAATCTCTCCTCCTATTCTCTTTTTCTTGTACAATCTCTCCTCCTTCTCTCTTTCTTGTACAATCTCTCCTCCTTCTCTCTTTCTTGTACAATCCTTCCCCCTTCTCTCTTTCTTGTACAATCTCTCCTCCTTCTCTCTTTCTTGTACAATCCTTCCTCCTTCTCTCTTTCTTGTACAATCTTTCCTGCTTCTCTCTTTCTTGTACAATCTCTCCTCCTTCTCTCTTTCTTGTACAATCTTTCCTCCTTCTCTCTTTCTTGTACAATCTCTCCTCCTTCTCTCTTTCTTGTACAATCCTTCCTCCTTCTCTCTTTCTTGTACAATCTCTCCTCCTTCTCTCTTTCTTGTACAATCCTTCCTCCTTCTCTCTTTCTTGTACAATCTCTCCTCCTTCTCTCTTTCTTGTACAATCCTTCCTCCTTCTCTCTTTCTTGTACAATCTTTCCTCCTTCTCTCTTTCTTGTACAATCTCTCCTCCTTCTCTCTTTCTTGTACAATCTTTCCTCCTTCTCTCTTTCTTGTACAATCTTTCCTCCTTCTCTCTTTCTTGTACAATCTCTCCTCCTTCTCTCTTTCTTGTACAATCCTTCCTCCTTCTCTCTTTCTTGTACAATCTCTCCTCCTTCTCTCTTTCTTGTACAATCCTCCCTCCTTCTCTCTTTCTTGTACAATCCCCCCTCCTTCTCTCTTTCTTGTACAATCTCTCCTCCTTCTCTCTTTCTTGTACAATCTCTCCTCCTTCTCTCTTTCTTGTACAATCCTTCCTCCTTCTCTCTTTCTTGTACAATCTCTCCTCCTTCTCTCTTTCTTGTACAATCCTTCCTCCTTCTCTCTTTCTTGTACAATCTCTCCTCCTTCTCTCTTTCTTGTACAATCTTTCCTGCTTCTCTCTTTCTTGTACATTCTTTCCTCCTTCTCTCTTTCTTGTACAATCCTTCCTCCTCCTCTCTTTCTTGTACAATCTTTCCTGCTTCTCTCTTTCTTGTACAATCTCTCCTCCTTCTCTCTTTCTTGTACAATCTCTCCTCCTTCTCTCTTTCTTGTACAATCTTTCCTCCTTCTCTCTTTCTTGTACCATCCTTTCTCTTCTCTCTTCCTTTTGTACAATCTCTCCTCCTTCTCTCTTTCTTGTACAATCTCTCCCCCTTCTCTCTTTCTTGTACAATCTCTCCTCCTTCTCTCTTTCTTGTACAATCCTTCCTCCTTCTCTCTTTCTTGTACAATCTCTCCTCCTTCTCTCTTTCTTGTACAATCTTTCTTCCTTCTCTCTTTCTTGTACAATCCCCCCTCCTTCTCTCTTTCTTGTACAATCCTCCCTCCTTCTCTCTTTCTTGTACAATCCCCCCTCCTTCTCTCTTTCTTGTACAATCCTTCCTCCTTCTCTCTTTCTTGTACAATCTTTCCTCCTTCTCTCTTTCTTGTACAATCTCTCCTCCTTCTCTCTTTCTTGTACAATCTCTCCTCCTTCTCTCTTTCTTGTACAATCTCTCCTCCTTCTCTCTTTCTTGTACAATCTCTCCTTCTCTCTTTCTTGTACAATCCTTCCTCCTTCTCTCTTTCTTGTACAATCTCTCCTCCTTCTCTCTTTCTTGTACGCATCTCTCCTCCTTCTCTCTTTCTTGTACAATCTTTCCTTCTCTCTTTCTTGTACAATCTCTCCTCCTTCTCTCTTTCTTGTACAATCTCTCCTCCTTCTCTCTTTCTTGTACAATCTCTCCTCCTTCTCTCTTTCTTGTACAATCTTTCTTCCTTCTCTCTTTCTTGTACAATCCCCCCTCCTTCTCTCTTTCTTGTACAATCCTCCCTCCTTCTCTCTTTCTTGTACAATCCCCCCTCCTTCTCTCTTTCTTGTACAATCCCCCCTCCTTCTCTCTTTCTTGTACAATCCTCCCTCCTTCTCTCTTTCTTGTACAATCCCCCCTCCTTCTCTCTTTCTTGTACAATCCTCCCTCCTTCTCTCTTTCTTGTACAATCCCCCCTCCTTCTCTCTTTCTTGTACAATCTCTCCTCCTTCTCTCTTTCTTGTACAATCTTTCCTGCTTCTCTCTTTCTTGTACAATCTCTCCTCCTTCTCTCTTTCTTGTACAATCTCTCCTCCTTCTCTCTTTCTTGTACAATCTCTCCTCCTTCTCTCTTTCTTGTACAATCTCTCCTCCTTCTCTCTTTCTTGTACAATCTCTCCTCCTTCTCTCTTTCTTGTACAATCTCTCCTCCTTCTCTCTTTCTTGTACAATCCTTCCTCCTTCTCTCTTTCTTGTACAATCTCTCCTCCTTCTCTCTTTCTTGTACAATCTCTCCTCCTTCTCTCTTTCTTGTACAATCTCTCCTCCTTCTCTCTTTCTTGTACAATCTCTCCTCCTTCTCTCTTTCTTGTACAATCCTCCCTCCTTCTCTCTTTCTTGTACAATCTCTCCTCCTTCTCTCTTTCTTGTACAATCCTTCCTCCTTCTCTTTTGTACAATCTCTCCTCCTTCTCTCTCTTTCTTGTACAATCTCTCCTCCTTCTCTCTTTCTTGTACAATCTTTCCTCCTTCTCTCTTTCTTGTACAATCTCTCCTCCTTCTCTCTTTCTTGTACAATCTCTCCTCCTTCTCTCTTTCTTGTACAATCTTTCCTCCTTCTCTCTTTCTTGTACAATCTCTCCTCCTTCTCTCTCTTTTCTTCTTCACAATCTCTCCTCCTTCTCTCTTTTTCTTGTACAATCTCTCCTCCTTCTCTCTTTCTTGTACAATCTTTCTTCCTTCTCTCTTTCTTGTACAATCTCTCCTCCTTCTCTCTTTCTTGTACAATCTTTCCTCCTTCTCTCTTTCTTGTACAATCTTTCCTGCTTCTCTCTTTCTTGTACAATCTCTCCTCCTTCTCTCTTTCTTGTACAATCTCTCCTCCTTCTCTCTTTCTTGTACAATCTCTCCTCCTTCTCTCTTTCTTGTACAATCCTTCCTCCTTCTCTCTTTCTTGTACAATCTCTCCTCCTTCTCTCTTTCTTGTACAATCTCTCCTCCTTCTCTCTTTCTTGTACAATCTCTCCTCCTTCTCTCTTTCTTGTACAATCTCTCCTCCTTCTCTCTTTCTTGTACAATCCTCCCTCCTTCTCTCTTTCTTGTACAATCTCTCCTCCTTCTCTCTTTCTTGTACAATCCTTCCTCCTTCTCTCTTTCTTGTACAATCTCTCCTCCTTCTCTCTTTCTTGTACAATCTTTCCTCCTTCTCTCTTTCTTGTACAATCTTTCCTCCTTCTCTCTTTCTTGTACAATCTCTCCTCCTTCTCTCTTTCTTGTACAATCCTTCCTCCTTCTCTCTTTCTTGTACAATCTCTCCTCCTTCTCTCTTTCTTGTACAATCTCTCCTCCTTCTCTCTTTCTTGTACAATCTCTCCTCCTTCTCTCTTTCTTGTACAATCTCTCCTCCTTCTCTCTTTCTTGTACAATCTCTCCTCCTTCTCTCTTTCTTGTACAATCTCTCCTCCTTCTCTCTTTCTTGTACAATCTCTCCTCCTTCTCTCTTTCTTGTACAATCCTCCCTCCTTCTCTCTTTCTTGTACAATCTCTCCTCCTTCTCTCTTTCTTGTACAATCCTCCCTCCTTCTCTCTTTCTTGTACAATCTCTCCTCCTTCTCTCTTTCTTGTACAATCCTCCCTCCTTCTCTCACCTACTTGCAATCTCTCTCTCTTTCTTGTACAATCCTCCCTCCTTCTCTCTTTCTTGTACAATCTCTCCTCCTTCTCTCTTTCTTGTACAATCCTTCCTCCTTCTCTCTTTCTTGTACAATCGCTTCCTCCCTTCTCTCTTTCTTGTGCAATCTTTCCTCCTTCTCTCTTCTGCTTGTACAATCTTTCCTGCTTCTCTCTTTCTTGTACAATCTCTCCTCCTTCTCTCTTTCTTGTACAATCTTTCCTCCTTCTCTCTTTCTTGTACAATCTCTCCTCCTTCTCTCTTTCTTGTACAATCTTTCCTCCTTCTCTCTTTCTTGTACAATCTCTCCTCCTTCTCTCTTTCTTGTACAATCTCTCCTCCTTCTCTCTTTCTTGTACAATCTCTCCTCCTTCTCTCTTTCTTGTACAATCCTCCCTCTTTCTTGTACAATCTCTCCTCCTTCTCTCTTTCTTGTACAATCCTTCCTCTTCTCTCCTTTCTTGTACAATCTCTCCTCCTTCTCTCTTTCTTGGCGAATCCTCTCCTCCTTCTCTCTTTCTTGCTTCAATCTTTCCTCCTTCTCTCTTTCTTGCTTGCAATCTCTCCTCCTTCTCTCTTTCTTGTACAATCTCTCCTCCTTCTCTCTTTCTTGTACAATCTTTCCTCCTTCTCTCTTTCTTGTACAATCTCTCCTCCTTCTCTCTTTCTTGTACAATCTTTCCTGCTTCTCTCTTTCTTGTCCTCCAGTCATTATTGAATCGATGTTGCATTCAAATATTTAAACATATCGCGCAGTTTCGTTTAGGTTATATGTTAAGCTATTCAGTATTTTTTTTTTTTTTTTGTATAGACATAATCTCTATTGCAATAATGCTCAAATTTCTTTTTGTAAATAGTTTAGTATTGCTATTGCTATATTCACGCGCTGTTAAGTTTAATTTTCGCCCTATTTACATATGGAATCACACGTAATCACTGTAATTTGGCTGCGCTGATGTTAATGATGTATATTTTGTACTCATGTTTTGATAATCTTATTCATTTGTTTATCATATTTCAGTGGAATTTTTTGTTGATTTATTCTTCCATTTTCTTATTCATTTGTTTATCATATTTCAGTGGATTTTTTGTTGATATATTCTTCCATTTCCTTATTCATTTGTTTATCATATTTCAGTGGAATTTTTGTTGATATATTCTTCCATTTTCTTATTCATTTGTTTATCATATTTCAGTGGAATTTTTGTTGATATATTCTTCCATTTTCTTTATCATTTGTTTATCATATTTCAGTGGAATTTTTGTGGATATATTCTTCCATTTTCTTCTTCATTTGTTTATCATATTTTAGTGGAATTTTGTTGATATATTCTTCCATTTTTTTATTCATTTGTTTATCATATTTCAGTGGAAATTTTGTTGATATATTCTTCCATTTTCTTCAGGTTTTATAGTGAACTTTCGTGTTTTTTTCTTCTCCCTTCGTATTGCCCAGAGTAATCATTCGTTTGTATTAATGAAAATTGTAATTCCTTACGTAATGGAAAAGTTTAATGATAATGGTGATAAGAAAGAGTAATGCCATATTTAATGTGGTATTGAAAAAAAAAAAAAAAAATCCTTTTTCTAAGCTACTAATTGCACGAACAGTAAGTTTGTTTCGAAACTGATGATATTATCTTTTCTAGTTTAATGAGAAAAGAAATTAAAAGATTATTTATTCAAAGAATGAACTTTGCATATGCATTACTGGTTACGTTGTGTCACAGTAGGGGTTTATATTCTTTTGAAGCCATGGTGCAGTGATTATTCTTGCATGGAACTTGAATTGGTAGAGCAATATATCATGAAAAATTATGATTAAAGAAAGACGGAATGATTTAAAGTATTATGAGGGATAGGAAACAGCGAATTTCTAATTGCCACACACACACACAACCCCGCCCCCCCCACACACACAAACACACACACACAAACACCCCCACACACACACACAACCCCCCCCCCCCCACACACACACACACAACAATATCAGGAGCCGCAGAGACCCATCCAAATATATATATACATATATATATATATATATATATATATATATATATATATATATATATATATATATATATATATATATATATGTATGTATATCAGCTACAATGATTAGACTCTGGGATTGAAGTTAAATGTCCAAGGAATCCCGTTCCTTATTTCTGCATTATTTAATTTAAATTTTATTGAATCATTTGGAATTATAGTTTTGGTTTTCTCTTATTGTATTTTTCTTCAATTTTCTTTTTCATTATTTCATCATCTTTACGTTTGATATTACTATTCTTTATTATCATTATAAACTATTATTATTATTATTGTCATTATCAATAATGATATAACCATTGTTTTTATTAGTACTATTACTGTCATCATCATCAAATTCTAATTATAATCATTAGCATTATTACCATCCTCGTCATCATCATCATCATTATCATCATCCTTATTTTTATTCATATCATCAACGCTATCAACATTTTTACTCTTGGCATTCCAGCCACTGATAATATATTCTTTCCTTTTTTTTTAGGAGACTGAACAAAAAGATTGATGTCTGCATTGGAAACGAATTCATTTTCACTGAACTAACAGTCCACGGTTTTTAATATAACGGATATCTCACAGTTCATATAAAGCTTGGCAGTATACAGTTGATATTTCGCAGTGTAACTACATCTAGCATGCAAATAAAAAGTGATTTAAATACATATATATATATATATATATATATATATATATATATATATATATATATATATATATATATATATATATATGTATGTATATATACACACACACACACACACACACACACACACACACACACACAGACATATATATATATATATATATATATATATATATATATATATATATATATAAATATATTTATATATATATATATATATACATATATATATATATATACATATATATATAAATATATATTTATAAATATATATAATCATATGTAAATATATATAACCTTATGTAAATGTATATATATATATATATATATATACATATATATATATATATATGTATATATATAAATATATGTATATATATATATGTATATATATGTATATATATAAATATATATATATATATATATATATAAATATATTTATATATATATATATATATATATATATATATATATATATATATATATATATATATATATATATATATATATATATATATATATATATAAATATATATATATATATATATATATATATATATATATATATATATATATATATATATATATATATATATATATATATATATATATATATATATATATATATATATATATATATATATATATACATACAAATATACTACTGGCCAAAATTAACAAGTTACCCTGTTTTACGACATACAAATTCAATTTTATACCAATATATTACAGAGCACCTTTTAAACTTTAGCTTTTTAAGTAAAACAATGCCATTCTAATAGAAAACAAAGACTTTTTTATATCCATACATTTATATCTTAATAATGACAAAAAATTAATCAATATTTAGTCGACCGTCTCTTTGCATTCATCAAGGCAGTAACACGCCGTTGCATACCTTCATATTGATGATAATTAGTCCAAGGCCCTGCAACATTAGCAATAGAGATCGCTTTTCTGGTTCCACTTAAGGGGGACCTCCATTAAGTGGCAAGTGATTAATATATGTTGTAGTCAATTAATTAATTAATCAGTTAATTAAGTGATTAATATATGTTGTAGTCAAAACATGGCTGAGTGTTTTCAATTTTGACACAAAAAGGCAAACATTTTTTTAAAAATGTACAATTTTAGATATTCAATAAAATAGCTTCCTAGGAACTTATCATAAAAGTTAATTAAAAAGGTGTAAAGTTCATCATAAAAAAAAGTTTATATACCTCTGGACACATTTATTTAATAAACTGGGATAGAATTGAATTTATATGTCACAACACCGGCTATCATTTATTATTATTTATATATATATATATATATATATATATATATATATATATATATATATATATATATATTATATATATATATATATAATTATATACATATATATATATATATATATATATATATATATATATATATATATATATGTATATATATATATATATATATATATATATATATATATATATATATATATATATATATATATATATATATATATATATATGTATATATATATACACACACAAGCACAAACTCACACACACACACACACACACACAAACACATATATATAAATATATATATATATATATAGGCGGGGAAATATTGAGAGAAATGTATGTGTGGATATGCATATGTATATATATATATATAAATATATATATATATGTGTGTGTGTGTGTGTGTGTGTGTGTGTGTGTGTGTTTGTGTGTGTATGTATATAGATGTATAGATAGATAGATGAATAAATATATATAAATACCATACAGGTACACAGATAGATAGAATTCTTTACAGATGTAGATTAGATAGACAGAAAAACAGTAACTAACTTCACTTTAGTATTAACAAGAGATTACTTTGAAAAGGGCACATTTCTGAGGTAGTGTCCTAACATTAAAGAAATAGAAATTTATTTGTT
Organism: Penaeus japonicus; assembly: GCA_017312705.2. Classification (NCBI taxonomy): domain Eukaryota; kingdom Metazoa; phylum Arthropoda; class Malacostraca; order Decapoda; family Penaeidae; genus Penaeus; species Penaeus japonicus. Next base: position 637,957 of record BOPN01000192.1, read on the forward strand.
TGTGTGAAACATTCTCTCATACATAAATCATGAATTACAAATCAACACACATGAACACATATACGAATTGACACACACACAAACACACAAACAAACACACACACACACAAACACACACACATACACACAAACACATACACACACGCACACACAAACACACGCACACACACACACGCGAGAGAGTGTTCGATCTAAGTTTTAATGATTTCCAATAACTTGATAATGATTAGAAAACTTGTCACATATAATAACAGCATTACAAAAACTTTGAAAACTAGTCAGCAATATTGCATAACGAATATTGCGTTCAGTAGCACAGGTATTGAGATTAATTAGACCGATAAAACAAACAAACAAACAAGCAAACAAAATCTTAATAAAAAAACAATGTTAATTATCTAATCACATTTGCAGTAGAAGCTCGCCTAGGTTTCATTCCTAATGGATATTTTTTTTGGATATAACTGAAGAAAGATAAATACGTATTTGAAACAGAAATTCAATTTTTTTCTCTTAAAATCATTCCATTGGATATGATTAAAGAAAGATAAACCCGTATCTAAAGCAAAGAAATTATAGCTTTTTCTCTTAAAATCATTCCATTCTCTTTACTCTATAACTCAAGTCAAAAGATTAATCAATATAAAGTCCCAATTAATTAATGTGCCGAAAATTAAAGGAAAAAAACAAGCTTTATATTTCTCATAGCAAAACGAATTTATAAATGACAGAGAGTTTCTTAACCTCTTTTTTTTCATTGAATGAAACAAAGGAAACGAAACTTATATTTTTCCCCCAATTTCTCTAGAATTTTCTGCCGGTTTGATCTTATCTTTACGGGATAAGTTTTAACTTAATTATTTTTCGCTGAATAAAACAAAGAAAATGTAAGTCCAAATCTTTTCCGTTTTCTGTGGAGAGTGTTGTGAGGTTGACTACCATTTTCTTCCACGTTAAAAATCGAAATAACAGAAGATTAAAACGATATTACTGTAACACCTGTAATTCCATTAGCAATAAATTTGAATTTCCCTCCTATGATGGTGCTGCCATCTGTAGACGGGAGGGAGAAGTACGGAGTGAACATGTGTAGCAGCCGGTGATTTTAGATTTCAATATGTTTTTTTTGAAGGATTATACCAATTTGATTATATTGTCAGAGAAGGTCAGAAACTGTAAGCTTTATATGGAAGAGGTTGATGCTTACATTGTATTTATAGTTTCTTAATAATTATTGTGTTTGTTAGTGATGCTGAATATTATTAATTTTGTTTACATGTAACTAACGATTACACAATGTTCTTAAATGTGTTTATTTTTTGTTTGCAGTTGGACCGTTTAATTTAATAACAGCACCAGGAAGAAAACGTGTGTCATTGTCTGGCATTTTTGTTTATACCATTATACTTGCAAGCAACACCAGAAGGTAACGTAGATGAAGTCCTTACTCTTAAGAATTAAGATTCGAGTCATAAAAAAAAAAAAAAAAAATGAAAATAGAATAAGAGGGATATGAACCACCTGCTACTTTTACAGTGACAAGGATCCTGTTAGCTTGATCTAAGTAATTACAGGAACCAAATGAACTCAAAAAGATATTTTTACTTAGTGCTTTACACCATGCCTTCTTAATCTTCTTTGTTTTCTTGCACATTTTCATAGACTTTACGCTTTTATCTCCTCTTTTCACTTCTTTTCCCTACATAGATTCTTCTTCTTCTTCTCCTCTTCATCTTTTCAGCTTAAGATATTTGTCCCTTTTTCACCATAAGTCATAATATAAATTTTCTGACTGCTCGTATAATACATTTTTATTCAAAATAATTTGTGTTTCAAGTAGTGCTTCGTCTGTCTTTGTGATTTTTTTGACTAACTCTGTTTTAATCTCGTTCCTTGTTTTCTTGATTATCAATAAATCCCAATTCAATTGTAGAATTGTTGTAGTTTATGGACAGCTCGTTAGAAATTCAAACGTATTTCTGGATGACTGATTAAGAGACACGCTGGTAAGTTCACTGCTTGTAAATTAACGGGAGGAATTCAGAATTCTTTACGGATAAGGAATTTTTTTTATATGTTTCATTATATTTCAATTTCCAATGTTATGGAAAAGGAATTATACTAATATATGTATGTCTGTGTGACTAACCAGTGTATGGATTATTCTGTTATGTTGTGAGGGTCAATTCTATACTTTTCGTCACGTATTTGAACTGTAGCCAATCACATCACAGAAAAATTACCCGTCACACACACAAAAAAAAAAACACAAACACACACATAAAAAAACACAAACACAAATACACACACACACATAAAAAAAAACACAAACACAAATACACACACACACACTCACATTCACACACACACACACTAACATTCACACACACACACACACACATACACGCACACATACACACACTCACATTCACACACACACACACACACACACACTCACATTCACACACACACACACACAAACAAACACACACACACAGTGACAATACCCAGACCTTAATGACTGGTACCTTCACACGTGAACCGAAACTGCTGCCTAGACTTGGTTCATACCTGATAACAGCTTTATCACATTATCCTAGTACTTCTCCAGAAGTAAGTTCTAGGAATTCTGTATTTACCTTTTGCCTCTTTTCAAGTTAGATCGTGAACCCGCAAGTGTCAAGATGGCTTTAAACAGAACCATTTTTATTTCTGGAGTCATAAGGATGTATGTACACCCAAATACATGAATAAGGAATCTGCCAAACACGGTGACGGTTATGTAAAAGGGTTGAATGCGATGAACAAGGTCAGCTCAGAA